>OX246737.1:28621824-29058343 GCA_945910005.1 Isoperla grammatica
GGAATATACCTACTTTGAAAATCAGTTCTTGTAACAGGGTATAAATTATACACAATTGTATTTTTTTTGAATTGTATTTGTGTTTTATACTAGAGATTAAAAGGCACAACGCCTGGATTATTGTATATATTCGTAAAAATTAGTAAATGTAGGCCTACACAGCGTAGCGTATTCAAAATCAATTTTGAACATAAATAGAAGAAAATTATATGGTACGAATATCAGTAATGCACAAGGTCCGCTAAATCCCCTAGCGGGGGCTCGTCGAGCTCGATACATCGCGTACTGCTAGGGACTTGCTCATCGAATAGTCACTGGGTTTAATACGAGAAGTTGTACGTGCAAGTCCTGACTCACGAAATGAGTCGAAGGTTCATAAGTCCACGACACTCATGATGAGTCAAAATTGCTTCTGATAGTAGAGCAAACACACCAGCTACTATATTCATTGCATGAGTCATCCGTGTATTTACTAACATATTTCCAGTCGCCTGGGGTGACATCCAAACAGATGCAAAGAGGTTTGCATCATCTATCTATTAGTAGTTCATTATCTGTCAAATAACACTGCACAACATAGAAACAAACATCAAGATATTTATTCACATGGATTTAGTTTAGCCTTCGAATAATCACTACTACGTTGTCATTGTATAGATTATCAATACTAACACTTCCTCTTTCCACCTGCAACCCTTGTCCCGTATCACGTACAACAATGTTTATTTAATTAGTTCAACCACGCACCATATTATATATTGTGCTACTATAACTTCTGTTTTTTTTCCTCGGTTCTCTATTTATTTATCACATTTGTTCGTTCAATTGTAGTCCTCACAAAGCACTCTCGGTAAAATTAGATCAGGGATCACAGTTTCATTTGCGCACACGCTTGGCTGCTTTAGCGTTTATTGGCCGGATATATTTTATGTCATGTTAGTCATTCATTCATTCACTACCGACCGCGCTATTCACATTCATTTTTTTTTATTTCATTGTATATTTACACAGATTTTAACCAGCGCCACAACAAAGCTACATGTTGATGTTCACTGATACGATTCTTGACTCTATACTATAATGTGCTGACGATAATAATGTAGTAATTATCTTCATTGTTGTAAACACCATTAGATAGCATGTTAACATGTAGGAATAACCGTAATGAATGGAAAATATCTATCGATGGTTTGGATTTCGAAAAGGCAAGCGCATTACAGTGTACCTCAACTTGACGCATTTCACTTTTATTTGGTTACTGCGTCTGGAATTCCCTGTTAAACAGTGGTGTCATTTTAATCATAAGATAGGTACACGCTATAATGCATCGCTTGTTTGTTTATCATGTATAAACCATGTATCGACTAGGTGCCAGTTAGCTATTTTATGAACAATTGTTCTTGTCCAAGTGTCTCGATCGTTTCCTCGCTGTATAGCCGTCTTAGTTTTGGCGCAAATTTTTTTTTTTAAATAGATTGTAATTGTTGTCTTTACCCACTTAGCTACAAGAACTCAATTTCAGTGTGGGAGATTTTATACCACAATTATTATGTGCTTCGTTGCTACGCCGCTTCTAAGGCCACCGTTTACATGTCGTTTACACCAGTATCATATAGACAGATTAAAGTCAAGTTCCAAAGTTAAGAAAAACGCCTCAATCGGTCATCAAACCTTGGACCTTCTGCATTGGAAGCAGGAATAAGCCCAGTTGACTCACGAGACACTTAACAAAATAAACAATAATGTTCTTGTTATTGCCCTGAATGCCCCTCTTGATTCCAACGTCATGTGACCACATTTCCCAACACTTTTATACGTGGTGAACAATTATTACACGTGTTTGATGTGTCTTGAATTTATCGGTCGCAGACGGTTACAGCCCATACCGTAGCTCATAAAATTGCATGCCTAAATATCACCTTTTCAAATCTGTAAATCTACTCCACTGTCTCATCTAACCCTACCTCGTTGCCAGATCACGAGCTTATAATCCGATAAGTGAACTGAACAGATTAGTAAAACGGACCAAATGTGATCTAATCGGATCACGCTATAAAGCTGTATGACCACCTACACTGCTGCAGAGCCCTCGATTTATTTCGGCTAAAATTACTTTAAAATGTCACAAAGTAAACGAAAATATGTCACCCCTTTGAGAGTGACACTCTTTTTTATGACTATTTCTTTGCTCCAACAAATATTTCTGGTTTTCAAGTGTCCCTACTAAACTTTTGTAATGTGGTGTTGCAACAGTTACACCTTTCAGAACTAAATAAGAACATTTTAAAATCGACCACTAAATTTTCTACGTGATGACATATATTGGTTGACTTCGTTAAATTTTGAAACAATTTTAACATAAGTAAATCGAAGGTTCCGTACATCGGTGGACATATAGCGATACTACTCAATCAATACTGATCGATTCGAGTTACTCGGATCAGGTGAACATAATCAGTAATCACCCATAGATGCTCCTCGTTTGGCGCGCGATTGCCTCACTACCGCTTGCAGCGGACATGGATGCAACCACGCACGTCGTGAATGGATCTCGGTCACGGTCAAAGCGTGGATCAAGTGACCGTGACCAAAGCGTGAATATTTCCTCATTCTGCCATCTCCTATTCCTACTCACTTATTATTATTCGATTTGTTTTTACTTTTACTTCTTTCTGTCTGTGTGTTGCTGCAGTGGGAAAATTGTGAAGCGATTGTTTTGTACTTGATAATGTTTTGAAAGTTTTGCTCAGCGCTCGGTTTTAGTGCCAGCCACCAGTGCATGCAGCGAAAATGGATTCGGGTTCGGTAGAATTTCTTGAGATGCAAAGAGAGTGTCTCATTAATTATTTGTATTAAAAGTAAGCGATGCGTAAGTTTAAAACAAAGTTATCTCGTCCCCACTCTCCCTCGCATGTAGAAAATATACTTTGGTACAGTCTTGGACATAATAACAGATATTCGTGGTGCAATGACTGTTGATTTTTCTAATTTGTATTGTTGCGCGCATAATAAAGGAAGAGGTGCATTTACTTAGAACAAAGTACATATACACACGCATACAATATCAATCCAAGCTACCTCGTGATGTATGCAATAGTGGCGCGTGTATTACAAAACACAATCTGTTAATTGGCTCCCGACATAGAGAGTATAGCTATGAGCATCGTTCTCTATCTATACCATATAAAGTCTTAAAACTATGATTGTATGTCACAATAATCATATCTCCAACGTACGTCATATTATGTTGTATGCATGACTCTTAGTGCAACTTGAAAACAAAACTGAAGGAGGGGAGGTCAGTCCGGTTGACACGCTCGTATTTTGATCCGTGTAATGAACACAAATTGCTCCTACTTTAGTGATCGCGTTTTTCAATTTCATGTGACGTGAAGTTTGGGAGAGGATCCAGTGTTGATTGGGAGTGCACTTTAGTACATGAACGTAACAGGCACACATTTTATATCTCATATTCAAATTTAGGAAACGTACAAGTTATGCTGTACGTATTCATACAAAATTATAGGGATACACAAATATATTTGCATTTCGAATCTCGCAGATTTCCAAGTGGTTCATTATTTGTTACTGTCGTCTTTCTGCCTATCTATCTGTCTGTCTGCCTGTCTGTCTGCCTGTCTTCAGATTATTGGTTTAACAGTTTGTTCCTCCGTATATTTGACTGGCTGTCTCATATTATTATTTTGCTAAGAGCGACAATTAAGTCGCCAAGCGACGGTTATGAAAAACCACGTGCTCGTGCTGTAAAGAGCCCTCTCTCTCTCTCTCTCTCTCTCTCCGCCCCCTCTCCCACGCAGACTACTCATCAGATGTCGTAATAGTCGAGAGGGCTTTCACTTTCCGCGTGCAGCCAGTTAGCTACGAATAACTAGATCTAATTGAGGGCAACTAAGGTGACATGCTCTGCTCACACTTACACACAACTAGCATTATCGTATTACAGACAATGCAGATACCCATACGCGAAATTTGTTCCATTTCAACACCATATTTTGACACGCCAATGAAGATGTAATTTGGTTAATAAAGTATTATTACACGTGACATTTATGGCGACATGTGTAATGCTAATGTGTGTACCTGGATATGGCTGTGATAAATCAAACGGCCTCCTGCTGTGTATGCTGGATAGTATAGTTGACTTGCTAGGGGGCATGGGTGGCACGTTACAGTGGGGCTGCAACGTTTTCTGGTACAACTGGCGGTGACTGCGTTTATCTCATAAATGAATATTATGTTTTCATGTAGAGATATAAATATTCTAAAAATCACATGAGAAACATCAATTGGCAAAATAAATTAAAATGACCGAAAATATAAAGAATATTTTTGTTGAAACTATTGATTGACAATTTTGAGTTGAACCTTTCTCACCATTCACATTCTTCTCGTCACTTGTGTCCCATCAACTAGTATCTATATATATCTATAGTAGCCTAACTAGTCATTTCTCACCACAAACAAAGATTCTCGAAAATATGCGTATTATTTTTTCTTAAAATTTCGGTTATTACATTTACATTTCTTTTTTATTATTTATCTATCATTTTTCATTTGTAGACCTGTTGGAAGTAGAGATGCGAATTTGTGGGAAACGTACGGCCCGGCTCGGCCCGTGGCCCGGCCCGAAACTGTCCGGCCCGAGTCCGGCCCGACAAGGTAAAAACCTACTGCCGCCCGGCCCGAACCCGGCCCGAAAGATGATGATTCCGGCCCGGCCCGGCCCAGCCCGGCCCGAAAGTCGGCCCGAAAGCCCGAAAGCCCGAAAGCCCGGCCCGAAAGCCCGAAAGCCCGAAAGCCCGGCCCGAAAGCCCGGCCCGGCCCGAAAGCCCGAAAACCCGGCCTGGCCTTATAGTAAAGCCGCCGCCGACACAAAACGTATCGATTTAGTCGATCGCCACAGTGGTGGCTATAGGGGTAGGGAATAGGAGAATGTTGTGTGTGGGTGGGTGGACTGTGTCCTGTAGAGAACTCCAAAAAACAAACTGCTTACTGCTGCTTAGATAATTAAACTGAAGCAGCTCTTTATTCAATTTTAAAGAATTATTTTTTTTTATTATAAAAACATTATTAAGTGATGATATCCAGCCCCAAATTGCTGGCCAGGAAAGCGAGAAGTCCGACCTGGCCCGAAATTCCGCCTCGGCCCGAAAGCCCGAACCGGCCCGAAAGCCCGACTCGGCCCGAAAGCCCGACTCGGCCCGAAAGCCCGACTCGGCCCGAAAGCCCGACTCGGCCCGAAAGTCCGAACCGGCCCGAAAGCCCAAAAGTCGGGCCGGGCCGGGCCGGGCCGGGCTTTCGGGCCGTTCGGGCCAAAATTCCCATCTCTAGTTGGAAGTCGTCAAAAAAGTTATTTTTCTTATTTTCCGTAGTAATTGTATGTACCAATTTTTTACTATTTGAATCCTGCCCTCACAAGGGGGTGCTGTGGCTCCTGAGCTACTGCCCACCCTGCACATCCTAGTCATGGATAGGATCTTGGTGACTCGAGTTACACGTGCTCGTAGACGCAACACGCGATGGTATCTGTCGGGGTGCTATGGCTCCTGAGCTACTGCCCACCCTGCACACCCTAGTCATGGATAGGATCTTGGTGACTCGAGTTACACGTGCTCGTAGACGCAACACGCGATGGTATCTGTCGGGGTGCTGTGGCTCCTAGGCTACTGCCCACCCTGCACACCCTAGTCATGGATAGGATCTTGGTGACTTGAGTTACACGTGCTCGTAGACGCAACACGCAATGGTATCTGTCGGGGTGCTATGGCTCCTGAGCTACTGCCCACCCTGCACACCCTAGTCATGGATAGGATCTTGGTGACTCGAGTTACACGTGCTCGTAGACGCAACACGCGATGGTATCTGTCGGGGTGCTGTGGCTCCTAGGCTACTGCCCACCCTGCACACCCTAGTCATGGATAGGATCTTGGTGACTTGAGTTACACGTGCTCGTAGACGCAACACGCAATGGTATCTGTCGGGGTGCTGTGGCTCCTGAGTTACTGCCCACCCTGCACATCCTAGTCATGGATAGGATCTTGGTGACTCGAGTTACACGTGCTCGTAGACGCAACACGCAATGGTATCTGTCGGGGTGCTGTGGCTCCTGAGCTACTGCCCACCCTGAACATCCTAGTCATGGATGGATAGGATCTTGGTGACTCGAGTTACACGTGCTCGTAGACGCAACACGCAATGGTATCTGTCTCGCAAGGTGGCCAGGAAGTATGATGACGCGCGTGTTGATAGAGTTACCTACGACCTTCATCAGTTCGGTGTGAAGTGTCTGAAGGTTAAGTATCCTACCAGACGTGGAGGCGACCTCAGTAGTGTCGGTACTGTACAGGATACACACAGGATACAGGGCCTGGATTCACAAGAATACAGAACTTGTATCCATGCTAAGGAAATAAATCTTGGGGGATTAGTCATGTTTGTATCTTGCCGCATACGATGGATGTAAAAAGATACGAAATGGTGATTTCAACACCATATTTTGACACGTCAATGAAGATGTAAGAAAATGATTCTAATCGAGATGATGAGTGGGTGATGTATGGTGATGAGAATACGCCACACGACATCCATGCTCAAGCCAGGATTCGAACCTGCAACGTAACAACCATATTATTTTTACCATGGCCAACGAATACTGCACTTACTGCTGATACGTTATTATTTTCGGTTAGAAAAAAGGTGTGTATCGTAATTTGTAAGCACTCTGCGTAAAGTACTCACAACAAATGTATTTCCAAGCTGATTTCATGAAGGCATAAATTGTGTTTGCTTTGAGAAATTGAGATAATATTATAATGCTCACCACCTACGAAAGCTATGAACAACTTTTAGGTATTTAGTATGTCTTTATCATATGAAATAAATGTTTTCAAAATTGACCCCGTTTTATTTCAGGAAGGCGATTTTTAAGCAGAATGGATAAATCTGTAGCGATTTTCCCCTGAAAATTGTTCCTATTCTGTACATTGCCGAGTAAGTACCGTCGGTAAAAAAGCAACAACAAAAAACAGAAATCTCCCAGGCTTGTGTATTGTGTTACAGGGCTTTCTATTGGTATTGTATGCTGGCAAGGTTAGCTATACGATAAAGGAATAGGCAGGTGCGGACGGTTAGCCAAATTAGTTGCAGTACTTTTTTTTACCAAGCCATAGACACCGAAAGTAAATTTTTCTTTTCATGCATTTTCCTTTCATACATCATCGATACCTGTGTTGATATTTTGATAATATGATACAGACAGGTATCATGGTAGTGTTCACCCTTTCGATTCGGGAATACGCAAGATTATGCATCATAACCCACACACAGGAAAATCTATATAATCCATAATCCATAATAATCCATAGTATTGGACATATAGTATCAAATTCTTGCAGTAAGATGTAGTTATTTATTTTTAAAATCTATCGTACTCGTTAAAAAACTGATTTATTAATGAGGATACAACTACACAATAAACAATGAAAACATTAATAAAAACTCAGAACCAACATAAATGTACCTATAAAGATAACACGATCAAGAAATAACAACTATATTATATAAAGAGAGAACATTGTCCCAATAAAAGATGAATAGATAATACAAGTAATAATAATCATTGCACTACCGCCTTAGATTGGGGTTCTAGGTTGGCACAGACCATGCAAGGAAAATAGATCAGTCATTCTTAGCTTGATTTGCAACCAATTTTCATGCCCGTAACTGTACACACTACAAAAAAAAACGATTTAAAAATTTCACTGTAAACGAAACGGTGAAAAAAATCTTTCAAAATAACCAACTTTCTAAATTGTCTGAATTTTGTCTTGAAAACACAATAGCTACGTAGGCACGGACGTAGCGTTAAGACTTAACAATGTCTGACTGTTTGTTATTCCGTTCGGCAAGAAGACTCTTTACCGCTATAGCAACCGTTGAATGGGTCTAAAAGATAAAGTATGCAAAACTATCCATATATTACTTCGATTGGGAATTATGATTTATAGCCTGCCAGAATGTCTTCAGATCTTTGAAGTTTTGAAAAATACCGGACTTAAAAAGAACGCTAGCGAGGTATATAGTTTCTTTATCGTTCGTGATTATGTTTATGCAGCGAGGTTAATCGATGTGCTAAGAGGGTGCCGCATGAATGGTGACATCGAAGGCGACCCGCCATGGTTTACAAGTCACAAAGCACCAAGGTGAAGGTAGCAGCAGCAGACACGTTGTACGTCACATCCGGAAAAGGTCTGCGAGACGAGAATCAGTATAGCACGATCTCTAGATCAAAATAAACGGCCGAAAAGTTGCAGGAAATAAAAACGAGAACGAACGAAGCCGTTATCGAAGATTGAGGATATGTTTTATCAGTTGAAAGTTGAGACGAGACTAACAGAAAGGAATACAAAAGGAATTGGAAAATTGATAGCGAGATAGAAAGAAGAGTGAACGGTGGTAGACGTGTGCTTGGAAGTTGGGGCGATAAGAGGGGTTGTAAAAACAGATTGTGTCGAAAGAATTGCCAATATATGGGTTGTGTGTATAACGGGGAGCGGGGAGGCTGGTGTTCCTACCTTGATGTACGACGGTGAGGAAGCTCTTGCTCTTGTGCAGAAGACCCACCATTCATTCTGCCGGCGAGTTGGTCGATGGCGCAAGACATGTGTTAGTGTTAGGTCCAGTCTTACAATGTCCCAACAACTACTTATTCGTCGAAATTCTCGTTTTCTCCATGGCAACCACCAATCAAAACCCTTGAAATCCTTCAAATAGCTTAATTGCTACAAATAACTTTCTTATTAGGAGACTGTAAGACCGGCCCTTAGTGTGACTCTTGGAATAGAGAGAGTGGTTACTCAGATGGTTTGGATATGAAAAGATAACATGATAAGAGGCTGAAACTAAAAGACAAACCGAGTACACGGGAACGAACTTGGGTTCCTATTTGGTAACTTTTCTTTTTCTGCGTGAAACGAAAACAACTGAATTCAATGCAGTAAAGAAATAATGCCCGTTTCAGCCGTCGCCAAAGATGGACAAAATAGCGAATCTAAAAAAACATCACCTGAAATAGGTATGTTACGCTATCTATGGGAATACCATCACAAAACCATCGATGACCCACGGCACTTATTTCAGTCGAAATTGTCATCAAAAAAGTTATGTGATCGCAGATGAACGAATTAAAGTTCGAATTCAGGCAGAATTCATTTCAGAACATACGGAAAATGTTACAGAATAGCCAGAAATAGGGAGGGGTTTTGGGCGGTAACATTGTGTGTAAACAGGAAAGAATAATTAATAACATGATAATATCTCTAGACGTGTGGGTAGTGGGGTAGTGGTGGAGCAAGGGGTGCGCCAGGAGAGGATTCTCCACAGTCTACCCTATCGTGATGGGCATGACTCCCCTCACGGGATAAAGTCGTCAAGACGTTTTTGTTATTGTTGTTCTGCGTTTTCTCAAACTTGAAGACTTTTTGTTATTTTATTCGTTATGGTTTTTAGTAGCTCTCTCATGGAACGAGTCTTATTTTCTCAGTTAAAGATGTTTAAACACTGTTTCTCTCGTGTTGGTTCGGTTAGTCTCAAGATGCGCCTCGGAGAAGGAGATAAAAACTACCACCAGAGCGAGCATCGAGCGCCAACCAAGCGTCTTGATAAGGAATAGCGCACTCGTAAATAATCTAACACATACAAAACACTAGACGCAGATTTATTTAGTTTGCTTGGGAAATTGTTGTGAAATTAAGGAAAAGTTAAATGAGCTCGAAGGGTGAATAATTAAGTTAAAGCAAAGTTTTGAAGACGACAAGGAAGGGAGCTCGGGGAAACGGGGATGCAACGCGTCTTATACATTGCATGGATGACAGTGAGATATTGTGATTTCGTTCAGAACTCATGCAAAAACAAACTAGTCCACATAAAAAACAATAATATTGATGTGGTGTTAAATCCTGTTTTTTTATTCTAAAAATATAACAAAACAGTTGACTCTATAGTTAAATTGAATTCAATGTAATTATTTTCATTTGTTGTGCGTCCACCTCAGGCTATCTACAATTTACGACTTATAACTCTCTTTGAATGCAGCGGTTTGATTAAACACAATTAGTTGTTTTAATGTGTCTGATTTATTTCAGTCACCATGATGACAAATAGAAACACTGAAAGCTGTAACGACCAAATACCTAGCTAGTTTACAACTTCCAAACTGTTGTAGCTTTAAATAAATAAATCAAAATAAAATAAATTTGTGTGTGTTTGTGTTATGTGTGTACTTTGACCTATTTATTTCTTTATTTAATATGTATTCTATTCAGTTATAAAACTGATTTACAAAAGGAGGACTATAAATAAAACTATACCATGAATCAAAAATAATGAAAAACACTTACTGACGAGCACAATAATCGACAGTTACTTTATGTTCTAGTTTTTATCACAGCCGATATAGAAGGTGATCTTCTTTATCGACACTCGTGGTTTTTTACCTTGTGTTTATGTCTGTTACCTGCATCACTAGGTACCGATCAAAATACTATATCGATGGCGCTACTGACGCATTAAGTGTGTCCTTGGTTAATTTCCTCCATAATAAAAATTTACTGGGATTGAATTATTTTGTCCTAAAAAACCCTTTACTGCAATTAAGTTTATGTATATATAAAAAGAAAGATATTCATCAAACACGTTTGTCTTTATTTTAAATTCGTATGAACATACTTTAGCACATGTTGGAGGTTTTAAACATGTTATTTAATTGGATACCACTCCTTAAAACACAAAACGCCACTCGTATGATGTTTGCAGTCGTTCAAACCACAGATGTGCAACGCAATATTCTTCGATAGAGCTATTTAATTAACCAGGTTTATTGCTGACATTTCGCACGTTAACGATCGGTTTTATTACACGTAATGGACATATTGCTGTCCATAAAGTGAGTCCAGATTGACCGGTACAGCCCCAAGACATCGGTTGGGTCAGTGTTTGCTGGCTGGTCGCAAGGCCCGTGCATGTCAACTGTATGCATGCATGGAACATGGACCCCCCAGATACTTTGCACTCAATTAGAACACATTAGTGTTACATGATGAAAACGTCTCATGAAACGGTCGTAATTGTACAAAAATGTCAAGATGGTAAATAACTTTTGAAATGTAGTTTTTTCGTCGTAATAACAATAACTATTTATTAATACATATTACTTATCATATATATATATATATATATATTGTAAACTACCACCTAGTAATACTACTATATATTATATAATAAAGGCCTATACTATAATTAAATTAATAACTATTAATAACACCAATTAATGATTATTATGTTGTTATATTTCATTAATAATAATGATTAACTATTATTATTATTATTGCTGTTGTTGGTCTCGTTAAGAGTTATTGTTGTTGTGAACATTATTATTTCATTGCATGTGTAGATAGATGTTATCATTTACAAATAAAATGTATAATATTACATAAAATTAATAGCATAGTTTTAGGTCTGAATACATCAACATTCCCTAACGTGACTGGTGTCGGGAGGTTTATTTTTTAATGTATCATTGTTTTTATTTTTAATTAAGCACCTGGCTGCACTTATGATCAATTTAATGGCTTTACCACATGTAACGTACAGTAATAAAATTAACTGAACGTAAATACTTCCATTTGTTTTATTATTAGAACCGCGTGTGGGCTTGTTGGCAATCAAAGTGGCGATAATAATTGTTATCATTTTCTCACGTCAGCAAAGCAATAGAGTGGCCTTGCTCTGTACTCCGTAAATAGATCCAGATCACCAACAAAGAGTCCATCTTTATAGTTCTCCACGTGGGGATCGCGCGACGTATGGAGGGTTTCTGTCCTCGAATGTTTGTAAAGATCACTTTCAGCATTGAGTTTATAAATATAGGGTAGAGTCCCAGCGGCCATTGGTGACTGTCTACCGTGTACGCTAGTAGTACTGGGGGGAGCCGCTAGGTGCCGCCACACGTACCCACTGATTACGCCGCGCTGATGTGGCGGCACCTAGTGGCTCCCCCCAGTACTACTAGCGTTCACGGGCGATTTGTGGGTAGACAGTCGCCAATGGCCACTCGGCCTCTACCCTACACTAATACCTTTTGTATTTGGTATTTGCCCTACACTAATAAACTCAATGCTTTCAGTGATTATGTTCATCTGCTTCCACTGCATGTAGGATTTAGAATATATCGAATTTTAACTTGTTCAATTGAGAGTTTTCAGTGATGAATTTGAAGGTCAATAAATCAGACTATTTGTTGCACAAAGAGGATTTTTGTCTTATTATATACTTCACTTTGTATGTTTACGTTTAAATTTAGTTTGCGATTTTAAAGTTTTTATAAGCTGAGCGAGAATTATGTTCATCTGCTTCCACTGCATGTAGGATTTAGAATATATCGAATTTTAACTTGTTCAATTAAGAGTTTTCAGTGATGAATTTGAAGGTCAATAAATCAGACTATTTGTTGCACAAAGAGGATTTTTGTCTTATTATATACTTCACTTTGTATGTTTACGTTTAAATTTAGTTTGCGATTTTAAAGTTTTTATAAGCTGAGCGAGATTTGTGTAACTAGTTCTTGTGAATAGGTCTCTGATAGCAGTGATTGGGTTTATCTGTATTCTTTATTACCGTATACTTCTACGTACTTCAGCACACAAATCATCGTCCAAAACAGTTTGGAGCAAAATAGCTCGGAGAATTAACAGTATTTTATTGATATATTTTGAGAACGTTTCAAGATGTTGGAAAAGTAACGCACTTAGGATTTGGTGAATTAATAACAGATATTACGATCGTAACAATAAAAATATTTGAAAATATATTTAAGATTCGTTATTTTAACCAAATATAGGGTATGTATGTTTTTCAATATCTTGTAGCGTTTTTAAGATATCAATAAAAACATCCCCTTTACCCGTAATCAGGTCAACAACGGCTAGCTGTATGTAATTGTCTGTGGTGGCGGGATTTATCTGAAGGTACAACGCCCTGCCTGGTGGTGCACGGCGGGGGGGGAGGACTGGACGTATTAGCTCAGAATAATAAGGGAGGTATTGATTGAGTCAGGAACAGAGGAACGACCATACATCATTCTCTCTTCCTGTTCCGATATCGGTTTTATGGCGCTCGCATAAATTAAGGTTCCGTTTCCGGTTGAGATTCTTCCGTTATTAAATAATGGCCCCGATTCCAATACGAGCTCATGTCGCTTCCTGAAAAAAAATGTCGAAATCAAAATGTATTATTTTTATTTTTTGATAATTTATTATTGCACACACACGCGAAGCGAAAGAGTCGATCTACATCAGCGCTATACGCTGCACAAAGACGTTCGAATAACATTACAGAACAAGGTAAACATATTTTAAATATATTACACATACGGCGTCGACATATTTCGATGCGACATACTGGCTACGTTCGCACTAACGGGGAAGATTTTATAAACGCTAACTTCTATTAGTAACATCGAAAGTTGACTTGAACTATATGTACGGCACTGGCATTATACAAGTTGTGACGAGTTTGGAATGATCAGCTTCATGTTACATCTCCACGCATGATACTATTGTAGGTCAAGAAACGGAACATAATGAAACCGAAACGACATACAGACAAAAGCTGCTTCCTACTCACCAATCATGACGGAGATGAGATGACCGACGTAAACCGGAGAAGACTGAGAATTCTTCCCCGCGGCCTTGACGTGACGTAACACCCGCCCGTGTTTACATCAACTTCTCGTTCTCATTGAACGCTAGTAGTTATTTCTGTACGGCTATTAGTCCAGACATACATTTAGAAAGGTGTTTAAACCGTTCAGTTAATAACGCTATAGTCGGATAATTGATCCAATCACTGTCAATTTCTTTCGATCCTACCTGTTCGAACCCACAATTATAGTTTGAACAAATTTTAATTTTTTTAAATAGAAATTTGGGTCTTTACACGTGAACTACTAAAGAAAGGTACGTATGGACTGGTTCGATACGTGACTACCTTTTTACTCGTGTCGGTTGCGCTTTATTCTCAAAATACGAGATCTTTATTGGCTATTTATGTAAGCTTATTACGTTGTTGCGACGCTTCACGGCTGCACGTTGCAGTCTATAGGCAATTCCCAGATGTGATTGTGATGTACGGTATAGCTAGAACGTACAGCACCGAACATAAGTCTTGGACTGTTCTTTCTTGGTTGTTTTAACCCTTATTGTTTGACGTAGGTATTTTTGTCTATTTTTTCTTGTCAAACTATGGTATCTTGAATAAACAGCTAGAATAATATTAATATTAGAGAAAACTTACGTTCTCCAAGTTCAAAAACATTTTGAAATCGGCCGTGAATCCAAAACAACCCGGAACGTTTATACATAACAAACAAAAATATCTTAAACAAAATAAAAAAAATTTGCTACCTTTCCACTGACATAACATAACTGTGTTCATTTATTATAATTACCGCTAATGTTGATGGAAATGTAATGCGAATATAAATAGTATGTTTTGACTATCTGTAGCTTACACGAAATAATAATAATATCGTTTAAACACTAAATTAACTGCATTTTTTGCAAGTCACTTCGTCACTCTCGGCCAGAATATTGCACTAACATTTGAATGAAACCTTCTCACGGCGCAATATATAATTACCGGCATCACTTAGGAGGTAACGTTTTACAGCTAAACGTAAACACTTGTGTGAGTCAACAATCAACACTCATGAGTCAACAATCAACACTCAGCCCGTCTGTTATACTTTTGAGAGGTGAGACTTTTTCTCGTGTTATTTCGCTAGTTGGTTCATGATTCATGATTCGTGATGCTCATCCTGGCGAAACGAAGATAAATGATCCATGAAGGAATTAGATCTAGACGTTTGTCAAAAATGCACGCAACCAATTCTCTGTTAACATTGATTTACACGAAGGAGCGAAAGCTTACGCGGGAGTAGATCCTATCCTCCACCAATCATAAAGACAACATGATAATAAGCTTTGAGTGCGTGTGTACCAATCTTCCTAGCTTGCACGACCTAGAAATGGGACTTATGTGCTAAGTATTATGTAAACAAACGCTTACGAATTTATAATTCGAATAACGTAAACATGTCGACATGTTTTCTACGAGTTTTCTTTTGTTTTCCGTGAGGCGCATCAGCTTTTATTTGATCTGCTCTTCTTGATAAAACGTTTACATTGGCGGCGTACACATCGTTTGCACAACACTAAGCTGATAAACATGCTGTGGCTGATAAACAATGTAGTCTAGAGAATAAGACTTCTGTAAGTCTTTTAATTTTGTCAAGGATACGGAAGACTAAAAACTGGTCTTGCAATGCGAATGCTTTGCGCTGTGTAACCCTCCCTATAAGCGCTCGTCGGGCCTGAGCAGGGGCTCTGTCCGTAGTAAATATCCCCCCCTCCCCCCCCCCCCCCCCCCCTCTCCTCCATACAATAATGATTTATTTGAGTTTATGTAATATAGCCGTTAAGGTTAAACTTGTAAATATTGATAGAATGCACAGATGGACAAATAGAGGTTTTCACTTGACTATTTGCCTTCTGCAATCTGCAGTG
This sequence comes from Isoperla grammatica, assembly GCA_945910005.1. Taxonomy (NCBI): domain Eukaryota; kingdom Metazoa; phylum Arthropoda; class Insecta; order Plecoptera; family Perlodidae; genus Isoperla; species Isoperla grammatica. Next base: position 28,637,466 of record OX246737.1, read on the forward strand.
TAATTAGTTTCGATATGCAACTCGCAATTCGTTTGTTTTACTCAATAGTTATGTCGTTGTCGTTTGAAAAGCGTGTGTTGAGAAATGATTGCAAATACCAGCATTGTGAACACACTAATATGTGCTAATATGGAAAATATCGACACGATATCGATATTCGGTGATATTTTCGATTACGAACTCGGTATCGGGGAAAATAATGTTTTATATTTATATTTTTCATTCATAAATATCCATATTCACTTTTTTCCCATGCACAGATTCATAACTTAAAATAAAAATTATAAATGTTATTTAAATATCGATTTAAAAAAATTTGTTCGATTTTCGAACTATTTCATAAACCATATCTAGTTTTAAAACGGCTGAAGGGAGTATAAGCTAACGATATACATTTATATAAACAAACAGCCTGACATAAACAACGCCGCGCAGTGTGTGTATGCTCCCTGCTCATTGTGGGGTTCAATTATTAACATTGAAAAACATAGTCGGTAAAGTCTGATTTAATTGCTTTACACCACTCAAAGGTCAGAGTAGAACAAGTTCCCACTATCTAAAATGTCAACAGTATACTTTTTTATTTTGAAAGGTTTCAAAACACTTATCTTGACCAAACAAAAATAGATAATTTAGAAAGAAACCATTGTAATTAAATCTACGAAGGCCAGTACAATGTCTCCAGAGTAAGAACAAGTTTTTAACTTGAGTAATATCCGTGTGCAGTGTGCACCGATTATGTTTCCACACTCATAGCAGCAATTCCAACAACCAATCTTGTTGCAGTACAGTTAGGTGACGCACTGGTCACTCACTGCGATACGGACGGTGACCCGGCAGGAGCAGGCTACGTGCCTGTATGAATCATCCGGTCGTGACGCGCGTTGCCCTTAGCACCTCTGCAACCCAACTGACGTGCGCGTCACACCAGTTGCCTATGTCTTGAGTGTCAAGGGGCGGACGCGGCGTCTACACTATCAGGAGTAGGCTACGTGCCTCCCTCCCCATACTGTGTGTATCACCCGGCGCGTTGCCCCTAGCACCTCTGCAACCCGAGTTACGCGGGCGTTACACCAGTTGCCTATGTCTTGAGTGTCTAGGGGCGGACGCGGCGTCTTCACTATCAGGAGTAGGCTACGTGCCTCCCTCCCCATACTGTGTGAGTCACCCGGCGCGTTGCCCCTAGCACCTCTGCAACCCGAGTAACGCGCGCGTCCCACCAGTTGCCTATGTCTTGAGTGTCAAGGGGCGGACGCGGCGTCTACACTATCAGGAGTAGGCTACGTGCCTGTATGAATCATCCGGTCGTGACGCGCGTTGCCCCTAGCGCCTCTGCAACCCGAGTTACGCGCGCGTCACACCAGTTGCCTATGTCTTGAGTGTCAAGGGGCGGATGCGGCGTCTTCACTATCAGGAGTAGGCTACGTGCCTCCCTCCCCATACTGTGTGAGTCATCCGGTCGTGACGCGCGTTGCCCCTAGCGCCTCTGCAACCCAGTTACGCGCGCGTCACACCAGTTGCCTACATCTTGAGTGTCTAGGGGCGGACGCGGCGTCTTCACTATCATCGATCACTGCCGCAGTTGCATTGGCAAGCAATCAGATACGATCATGTGATGTAGTGTGGTACTCGTTGGCTGAACTTCGGGTCATGGGTTGTGGTTACAGAGTGCACTTCACTACTCGTAGGGGCCAGGGTAGAATATGTCAGGGGTAGCTCTGCATGTCGTACGAGACAGTTAGTAGCTGACTATAATTGAGTCAAACAACTATAATTAAAAATACTAAACTAACCAATCCTCTGTATTCTGTCCATGATATCAATTTTTTGCTTAGCAGAACGCTTATTAGTTATTGAGTATGTGTTCACCTGTTAAATTTTTATGAATTACCGTCTCCGTAAAATATTTTTCTTTTGAAAATAAAATAAATTAACGAATTAATAAACAAACACAAATTCCTTACGTGTTTATTTGTGCATTTATCAATTTAATTTTTAAATTAAATTAATTTAAATAAAAATTGGTGTTTTTGTGGATTTATTTATTCAACGGAACCGCCTCATGGTTTCTTCCGGTCCGAGTCTCTAAGGCCGCTTACACCTGACCCCCCAGCCCAGTACCTTGTCGAGACTGTCAACCGCCGGGTGCTACAGTACAGAGGGTTACTGCTTGCTTGGGGTAATGGCCGGGACGGGACGGGACCCCGGATTTACAGTCAGGTAACGACGCCTTTCATCGGAGCATAACATAAAAATATGGGTCTACTCTACTGGTCAGCTTTGTATATAATAGGCCACTCACTGGTCAGTCGGCTGTTTCTCACGCTTTGCGGTCACCAGTCGGTTCCTGGAAGTCAGTGTACGCGAATCATATGAACCTCTCCTCGCACTTACCCACTCCACTTTTACACAGCGCGTGTTCCTTGAATTTACAGGGAAATAATATGATAAACTACCTATGGAGCACGATATTGCAAACTGGAAGTTGATTGCATGCAGATATCTCAGCAAATATCTGTCGGCGGATACCCAATGCTGAGGAAGGGACCTGCATTAGCCTCAGAAACATTAATTTTGGTCTTTGTCATTTTCAGATATGGTAGCTCTGTTTGGATGTTAGTGTAGTTGGTTTTCTTTTATGGTTTGTTGTTATTAGTGTTTTCGCTGTATAGTGGATAGTTTTATTTATCGTTCTCCTCAATAAATCAGTTTTATAATTGAAAGAAGGTGCAACAAATAAAGAAAATAAATACAGTTACAAGTAATTAATACTGTATCGCGTATGCGAGAGCGATAATACAGGGTATATACCCACTGTGTTTCAATGTTACCTTTTAGATGTTGGTTTCTTCCACTTCAATGAGTATAGGTATCTGTGGTACTAAGATACAAAATATATACTGTTATAATTGTTGGGTTTTCAAAATACATTTTTCTTGTTTTTGATTAGCATAATATGATAGACGAGGGCGAACGTTGATTAGAAAACCATGCCCCACATCAGATTTGAACCCAGGACCCGGATGGCGCGGCCGACTACCCGTTATTACTCAATACTACCTTGTCTACGATGAAAGTCATAACAAAATACAGCAATAGAAATAAACGGTAGCCCCGAGGCTAAGTCCTATTGTTTTGTACTTTATATGCACTTCAGTGTCTTGCAGTGCGTTGTGAAATTACTTTTCCGTATTAGGTTTTGCATTTACTTAGGTGCTAATTGACTTGAAGTCAAGGCCTGCGTTTGTAAGCTATCAATTATAACACTAAACCGGTTAATATGTTTGTATTGTTATGTGCGATTGCTCGAGTGGAGTATTTCTGCACGCCTGCGTGTGTGTGGTGCAGTGTCCGATCCGATGTGCATACTGCATATGCAGTTTCTCATCCTCGGGAGAGAGCAGCAGGTGATAAAAGAAGGCACCGAAGATAAGATAAACAAACACAAACTAACTGGGACTCGAACCTTGGCACAGTTGGCTCGTAATGAAGATGTTCACGCGTCGGCGGCGTTGATTGTCAAGCAGGCGCTCTGTGGTAGCGCACGAGACTTTCACTCTACGCACACGGGTTCGCCACCCCTCAGCTCGCTCGTGGAGGGCCTACTCGTGTAAGCGCATTGTACAATCATCACCAGATAATGGAAGGATTACTCAAAATTAGTGATACGTGCAACACTATTTTCATTTTATAGCACTTTCCATTTGAGAATATAGCATTTTGTAGCATCTATTGTTTATATTGTTTTTACTCGCTACAAATACCAAAATCTGTGTTTGTACAAACTCCCAAGTTTTTTTTTATCATGAAATCGTAATCAGCGATTGTAATGGAAATGGATTGTAAATTCGAGAAATTTGCGTTAGATCTACTATAGGTAGGTGGAATCAAATTATTTTTAGACTGGTTGGATTTTAGAGTTAAATAAGTTACTAAATGTGGGATGGGGGAGGGAGGGAGGCGGAGGAATTGATCGGTATCACCGATGTTTCACAGTTATCCTTATCACCATATGTGGGCACTTTAGTTTACAACACTTTGCAGCAGATTCAATGTCTATATTTTTACGGTTCTGAAACTGAAAGCTTGACAAAATATGTCAACAAAAACATGAAAGTGAACTATTCCGTATCCAGCTGCCACTTTACATACGGTTTTACATTTTTACATAATTCCCCCCCCCCCCCCCCCTCTACAAGCTTATTTGTGAAGAGACACGTTTCATTAATCATTAGTACACAGCTTACCGGTGTTCTGCTACGGTCTTACCGGGATTGCTCCAGCCTACCGGTGTTCTACTACGGTCTTACCGGGATTACTCTAATTTAGGGAAGCCGACATTGGTCATAAGGTCAACTGGAGGACTACGCTACACTTCTTAAGTCAGTTTGTGTTAGGTTAAGTAATGGTCAATTGTAGTAATCCACCCCACCCTGCCGGTATACTGCCGGGGATTACTCCCAGCCTACCGGTGTTCTGCTGCCGTGTGACCGAGCTCACTCTACTCCACCTTGAAGACACATTGCGATGACGTACCTACGTACAGAGCGGGTTTTACCTTGGATTCGGTCATCGGTGTCTAAGAGAGAAGGGAAGGGAATCCGCCCCAGGGATTTAGGTTGAAGGTTAACTACAGAGCAGGCAGACCTTCCTTCCATGCAACATCGCCTTCGCTTTCCGTGGACGCGAGCACAGATAGAGAGATACGTCACTGACTCACTGGCAACTGTTGACACCAACACCAAACAAACATCTCTTGGTTCTTGATTTGTGTACAAAACAAATTGTATATTATTGCAATTATGTCTATTTGGTACCACCATGACGCGAAGAAGATAACAAATATTTTTAGTTTGAGCGATCAAATTACGTTCGGAGAATGTGACTAACAAACCTCTACCTAGGTATTTATTGACTCATCATTCATCACGTGCACAAGTCACAACAACTCTTGTTTAGGAACATTGTCTTTTGATGCCGTTGACTGGACCGATGCGTCTACTGTCTCCTTCCCTCCCCTCCACATGTCCACAAATGCCAACTCCAATTTTCCTCTAACTTCATTGGTTTGTAAGTTTTCTTTAAAAGATATAAATTTACATAAACAAAAAACTATTTAAATATCTTGAATGTAATTTCATTGCTACTGTATAGTTTTTCAGAGTTTCACGATTCGCCGCTGAAATTTGTGGGGGGGGGGGGGGGCTACAGCCCTCCAATTACCGTGCGTTCGCCACTGTAGAACTATCCAGGATTTAAACTCGGGTCCTTTTTAAACACAATCCTTCCTTTTTTGAAGCTAGGATTTACATAAGATCCAACCGACGAGGAAGCCACTCCAGTTCTATACGCTTTATATTGTGTGGAAAATTTAGCGTAGGAAATGATGTAGTGTAAAAAGAAGAGCGGCCATTTCTTCCGCTTCAACCATCTGGGTAGAAGATTAGTTGATGGATGTACTCGTGCCTTGCAAACCTTCCTTGGGTCTCGGCTCATCCATGCAGATGGGCGCGTGCTCGAGCCCCGTCCTCTGTATCTACTCCACGTGCACGAGGTTGAAGAAATCGCTGATTTGAGTTCTGATTCTGCAACAATGAACATAAAACATGTTTGAGCCCAGCTAAAGGCTGGTCCACACAGATTTTGAAGACATAATAGATAAGGTTTTAAGACGTTGTTTTGAAAACAACAATGAAAACAACGTCTTAAAACTAAAACTTTGTGTGAACGCCAGTACGTGTTTCCTATGATCCAACTTTACGACTACGCGTTAAATCTTAAATCGTATGTCTTAAAAATCTGTGTGGACCAGCCTTAAGTTGGATTGTTTTTAGATAAAATATCGGCCTATACTACTTCCAACGTTACTACATTCTCATACCGACCTCAGCTCCTTATCTACTGCCTCTTTCATGCACGCTGTCTTAACGAATATCAACAGATTCCTGGTGCTCTTTATTTCACATATTCGTAAATCCAGTCTTCTGCTTAGTAGAGTGCAGTGTACAAGCCTAATTATAGTCACGCCTGCTGTCTTAGAGATTTCCAGGTATTCAACCCAAGATTTGTTTCTCTGATCTGTTTCAAGTAGATGGTAGGAAGTAGACACTAGGAACTCAATCCTATTTCGTAAGCATGAGACGACTGACGTTGGCGAACTTTATATATACATCGTTTTAGAGTTTCTCCATAACAGAAATAAATATCCGGATACTAGTTCAAGTAAGAGTTCATGGGTAATCCTATTTTGGGTTCAGGTTCATGCCCTAATGAGGTATTGCATTTCTCGTTGGTCGGAAGGAAATTCAGGTTTAGTGCAAAATATAAATTTACATTTCTAGTTTGGATTCAACACCTTTGCGGTCGTCGTAAGGACAATAGATAGATTATATCTCCGTGAAAATAAATACCTGATATTCAGTGTTGACGGAATAATATAAAGGCAGACTAAAATGAATGTTGTCACGCTGACTTCAAACCATTTCCGCTTTTAACCTATAAAGTACGTAACTCCCATTGTCAACTTCCCTTTGATATAATACCTTATACTCACTATCGCGTACAGAAAGCCGTTTTCAGCTAAACAGTAATTCTCTAACAGTAATTCCCAAGTAATTCCCATTGTCAACTTCCCTTTGACATAATACCTTATACTCACTATCGCGTACAGAAAGCCGTTTTCAGCTAAACAGTAATTCTCTTACAGTAATTCCCAAGTAATTCCCATTGTCAACTTCCCTGCGAGATATTTTGTACTCACGATCGCCCCCAGAAAGCCGTTTCAGCTAAACAGTACGTAATTCCAATTATATTTTTTACATGGTATCGCCTAAATGAAGCTGATTTCGAACTATAACATCTTCATTCTCCATGTAAAATTTTCCTCGAGATTATGCACTAATATCGTATCAAAGAAACTGCTTCAACTTTGTGTACACAATTTTCTTGTATACATTAAAATACGCAACACGCGTTCATATGGGTGCGGAAGACAACGTGGAAGAGCCTTACACAATTGTAGATACCAAAATTGTTCAATTCTGAAGTTGACACTTGAAATGTGACTCACTCACGTAATGTATACAATGTTTCGCTAAAAACAGCTGTTTGTATTTGATATCGATAGTCGTTCCCCTTATCTGTGGTTCGACTTTACCTGTCATTTAATAAAATGAAAGCAAAGAGGGAGAGTTTCTGACTTTCATTATACATCCATCACCTAGCGTTTACCGAAAGATACGTTCATATAGTAAGTTGTGTCCAATCGATATAGACTGATGTTATCATCCACAAACACTGCAACTCGACAATCATAGACTGGCATATTTACACGTTGGATATAATATTATTTCTAAACATTACTCTTTAAATAATTACGTTCACTGGTCAAGGACGTTATATGATGGATATATTTAATATTTATTCCTTTTTCCAATGCAGGAAAAAAACTCATGTATTCGTTTACAGGTTCAAACAGAATGTTTTACTTTTATTACTGTATGCAATTTATATTCTGTAACTGACACTAAAATTGATTCCAACTATAAACTAGACTTACACACACAATATGCTGACGTAAATTGAATTTGATATTGCGTTTTACATAGCGACTATATAGTTTTAATAGCTACGGGGCACATCATGAATTGTATATTATCTTCACCTATACTGAAAGTCAGCTATTGTGTAAATGTGTGGAGGGACTATTATAATAAATTGCCTCGTTGGATGAGCGGAACAGTTTTATGTGTGCACGGGCTCATTAACATCATGTTTGTTTAGTTCTTTATTTAAGTAAGTTATCACATTTCACCATTATTATATTATTGCAATAGCCACACGGGCCGGTGTCGGCGTTTCGTGACATTAGGCCGCATGCCGTTTATCATTTTTTATGTAGACATATTAATGAGACAACTTTGTGTGACATAACATTACCATACTAGTCTCTTTTAGAAAGGAATTTTTTATTGTTTGGAAAATCGAATGCTATTGTTTTTTCAAGTTTTGGTGTTCAGTACTTGTCAGCGATTTGAATATGAATTTGGTTATTCATTTTCTTTGTGAAAACAACCCCCTACCCACGCATTCAATGCAAAACGCAAAAACAACTTTAGCTGCCTTGCTTTCAACAACATAGCCATTTTGGTAAAACGGATTTTACAGATATATACAGGCAAATGTGAGCTTTGACGATACGGTCAGTTTACTTTGTGAGTGTTGTTCAGAGATGGATCATAAAAACAACTGTGTTTATTGAAATTGAGTACAGACATCAATATTGAAAATGTATCTAACTGCATGGCATCAAATTTCCAAAGAATGCGTGGATTGTGTGTTAGTATATGAGTGTTGATGTTGATGATAACAGTGATTCTTGTTCATAAATCTCATGATCTCTAGTATTGTAATTATTTGATTGAGACGATGAAGGGTGATAGACGAAGAGGTATTATATTTACAACATCTATCACTGGAGTTAGCAAGGCATTTCAAACCGGCGTGGTGCAATCGCTTCGAGTCAAACCGATTTGAAAACCTTGGTAATCGTATCGAATTTGGGCCAAATCGGTTTCATTTCAATCCAGTTGATCAATTGAATTGAAAGTATCAAATCGCATTGAAAACCCTTGATAAATACGTCAAACCGACTGCAGCGACTGCAGAGCTGCGCGCGCACTGCACTGCCTTCTTACACGGATGTGTCGATACCAGTCATACCACCGTCATGCGTTTTAGAAGGCTGTGAGAAAACTAGCTAGAAATCTAGGAGGCTTAAGCGGGAGATTTGATTTCAATTCACTTACGAATTGATTTGTTGAAAGCAGCTTCAAATATGCGTGATAAATAGGTAGTTCAACCCGGTTTGAACTCAAACTGGTTCGGTTCAAATCGGATTGAAATGCCTTGCTAACTCCAGTAAGTGTCTTATGCTGGAATCCAATTTCCAACCGCATGAGCCACCGTGGACAGCTTTGAAGTTGTTGCCAAATCTGTAATCTTCCGTTTAGCTGCCGTGACATTCAAAACTATATTCTCGTGAACCGAGTGTGAACGAGTAGTGTGTTCCTGTGCGTGGAATAAACCTTTTTCGAGGGAGAAAATGAACGCAAAATCTATACTTCACTGTATCTCCAGGTGAAGCCTGTCCCACAGTTCATGCACAGTTCGTCAAGCACGCGTGATTGTGTACACAGTCACGCGTGCTTGAGTGTGAAGAGACACGCCACGTGCAGGTGTGAGTACAACTACTAGCACGTGTGTGTTGTCGGTAATACCTACCACGTGCACGTGTGAGTATGAGTGTACCCGGTAAAACCGTCCGAGTGCACGTGCGAGTATGAGTATGCCCGGTAAGACCTGCCATGTTCACGTGTGAGTGAGTCTGCCCGGTAAGCCGCGCACGTGTGAGCTTGCCCGGTAAATCATGTACGTGTGAGTGAGTCGGCCCGGTAAGTCATGCACATGTGAGTGAGTCTGCCCGGTAAGTCATGCACGTGTGAGTGAGTCTGCCCGGTAAGCCGCGCACGTGTGAGCTTGCCCGGTAAGTCATGCACGTGTGAGTGAGTCTGCCCGGTAAGCTACGTACGTGTGAGTCTGCCCGGTAAGTCAAGCACGTGTGAGTGAGTCTGCCTGGTAAGCCACGCACGTGTGAGTCTGCCCGGTAAGTCAAGCACGTGTGAGTGAGTCTGCCCGGTAAGCTACGTACGTGTGAGTCTGCCCGGTAAGTCAAGCACGTGTGAGTGAGTCTGCCTGGTAAGCCACGCACGTGTGAGCTTGCCCGGTAAATCATGTACGTGTGAGTGTGTCTGCCCGGTAAGCCACGCACGTGTGAGTCTGCCCGGTAAGCCTCGCACGTGTGAGTGAGTCTGCCCGGTAAGCCACGCACGTGTGAGTCTGCCCGGTAAGCTACGCACGTGTGAGTCTGCCCGGTAAGTCACGCACGTGTGAGTGAGTCTGCCCGGTAAGCTACGCACGTGTGAGTGTGCCCGGTAAGTCAAGCACGTGTGGTCAGTGATTACATCTCGACGGCCTCCTCACGTGCGTCCTTTAGCCCTGACCTTGGGTGGGAGCCTCGTATAGCCCTGTGGCATTTCCTTTCCCCAATTCAACCAAGACAGGCGGTTCGGAGTGCGAATTACGGCGATGATTGTCGTTACGTACCCATGCAACATGGCGGTTACACGAACCCACGTGTTTCCAGATCAGAGCGCCGCCCGGCGAGGGGGCTTTGACAGTAAACACAACAGCTGTTCTCTTTGAATACTTGTTTATTTAAAGTGCGTCAGATAAAGGCAGGACGTGCACGATATATGTATGATACGCTTCAAAAACACTGACCTTATGTGCGTCTGTGCGGCGTGTTGCGTGTATGTGAGTGTGCGTGTGCGTGTGGGTGTCCTCTACTCACTGGCACGTGGCGAGTGGGTGTGCATCACGTATACGATATAATATCGACCACGCACTAGTACAGTCCCTTCAGCAACTGTCAAGCGTGTATAATGACGTCATAAAATCTCTGCAGTCAATAATAGGGAATGTTTGTGAATGTGTTGGATAATTCTCATTCCAATGGAGCAAGAATTATTTTGTGTGTAACTTCTTGTTCGTATAAAACGAGAGGTGAGGTTAGAATGTTGAACAGATTCCATAGTAAATAATCAAGTATAATAATAACCTGATGTATAGAGAAAAACAATTTATTGCCAGCTGCCCAACGTACATCGAATGACCACAAGGATCCAGCATACTAAAGATAATAATAATAAAATAAAAAATATATAATAAACACAAACGATTTTTAACAATGTCTACATATTATGAATACTAATTAATTCAATCAATAAATTATTATGTTTTCAGCTGCCACTTTTAAATATAAATACAAACTAAAAAAATCGACTGCTAAAGATTGATTGATATTTGGAATCAATCTTTAGATATCAATCAATCTTTAGCAGTCAACTCTTTAGCGGCTATTAAAAAATGAAATGTAATAGATAGTTGTGCATTTTAATCTACAAATCATGTTCTATGAAAATATTTGTTATACATTGTTGTAAATAATCTATATTCGATGGATTATTTAGGGGCAATGTAAAACACAATATGCTTGCGACAGTTTTTGGAGCGGTGTGTAAATATGAAGACCATGCACACTTACACTGCAGGCACAGGATGTGTGCGTCAGACGCATCAAGTGCAGGGAGTACGTGCACTGACATAATGGTACTGCGGCGGGAGGACAAAGAGCCGAAGAAGTGTTGCGGGGATGGGATGGGGGTCAGAGGAGGGCCTCGTAGTAATGACAAAGGCTCGACGCAGTGTCATCGGTTGATCTAGTCGTATTTTTAGACGCTTTAATTTTTTTGAAAACGGAACGCTCATGCCAGTGTTATTTCACGTATTGTTATACGAAACGAATACAGTAGGAGTGTTGATGGATAAAAGTGTGTGTAACATGCATTAATAGTTTCGTTATTTCAGCGTGTTGTGCGTTTTCTATATATTAAAAAAAGTACATTTCGTATAGTGTTTTATATTCATAACTTTGAAATATTTCAATTTAAACAAAAAACAAACTAAATTTTAAGATACAATCCAAGCTACGTAATTATGTATGTGTATATATATATTTAAAAGAAACAAAAAACATCCCAAATGAACCAATCGCGAAACAATACTTCATCCTCGATTCCCTGTATTGTCAGCATTCAAACTGGAAGCGTTGATCTATGAAAGTAGAGCTAGGAGTATAAAGTGGAGTAGAGAAGAGTAGAGTAGAGTGGAGTAGAATAGAGTTGAGTAGAGCAGAGTAGTGTGGAATAGGTGATGGCTAAGTAGCTATGGCAAACATGTACCTGGTGACGTGTGGTACAGGGGTAATGCGCACCTATGCCATATTAGGAGCGGCTGAACAAAACGAGATATTCGCTTCAAAAGGCGATCCACAGTACAAACTGTGACAGTGATCATATGCAATGATATTGCCGGTAGTATTGCTGTTTGTCGTTTTACGTCTCTATTTATGCAGTTACGTTATCGAGACTATGAATGGGCAACTGGCAAAAAAAAAACTTACAAAATGTGCAAGAGGGGATATGAACGCTTGCCCTAACTACCTATGAACGTGTCGTATAACTTCACTGCTGATCCATGAAAACTGCTGTTTTCAAATTGCGACACTTCCCATTGCGCCGACATTTATTTGTGTAAAAGTTCAAACAATGAAGTTTTGGCGCACTGAGAAAACTGTATTTTCATTGCGCCAACATAATATATGTATTGCATGGAAGGGTCAATTGTGTCATCAGAGCTCCGTAAAATTTGAGATCATGTCGTCTCGAGGGGAAAAACTTTTTACCATTGCACCAACAATATATTTTTAGACCTCATACGACAATATTGACCCTTTCAGGTATACACATTTGTTGGCACAATGGGGACATAGTTTTCCCCTTCCTTTTGGCGCAATGGGAATTGTAGGCTATATAGGCCTAGGCTTTCAGTGCGCCAGAACTTCCCTCGTCTTACCTTTTTACACAATTGAAAATAAGGTCGTTGGCGCATTAGGAATTGGCGCAATTGCCCGGCCACAGCAGGGTTTGTCCACGGTTAAATATTTCAGCTGATGACGAAATTTATGACGTGTACTTTGGTTTCAGGAAATTCTAATGAAGATCTTTTTTAGATAAAATGTACTTCGTTGAGTGTACGAAAACCACAAGTTCGACGCATTTCCTTATTTTTGCAGTAGAGTCAATTTATGCAATGTCATGTGAGCTGACGTACATATAGTATTTGAACTAAAACCACTCTCATATTTTTTATTCTGAACCCTTTGTTGCCAGTTCGAAGGTAATGCATTTCTTCTACTGTGTTTATCTCACACGAGATGTGGGACAGAACGAGGTATTGTTTATTTTACTTATTTTATCCTAATGACCTATAAGGTTGACATGAGTTATGAATAACTAATTTCATGTTTCTATATTTAAGTGGCGTGCATAATAGGGGTCAGTTTTGTTTTGAAGGACAGCGGTATATAGCTGGGAAGTACGAAAGGAAATAAAACTAGAAATGACAAACATTTCCTTGGTATAACCCCAAGTTGTAATCACGAAACAATATTTTCATGATAAATAGTCTGCAAGAGTGGAAGTGGTAGAATCCCCAATCAGATATGCGACTCGTAAACTTAATGTAACTCGTAATTCTTCACATACTAGGCCATGCATGCATGCAATTGAAACAGCTGATTCATCATGGACATAGCTGATCGTAGTCCAGCCACGATCTTGCGCTTATTGCACCCCCCCCCCCCCCCCCCCCCCTTCTTCGTGTACAGACGTCACACATAAGTCTTTTAGTAGTCTGCGTCGACCGTCGTCTGTGATATGCGGGGAAAATAGCATTTCTCTTTATGCTGGGACTGTAATATAGGTGCTCTAACCTCAAGAAAGCATATTATTATGCATTGCTGCTAAATGAAAAAACTTTTATACTTTTTCACGTCATCCCGATTTATGTGCTGAAATAAATGTTAGCCAAGAGACGTAGTTTAAATTATGTTTTATTCAATGAAAAGAGCATATACTATATTAAACGTTATTTATTTAACAGACTGTCACAACCACCTGAGCCAAGTTTTTTTTGCAATGTCAAATAACCATTTAAACTTTTCTCGAACCCTAAATGGAGGGCATTTTTACTTAGTCAAAATAGTTAGAAATTTTACGAGTCGGTCTACAAATAATCCGTGTATGGGTTAGGGATGGGAAAATACGTTTAATAGCCTAAACGTTTAACCGTCCTAAAAATGCGCGTTTAAACGTTTAAATGTATTAGTCGCTCCTTCTCCTGCCGTGAGATGAAAAAATATCTCGATGTAGTAAATTACCGAAAAGTTCCAAAACCTAGGGTAAAATTAAAATTCGTGGTGAGGAAAAACTATAATAGTAGACTAGTAATAGCGCAATAGGTTCTGTTGTACAATATTAGCTTGCTTCTATCATGTAGACAAACACTACTGTACAAATGTTTAAACGTGGCGTAAAAATGTAAACGTTTAAGACCACTCCCACGCTTAAACGTTTAAACGTTACGACTATGTTTACAAATTTTAAATGAATGTTCAGTTTTGTAACATATTTTTAGCTTGAACCCTTTTTCTTGAACCAGCTTGAACCCTTGCATTCTGCCTTCAAACCTTGCGTTATTTTGATAAATAATTTAAATTAAAAACATATTTTAAAACATTTATTAAACTGTTAATTTATTACTTTTTTGAATGAACTAAATTGACAGAGGTAATAAACGCAAACACATATATATCATGCATATCATGAAATATACTTGGGACTCTAAAAAAATTCGTAAAACATAAGTCTCTTACACATATATATATATATATAAAACATAAGTATATAAATATATATAAAAAATTCGTAAAACATAAGTCTCTTACATATATATATATATATATATATGTAAGAGACTTATGTTTTACGAATTTTTTTAGAGTCCCAAGTATATTTCATGATATGCAAGAAATTATTTTCCGACTATTTAAACAAAATGTACACGTTTAGAAAGTTTCATTCTACCTTCATTGAAATCTGTCTTATTCTTCCTGAGAGCAGCAAACTGTGTACCCAAATCTTCTCTGTGTACAAAAGTTTGTATATAGTGCTCTCATGGTGACTGCTTGCAGTTGCACCAAGATCGACGCGCTTGTGGCAATATACCAGAGCTCGTGGATTACCTGGAAGGTCTACCACGTACAACCATCCGGTTAATTAAAAATCGATTTACTTCGCTGGAAGTGGGTATACACTTTGTTGAGGGTTATTTTCTTGCCCCACTCTGCGTTGAGTTCGCTTTCAATGTAATCAACGGCGTACTCTCAGTTTTTGGCGGAGCTTTAGAGCTGTTCGCGGTTATACTCTAACAGGACGTAGGTTCGATTCCCCTGTACGTCAATATGTAAGAAAAAATTAATGAAAATTGTTATTGTACTTCGATCCTCATCTATTTTACTGTTTAATAGTATTTGTTATGTAAAAAATCGAATACAGCATAACAATCTTCTATGTTAACCTCATTGTTTCGATTAGTAAGAGGTAAAAGTAAAACAATAAAGTCAGTGTTAATAATACCGGGAATGTAGACGTTGTTTACTGTTATGCAAATATGATTTACATACGTTGATTATTATCTTCTTTCTTTCAACGAACTAGGAGTAGGAGTGTAGGACAACCGATTCCGCGAATCTCTGTTCAGGATGTCCCTTCTTCTCGATAGGAAACCAGGAACTTACTATAGTTGGTTTGCGCCTGCGTATCATTGAGCGAGCGAAGCGAGCGTCTCTATTAGACCTTTATGGCACTTCGTTTTCATTTTTTGTTTTGTTTTTTTGTCTGTCGATAGCGGTCGAACGAAAAGTCCGATCAAGTTGAAATTTGGACCATCCACAAGCCTCGATCTGGATTGAAGGTGTATAGTTTTGTGACAAAATCGTTCTAAAAGTTACAAAGTTACAATGCAGTTACTGACAAATATTTTTCTGAAATAAACTGGTGGCAAACTGTGAGATAGCCATATTAGAGTACATTTTCGTCCGGTCACGAACATACTAATTTCAATGCGATCCGATAAGTATTGTAGGTACAAATTACATTTGTATTGACAGTAAAAATTCCAATCTTTCCACGTCATTTTTGTTTTGGTTGTTGTTAATTGTTGTTTTATGAACAGATATGAACATTCTTATATTGATGATGATGATGATGATGATGATAGTGTTTTCAATGTAACGGCGCTGGAGCAACAAGGCCGTTTACGACACTTTTATCATTATCTCTTATACATTGAACATGTGACAGATAGCTTTGAGAACTTTTTGCCAGAAAGTTCGTGGACACGGACGCGCTCGCTTGTCAACGCGTCACACAGAGCGTTTTCCTAGTATAATAACAACATGTTAGGCATGAATGGATAAGAGAAGAGTATTACAAATATAATAAAATGATATTAATCCAGTTTTATTTTAAATCATGAGTGGAAGGTAGATACCGAAAGACGATTACACTGATTCTCAACATTCGACCAAATTGTTATCGACATCAATGTTTTATCTTGAAAATTGTATGATTGATCGTTTGATGTTAAAGTTATTATGAAATGCAAAACATTGCCTATGTATTTGCGTCACATCTAATATAGAACCTATATTGTTTTGTATTTTTTCTGTCATTCCACTTTATTACTGGAATAAAACACAAATAACTCTTTTTTATTATCCTTCTAATGTTCTATTAAAATGAAGGAACATAAATAGTTTTACATGGCACAATCCAGCATAAATCGGGATATTAATTCAGACTTTGATGGTCTAGTCGTCACTGGTATATATCATTTTATAGCTTTTGTTGCAATTAATTGAAAATGCTGACGATAAAAGTTAAAATATATTGGCAATAATTTTTTACAATGCATCGACACCTAACCGGGGATCGAACTCAATAAGACAAGCAACTCCGAAGTGCACGGCTGTGACTATGCGTCACAGCCGTATGGTGGACTTCTCCTAACCAATTTCACTGCCAACTGTGATAAGTACTCATGGTTTGCTTGTTTTTTTTGTCGGAAATAAGCAATGATTAGCCGTAAGTTCATGGGATTTTTTTACGCATCGCGAGCAGTTTTCATGGTCAAGACAACGCCTGCGAGCCTTTGTAGCAATATTTATTTGTTACGATATCCACGACAATGCTGTTTTGATTTAATACTCTCCATCCCCCCCCCCCCCCTCTGAAAAAAAATCTCCCCAATACGACCCTTTGCTTTTTTAACCTATTTTTTCTATAAATTATACGAACACCCTTCATTTTTGGCATTCCGAAAAAAATTGCCATACGAATAAAAAATCAACGTCATGTAAACCATCACGTGTCCCCCTATTTGCATGTATTCATTACATTTAAACCCTCGTATCAACCATCTCCCCTAGTTTTACTTCACCCCATGTGGATCAATACTTGCTATTGGCTCTCATTACGCGCCGATCTCTCGGCCAGTTACATTCAAGCTCTCTGGAACTACTTTCAACCAAATCGGCGCGCGCTTTGAATGGCACTGAAAGCCCGCGCGTGATTGGTCGAGCGGGTCTCCGTGGGGAGGCTCAGGGCCAATAGTGAAGGTTGTTGTGTGTGTGTGTGTTGTGTGTAGTGTGTTGCCAGCAGTCACAGAGGTAGGGCGGACGCGTGAACGAAAGAAGGCAGGCAGGCAGGAGGCGAGTGTGTGTGTGTTTGTGTTGTGCTACGGTCATGCCAGGAGGCCCCTGCGCTGTTTATTGGTTACCTTCATCGACGTCGTCTTCTGTTACTGCCGGTAGCTCCGCCGTCGTTTCGTGGTGGCCGTGGCCGATACCGACGCCCCCGTCGTCGTCTTGTTTTTTCTGTTTAAGTCCGCATGTCTTTAGCTGCACTTGGACCCTTTATCCACCCGCCACTCTCCTGCATCTGCAACTCTTCTCGTCAAGTATGGAAACAAGGTACGAAGTATGCTTATATTTTTATGTCTATTTTATAGGGCTGTGGCCAAAATATTGGGTGGCCAAGTCTCGCCCACCCCTAGTTGTTCTAATTACATACAGCGTAGGCCGAACAAGTGTTGTTCACTTGTCTATCTTCCGATGAGTTTTGTGTCTTCTTGTAATGCTGTCAGTGTTAGCGTTTTGGGTGGCGCAAGGTTCGTAACGCCTGCTTGCCTGACACCTACGGTGGTCGGAAGTAGGGGCTTACAAGAAGGTGGGGTGGGGTACATTTCGGTGCACGTGACATGTTCATGCCGCGCATGGCTTCGACTACCGCCCTGAGTAAAATTAAAACTTTACGGCCTCTTTAAATGGGTTTTCCATTCAGCGTTTCATTTTATTTCCAGCAAGAACCTCTTTTTGAAATTTTTATTTTATCGTCACAAATGTTCCGTTACTCGCACATTTGAAATGTTCGTCCTTTGTCTGGCACAACCTCGTCCTTCTGGTTTGAAAACATGACGGGACGATAAAGTATTAAACGCTAAAGACTAGGATAGGGAGCGGCCCTCTCGGCTGTCGTTGGGAGGGTTGGTTGCCTTGCCTGCATCGGGGTCGGGCTTTAGTGGTGATGAAAACGAGGGAGACGGGAGTTGGTTGGAGAGAGACGGTGATATACCCTGCACTTTGGAGGTCCTTTGTTCGACTGCACGTTGCCAAATGTGCGTTTTAAAGGTTCGACAGTGTTGCCTGAGCGCCCCCTTGCCGTAGAAACAGCTGGAGGAGGCCAACCAGATGGAAGCTATTACCATGGGGGAAAACATTGGCTCCGGTTAGTCATCGCACTTCCCAGAAGCTAGTTTCGCGCGGCTTTGTTTTCTAGTAGGTGTGAATCATTTCGATCGCTCGTAGGTCACACTTTGGAAGTGATGCACCTCAGCCCCCCCCCCATGATGCTGGAAGAACGCCGGCACGTGGTAGGTCCCAGAGAAAGTCGGGTTCTGCCTCCTTTGTCGTCTCGACTCGAACACTGCCGCTGTCAAGGACGTCGGTTCCATTGCCCATTCACAATTTACCAATTAATTGCGACCGACCCACGTAAGATTGCTGTGTAATCCGCCATTGAGACAATGGGCAATGTGAGTTTTGATTCTCAAGTAATAACTTCCATTGTCTTAGATTAGCTAACTCTTTATGAATGACCCGTGCACTGCTACGATTACTGCTTAACAAACACCGATTGTATCCAGTTGTGGCGATTAAAAACTGCACACAATCACACATGCTGCATTATGGGGATAATCGAACCTGGAAACATGATATAAATCATGCCATTGTGAAGGAAATGTGTTGACTAATTAAAATCCACGCCACCGCTAAAATAGTAATCAAATCAAATGAGAACATCTAAACGTTTTGAGGTTTTTTATGATTAGCTATTCGCGTTATCAAAACATTGTGTAATGATTTCGGCCCGTGGAACTCACACGCGCTCAGTTCTGCATGGACGTGATCGTGCTGAACGGGGAACATCATCAGCTCGGTCCATGTTCAATGTATTTATTAAACAAATCTTGAGACTTGGTATGGTAGTGATCAAGTGGGTTACATACCCCTACATAACCGTATAGGCACTGATGATGCATACTTCGTGATCCCATAAGAAGTCTTCGGCGTTCCAGTAAGTTTCTGATTAATACCCAAGAAAACAACATGAGTAATGCGTTCACAGGAACCTTGATTCATTTATATCAGTAACAGACTGTTCGAGTTCCTGCAGCGAACACAAATCGGCCGTATTTCCCCTCATTCATAACCGAGATTAGATATTTTCTTCTAATGAGTTTCGGTTGTTTTGTAAAAGATTGCGCGCGCAATCGGTAAAACTTCCTGTTCCATGTTTGAATGTCGGCTCTTGGTCGCGTGTTTCGTGCACTCGTGAACATGTCTGTACTAGGCCAGTTTAAACAATAGGTTTTTTAATGGAGGGCTCATGCTAGTTTGTCATCAGGTTCAGGACAGATGTTTTGCAAGCGTGTTCAGTTCCAGATGTTGTACATGTGCCGCATGGCTGCCTTGTAATTCCTAGTTATTTTTATACAGCACTATGTGAACATAGATTTGGTACCCTAAGGTTAAAAAAGTGTACAGTCCACATTGATCTGGGGATTGCAAATGTCATTGAACTTGCTACTGAAAGGGTTGGTTGCATAGAGGGAATCACAACTGGACAATGTCGGTGGTCATTATCTTCGGCCACTGGCGAAACGGTTGGTAGGGGTTGGATATTTGGGAGAGGGAGGGCAGCAACCTTTGAAGGGGAAATATGGTAAATCTAGATACATATAATAATCACAGCATACTGTTGTTGCTCGTACACGTACGCGATGAAAATCTAGAACAGCAAATTTCAGTAAAATAGAATTCAGCAATGTTGTGGTTTTGATAGCGGCGACGGGGACGGGGAGGAAGACGTTACAAAACCCTTCGCTTCCCCCCCCCCTCACTCCGTATAGCGCAGCTGAACCACATGACGTCTGGTTACTTATGTACTCGTTTGTTTTGCGTGAAATTGGCCCACATTCTCATTTTATAAGTTATCAGCTAAAACATGAATCAACGTTACTTACGATACGACCTTATTCATAGCTGCGCTATATAATGGAATTGTGACATTTTAGAATTATGCGTAGCGTCGCCCTACTCGGGTTTCGAACCCAGATAGTCTAATGTAAACGTTACTCGAACCCAAGCCTTTGGTTTCATAAGGGTCCCCTGCGCCAATCAGCTCGTCCCGTCTCTTCTCCATTATCCTCGTTGCGTAATGCGTGCACAACCTGAACAGACCTGAATGTACTTTAGCTTGGCTCACTATTAACGAGATTATCCCGTGATCCATGCCGAGATAAGGTGATTATAACCACGGGTTCGTCTCTAGGGACGCCCACGTTGTGTTGACTTAGTTGCTGTGTAAACTAAACTGTAAACCTTGTTACGAGAGCCCTGGCTGGATTAATATCGTGGCCGAGTGGGATTCCAAACATTTGTTTAGTTAGGACAAGTTGACAATTACGGGGGTCTATGTTGCTCTTGGCATCGTAGCGCGGGAGTTGTTGCTAATTGTGACTGAGGATACCATGATTGGCGGTGTTCTTCATGACTGAGTAGACCTACAACATGTTGGGGCTTGTCGTTCTTTATGACAAGGACAACAAGAATAACGGCTGAACTGATCTCATGGAGATGTTTGAAGGGAACTTCTGAATGATAGACATAGTTCTGGCGTTGCGTACCATGATGTTGCGTTGTTGGCAGTCTTATTTTAGAAATTTGGCTGCCCCACCGGAGGCTTTCGGGATAAATTTATCTTACATCTCTATAAATATTATACTATTCGCCAGGTGGGTATATCCTATCCTTGTAGACTTTCAGTATTCCTAACTCATGGCATGTTTTGTCAATGTTATTCATTTTCAGTCCTATTTATTACTTATACTTACTTATAAACTAGAATCTAGATTAACATTCGGAATTTTCCAAAAACTTTGCGTTGTTACAAATCGGTAAATCACAAGGCCTCTAAAAAGTTAATTGCGATAGTTTTTTTTGCAATAAATTCTTACCGACATCGGTTTCTGCCCATGTTATTAGGTATTAATGAACAATGCGGCAACGTATTAAGTATATCATTAAATTGAAGGTCGTCAAATGCTTGTCTGGTAATTACCATGTACCTACCATAACTTATGAAGCCTCTTCGATGGATGGAGCTATACGAGTAGAATGATTGACATTTTGTGTTTTTCTCGTGGTGGTCAGGATCTAGATGGGTGCTGAAGCACCACACCAATATCGTAATTGCCTTTCCTACTCCCCAACATTATATTTTCTTTATACAGCCAGTCCCTCAGTTTATGAGAGAACCGGTGTCAGAGGTTCTTAGTAAGTATAAATCCTTGTTGGGTGTTCCCAGGTGTGCGATAAGTAGGGCTATATATATATATATATATATATATATATATATGACACGCGTAGCTTCAAAACAGCCGTAAACTATGCAAGTTGCAAGTATGCAGTCAAAAAGTTAAATATTATTGGCGGAGTAAATGTTTACATTCTGGGCTGGGCTACACATCATTCTAAATATAACCTTAGTGTGGGTGGTGTGGGAAAAATAGTAAAAGCGGTCCGATTGCTACCACTTCTAACTCGATTGCCAAATATGCAGGTCCTATAAAATAAACACAGATGCATGTTTTTGGATAAAAAACAAATTATGTAAAATTTGTCTGGAGCCTAATGGCGTATAATTTTTGACACCCTCATATTGAGGAAATCTCCATTGAAAGCTCAGACGTTTGTAAATGTTGTACTTATATTCTGACATTCAGCTCTATATTTAGTTACCTTGTATCTATTTTAAATTCACGTACATAATTCGAAAGTAAAATTGAAATACAAACCCTAATAATTACTATAGTGCAAATAATTTTCACGTAGTGAATTTATGTTACGAACTCAAATTACCGGTAAGTCTGGTTTTCACATTTCGATGTGGGTTTTTTAATATTGTCATATGTGCTTCCTCTGAACCCTTTTTGTGGGGTAGCTGATTTTACTAGGAATTCGTGTATTTTTAAGCCACTTAAAATAGATCATATTTGAATCACCTTCCCCCACCACGACCATCACTTACATCTGTCTCCGCCCTTGAGCAATGAGCAACACTGTTGAATAGCATGCCTTATATATATAACTTGTTATAATTATAGCCTTTTAGCTGTCTCTTATAATAGCTCTATACGTATTTACGTAGTTTGCCCCAAAGGCATCTACGATTATAAGGCAACGTTCTTACTACAATTTGGTTAGGAAAGGATTAATAACTAATTAGTTTATGAGTTGTTATAATTGCATTTTTTGTGCGCTAAAATCAAGTTCTTTACGCTATAAACTTCTTTGTTGCACACTCACTCACACCGACTCGGTTTGAGCCGCTACAAGATTGTTTATAAGTTGTAATTACAGTCGTGTTTTTTTGTGTGTGCGTTAGTATAGAATCAACTTTTCCTTCTCTTGACCTTGGATTGCGGTTGGTATCCGTGGATGCTGTGTAGCCTGCTTGCGCACGCTGCTCGCACCTTGTATTGTATTGTCTCCGAGCGAGGTATGAACACTGTAACTTCCGGTAGTGTACGTCGATGTCAGTCGATGTGCGTCGATGTGGTTTCGAGGCTATTCTCGGTTCTCTCTCACCTTGGCGCCTGAAAGTGGTCGTAACTGTGCCACCGTGCCGTGGAAACCTTGTAAAAGAAAGAACCGTATATGAATTAAGGAAGGTTGGCAACACTTTTAGTTACGTTGTTTGTTGATGCAATTAGTGACGTACCAACCAAACCACGTCGTTCACGATGAGTGAACGTCGGCCACGCCCCCCATACGCGTGGAGCACCGCAGCGTGCATGCATACATAAACATTCATTCGTAAACAAAATCATGTTACACTGTTGTAGGACCGTATCAACGATACACAAACGAAATTAGTTTGCATACGTTAGCCTCTCGCACCAATGTTTTTGTCAGCTGTCACTCACAAATTCGCCCGTGCGTTTTTCTATTACCAGAACATACGGCCGCATAGGGATGGTAATTTTGTTTTCCCAAAATACAAAAATATCGCTTTTATTTTCCGTGACCGAACGCGCTTGTTTTTGTGGACACATCGTGTGTATTATTCATACGCAATGCTTGCAAGCTGGCAGCGACGGCTATTTGACTTCTAAATTGTATTTCCATGTAACCGCGTTGCACCTGGATATCAAGTGTGTAGTAGTAGTACTAGGCCTACGTTCGTTACTCTTCATGTGGGGGTCGCGTGCCCATTCATTAACCTCCCATTGCGCATGCGTCACAATGCTAGTAGGGGTGAACAACCCCCACGTCATTACTCATTAGCCACTCACGCGGGGAGAAGCTGTGCACTGTGCAATCTACTTAACGCGCCGTGCGGGGGGGGGGGGGGCAGTATTCACCTCGCCGGGTTATTATAACACACGGGCCACCTCCGGATGATGACGACATTTAGGTTTTACGTCCCATATGCTGAACACGATGATTGGGTTGGATAATGTAAATGAGGTAAACGCCACATGACATCCGTACCCAAGCCGGAATTCAAACCTGGGACGCTTGAACGGCTACGGCCGCTACGCCGGCGTCGTCTGCACAGTGCGGACCTAGTCCTCGAGGACATATGGTCGCACATGCTCGCCTTCTTTCAAACAATTTGGTTTGGATTTTTACGGTTTTGTGGAGAATTAGTCAAGCTACAATGTTCAATAACCCGTTCTCTTTGTCCGATCGAATATAATGTAGCCATGAAAATAGTCAGTTTCGTAATAACTTGTGTATAATGTTATGTTAGCAGTAGCACAACACCAGTGCATGTTACACACTCGCGTAACAAGTCGAAAACGATGATAACTCCAGGGTGCCTGTTTTGATAAAAACGATCCGCAATGATCGTCTACTGAGTGATTGTAAAGATTAGGTCATCCAACTGTGAACACGCTCGGAATTTGACATTCACCAAGTTATATCAGTTCGCACACAAGACAGTTCGCTTTCCGTTATTCTACGTCGAGGGAAAGGTTTATCACGTTTAAATGTTGTGACTTTCATGTCCCTTTCTAAATGAATCTTCCTTGTATATTGGAGCGAATGAGCCCAGTTCTAACTAGTCTCGGTGAACATAAGGAAGGGAACGCAGGGGGGTATCTATGAGAAATTGATTTGGAAAGTAACTGGGGAAACTATATTGCTGAGGACTGGCTGATCAGTGATCAATTTCTCGATAATGCGATAATTACAGTTGTTGGTCAGTTTTTTCTGTATTGGTCTCTGTATCTGTTCTCTTGCGGTACAGACGATGCAATACTTTGAAATGCGTGTCCAATGTTTATGATAACACTGAGGTTGTAGGTCTGCGTGCCCGACGTGTGTAGTGTTAGCTAAAGAGCTCCAAAAATAGCTAAGTCCTGACATCGATCCCGGGATCCTGCGGCTTTACGACCCGTAAAAACAAACATTATGCTGGTGTAGTCAGGGTGGTCGATCAGGCGTTGTTCTGGTGAACTATGGGAAGGGCTTAGATGTAATCTCATGGTTTTCATCTTCATACAACATCGTTTGCAAAATTTGAGACGTAAAGCCCAAAGATTATCATATTTTATATGTTTTTTTTAAAGGGGTTTTATATCGTCAATGTTGGTATTGATTGGGAGTCACATTCTTTCATTTTGTCCCTTGTCCCCCCGTGTTTGGGATTACCTCCATGCATGGCGTGAACGCGACGCGCCCTTCCAACCTAACACATCTGCGGTCCCGCTGATTACGATTAGCAAAGCCGATTAAATCGTCTAACCGTTCTGCGTTGAGCTTACGCAATTTGTGTGTTAATAATATTCGTCCGCTTTGAATCACTCGTTCCAGTTTGTTTGCGCCTTGCCTTACAATAATTGCCTCCTATCGGTCGTCGTGCACAACCCTACGTGCTCGTGTGGTCTCGCCCATCAGTGGTAAACAAATGTTATAATGCTACTTATAATAATAGAAATTAAAACATCAACAGAAAGTTTCTGTCGTATTTATGCTCCACCCCCCCCCCCCCCCCCACCCCCACCCCCGCCAATGTAGTCCCGTAATAATTATAAGAGTCCAAGAACATGCGAGATCTTCGGGGATGTCCTCAAGTAAAGTTGACTTGAGGCCCCCCCCCCCCCCCTTATCATTTAACACGATTTAACTGTTTTTTTTTTTTAAAGCGAATTTTGTAAAATTGGAGAAATTGGTAAAAGTTGTATTTTGATATTTCGAGTACTAAAACGAAAGGGGGGTAGGGGGGGCTTGTTAAGTTATGAAAAGTGGAGGGAGAAAAGTGTCCAACAAGGTGGCATACGACACAACGCAGGATGGTGTTTCAATTTGGTCGTCTGGTGGGTAAAAATTGTTTGCGCGGATTTTGACACGACCCTCTTTGCAATAAACCGCGTGTACGCAACTTGCGCGCGTGTATGCTCTAAAAGTGCATCTTGCAATCACAATCGGACACTGGTCATCACCTTCGACGCAATCACTGAGTATATTCACCCTTTGTTGACTGTAGATTGGAATTAACTATCCATTCTCATGAAAGAAAATGAGATTGAATCTGATTGGAAGAATCGATAACCAATTAATTTCCCTGTACGTACGTACTTACGTGTGTGCGTAACGCACAGCCAGGCCCCTCGCTGGGTCACGCCATAGGTCACTTCCGAACAACATGCAATTATTACTTGGCCGTATTATTACGTCATTAACACTACACAATTACGTGCATATCTTTATGAGGCACTTGAACTGCAGTTCCGAGTTTTTTTTATTGGGGCAGTAGCTACATTATTACTACCTGCATTAAATAATATTGATCGATTTAAATTTAAATGTAACCACCAGGCACCAAGATAATACCTATTTAGTACATAGTAGAGTTTATTTTGAGGGGGTGAATTTATACGTATTTGACAGAGAGTGTCATCGAATGGTTTTACCTGTGTGTGTTCGTGTTCCAGCGGACATATTTCATGGGAGAAATTATTGTACCAAGTCATGTTAGGCCTACTACTTATGATCTTATCTAATTCTCATCAATAACCTTGGAAATGGGAATTCGATTGTCGGGTAATTTTGACAATTCTTCGACTGTTTGCTCGCTCGTGTGCCAGAAAATGATATTATTAAACTGGCTTCGTGGGATTTCATTAATTTGGAACGGGAAACCCTTCGGACCTTCACATTTGAGGAGCCGGGAACTGAAAGTTGAAGAATTTATTTAACTTTCCCCAAATAGTTGAACAAGTGAATCACAACAGTCTGAATAGACAGGCTGATTATTAGGGTTAATTATTCATGTTGCTTAAAATATGACCTATCATATTATGACCGACAAAATATGTGAAGTTTGAAGGTGTAGTTTTAATTTTCTTCGAGGTTAGGTAACTTTTTAATAAAATACTCTGGAATCCGCGTCAAGTCGGGGAATTTAATTACATTCAACATGAATATGAGAGCCCCCGTCACAAATGACCCACAAAGGTGCCATCCAGAAGAGTATTAATAAAATTTAGCCACGCGATGCGGTGCGGTAAGGGAGGAATTGGTTCCAGGGGATTCCTCTACAAAGACTCGCGGAAATACCAGGTTGGCGTTCAGCTACTACCTCATGTTTACATGTAACTATTGGGTCTCGCTGATTCTCCACTTCTAGTTTCTCTACAGTAGTACGAAAATATTACCTAAATATAGCGTTGCAGTAAAGACTGTATGGAATGTACCTAATCTGTTACCATAGTTATATACATATTGTTAAACTACCAAATCTTATACTAATTTGTTACCTCGGGCCTTTTTGACTGTACTAATTTGTTTATTTCATGGGTCTGTACCTATTTACACACATCACAGAGGCCACAACTGCCACAGGGCTCTATGCCAATTGTTGCCGACTAACCAGTTAACTTGTTATCCCTGATGTTCTTGGCATATCACTTTCCATTCACGCTTCATTTCGTCCTTTAATTCTGCCACTTTACAAATTGTCACATGGTTTAGTTTTAGTTATCTCGTCTCCTCTTCACAAAGTGCAGCAGCAGTGCTCGCCTCAACTGTGACATTTAGCGTACATGTATATGCTGCACGCTGGCACATACATGTGCAGTACCTCATTTTGCATTGCACGCTATCGCAATACAGGCCAATGTTGCCTGAGTAGCGGTCAAATTTGAATTTTAAACGAACCGAGTTCATTGAAGTCGGTATAAATGCGTGCATTAGGTCAATTTTGTCAGGAATATTTGCTCAGTTATATAAATTTCCGAGTGGGATATTTTGGTCGTGCATTTGTCAAGTCTGTATGACTGTGACACGCTTTTGTTCATCTATGAAAATCTATAATTTTATAGGCTGTTATGTGTTTTTATACGAATATATTTTTGCTTTGAAACTAGCGTGCTAGCAGTAGCACCTATTCTACTCCTGTCAAATAGTGCGACGAGGCCACTGTCGCATTACGAATCGCATTGTTTGTAAATTATGGTAATTCCTAGTCTATAGTGAGTGAGTGATAATGGCATTCCAAGTTAAACGACCATAACTTGCAGCGCAGTGCCGCCTTTCTAATTTGGTCAAGAAGCTAAATGCGAGGAACGGACGAGGGAAGAGAGGACAGGACAATGTCATTGAATATAAATCAATTTGTCGCCGAAAGTGAATAACAATGTGGTAGGCAACTCCCTTCGTTTTATGCTTGCGTAACGATGTATTGTCTTGTTTTTACTTCATTTCAACG
This sequence comes from Isoperla grammatica, assembly GCA_945910005.1. NCBI lineage: Eukaryota > Metazoa > Arthropoda > Insecta > Plecoptera > Perlodidae > Isoperla > Isoperla grammatica. The sequence goes on from OX246737.1 coordinate 28,665,389, forward strand.
ACGGTCTTAACGTAATGTAACAATTGCATTTCAAGGCCATTAGATACCACGAGTTCATCACTCCCGTTGCAGCAGTCGGAAACAGAAACTAAACGAAGACGTCTCATTGTGAACATGGACGTGCTTGCATGGATACCACACGAACACGAACGGACGGCGTTGTTATGTGTTGCGTCGAGGCAGTTTCGTTGTCCAGTACTGTACTTGTCGTAGTTTTATAAAACAGTATCAGTGCGTTTTGGTGTACATATCGTGAGTACGTCCCCGTGCTCTATCGTTCTCGTCCTTCGTGTTGGCACGAAGAATGTGTATATACATTTTACTCATTGTGAGTCATATCCTCAGTTTTATTCATAAAATTTAAAAAATAAAACATTCACCATTACAAAGGCCATAATTATTTTCAAGTGAAACATAAATCGTGTTTTGTTAAAAAGTGAGTGAAAAGTTATGGCGTGTGAATTTCATAAAAATAAATAGTCTTTTCTCGTATGAATCTACGTACCTATAGTGCCCTAAAAGTATAATTATAATATTCGACGTCGAATGTTGGAAATCTGTTTCTGAAGTGTTGGTAATTGTTTTCGGTCCGACCGTTGAGTAGTCTGCCTGTCTTTCTCACTCACCGTGGCTGGGGCGAGGTTGCGCCACCGAGGCCCTCTGAACTCTGTTTGACATGTCGCAAGCAGAGAGGTGTGAAAATCATTAGGAACCCAACCCTACCAACCCTCAGGTATGTTTATTACATACCGGTCGTTCAGGACTGTGAAACCCGGGCATGTTTCTTGCCGGTCTTTTTAACCCAACTTGTTCTGAACCAGATAGCCTTGGTTCGTGTATATTGTACAGTTTTTACTTACGCGAAAAAACACACAAAGAGGGTGCGTGTAAGTACTCCATGTTGGGCTGGTGTAATAAAAAACAAGAAAAAATACATTTCGTTACTATTTTCTTGCTAAGAGAGAGAGAGAGCATTGCTGTATATTTAATAACACTGCGGATCAAAGGGTTGTCATTATATTCCACACAGCCGTCCAAGCCATCTGTCGTACACATTACATTAGTATTAGTGATACTTGGGCGTAATTACATTTCGGAATTAATTAAAAATAGCTGCGCGGTGTGTGTTGAAAGCATCGTGGCAATTTTCGTTTTCTCTTGTTAGCTTCGTATTTAATTTTGAATTTAATTTCGTTCGTTTCGTAGAAGCTGATAAAAACGACGAACTGTGTCGTACGGATGGGGGCGTGCGTGACTCGTTGCCGAACAAACTACCATTCTGTCGCCACTCGGACGGCCGTTTTTTGCAATTTATATGAAATATTTAGAACTAATTACGCAAAATTTTTGCGTTCTTTGTCTCTTTTTGTGTGTGAATCATAAAAACTGGACATATGAGTTTTGCGCTCGGGATTTGTGTTTTAAACGTTGGGTTTGTCTTTAATACGTGAAAATTTAGTATATTCGTTCACCATGAAGAAAGAAAATACGAAACAGCTGTACATTCGTTGACAAGTAAACTTACACTTTGTCGTGGAGTCGTTTCAGGATTGGATAGAATGCTACAATGTACATTGTACACACACATTGCAAATTATGTACAACGTGACTTCTCGCTTCAAAGCAACAAACTAATTACAACACTAACAAAGTAGTCTGCGTAGCACTCATGCTCAGAGCACGACGTCTTCCTCGACTCATTGTTGTAGCGAAGCATGTCCGGTGTGATGGGTAAACCATCGTATCGGCAGCTTACAGTTCTCACGCCCCCCATCGACCGACAGAGACGGACAGTCACGTTTTACAGATACCAGGAATCGAACCGGTCCGTTTTGTAGACAACCCGCCAGTCAGTCGTAACGGAACTAAATACTGATAACATTATGTTTAGATTTTTCGTTTTGGAGTTACCAGATTTTACATTTCATATCGGGATCGGGTAGGGAACACATTTTCTATGCGTTGTTCGCGTGATAGTTGATTAAAGGAGTATTTTATATGCTATTTTCTTGGATGCTCAATCTTCGTTTCACATCCAACATCAACTGAAACTACTGCTTGGCTCGCATTCCTCATTCATTGTACGGAAAATACTTAGAGAAGAATGCGATATCATATATACGACTTCCTTTACTTTATTTATAGAATCAAAAACAATCGTGCTCTAGAGTAAAAATACTTACAAAATAATGGTTGCACTTTCTAAACGGTGCCAACTGCCAACCGCCATCGTCCACTTATTATATACAGCTCACTCCCTTCATTCACTTGTGAATCACTGCCCACTGAACTCAGTGTTACCATGAGATGAAGCGCGCTTTGTCTCCGTTACTTCCACTCCGTTGTCCGGGGTATAAAGTCACTTGACACAGCATGACTGTACCTCGTGCTAGAGGGCAGGGCGTCTCGATTAGCCTCGTAGCCTGACGGTTGTTGTGAAGCTCAAAACGTCCTCCAAGAGGGAGGGAAGAGTGAGAGGTATCGTAGCGCGCCACAACGCCAGATTCCGGCCACGTAACGTAGGAGGACATTGACTAATTGTTATTGTACTCGCGTCGTTTCATTCATAATGTCGAATGTAAATCGCTTAGTTAATCATAGACGTAAGTTACGCCGCTTGCGTACATACATAGATCGACCGGCCATCTTTCACTACCTCCATCGTGATGCTAACAAGGCTTCGCCTAACAGCTGGTGGAGATGGTTGCACATCCCGACCGTATTCTGAGCTTAGAGGAGACGGGAGCAGCTTCTTGCACAAAGGGTCCAGTATCAGTGGCGTAGGGCAAAGTACCCCTCAAGTGGTTCAATGCCGTCTTGGTGGAAGTGAAGACTCCACGGAAATCATGTGGTTTCGACAGATAGATGACGATGGCTGGTGACCTTCAAAACGATCTCCTCCGTCAGGCGCTTGACTTATCCGAACGACCGGATGCAACGTCATTATTTGAATGTCAGCCTCTTGAATATCTCACAACTAATGGGTTACGCAATTCCATTTCAACTTGGAAGGTAGAAACTTGTGTGCACACATTTCTTACGCGATGTCTTTGTTTTTGCACGATGTTTGACTTTTTTTTATCGTAGACTTCCCCCATATGTAAGGATTTGTTCGGAAATGTTTTGAATTTACATTCAAACCAAAGACGACTTTTAGATCGGCATTCGAAAAGAAGAATGATAAATGACAAAACATTTTCCAATTTTCTCTGTTTCACGCTTTTCTCGTTCCTTTTTCTTCAGGGGGGAGGGGGGAAGCTTTTTGTGGCAGTGGTTGTCGATAAGGATTTTGTTTTCATAGAATGTGTATGGTCGATATCGACCCAACCGCGCATGATGAATGGTATGAAAGAAACCTGCAGATACAGAGGGTAGCAAGCAACATTTCGTACAACATTCTTACGAGGTAGGCCTACTCGTGATTTCGTAAGTACTGAAATACAAGCAACTCACGTATGTTTTGTTTACCCTCTGAAACATACAGCCAGATAACGTGCTTGCTACGCCACTGGTTCCAAACTCCTAGATCGTAAACAAATTTGGGACTTATCATACATACACAGTTGCAGCTATTTTGACTGAAGCTCATCGATAAGACCTTGTGTGAAGGTCGTGTATAACTGATCCTGGATCTGGATCGTATGTTTCTCTTCATAAGCGTTTACGCAGTAAGAAGCCCTTCGAAGAATTTCATAGTATGATGATCTTCTACACTTACAATGTGAAAGAAGACATCCCAATTAGACATCCTAATCGCCCGTTTTAGATATTGTCGAAGGTTGTTTCGTCGAAAGACTATCTACAGCTACTATCCAGTAACTTTCAAGACGTGCTTTTGAATTGTGTGCCCCTGGCGGAGGGCCGTATTTTAGTCCCGCCCTAACCTCGACGAAGGCAATGTACCAAATTTGACTCGGTAAAGGCGGTGGCCAAGTTTTGATGTGCACTGTATCGCACGAGACCCTATGGAGAGGTTTTCTCGTCGGTCTGTTGACCCGAACTTGTTTTCTTCGGGTTTACGGTGAGGTTTTTAGAGACTTTCCTCGAAACTACGACCCACAAGGGCCCTGATGAGGTCTGGGTGTTTGGGGGATTCCGAGCAGAGACAGTTGTGCACCGCGACACTCTGGCACACTGCCGCGGCAATGTGGTGGCGTGCTAGCTGCTGGGGACAAAGCTATATCCGTCAGGCAACTCAAACCAACCTGCTGTTCATTAGGAATGGAATGTGATAGGATTGCGATATAATCGTTTAATTTGATTTCTTTGTTACGCCAAATGACGGATTACACTAAATGTACCATATCGTTCCTCATATCATCCATCTCGTTCTAAGACAGTAAATAAACTATTTATGAATAGGTCCCAGTCGGCGTTTTTGTGGCTACTGGTTCAGAATTTTGCCATATACATTCATGAGCAATGAAAAGAAGGAAATGTGTAGAGTCAACATGCTGACATTGAAACACCACAAGGAGTTGGTGGCTGTTGCAACTGTTACGCTCGTACGCTACGTTGTTGCCCCGCTCTGTGGATACGGCTACCCTCGTTCGGGCTCGGCCGAAGACAGGTGCGCTGTTGCCTGTTCAGTTCAGACGGTTCTTTGTCCGAGATCCATTCCATTGTGGTGAGTCTACCTCGGTGTGCCATCCAGGATATTATCGGTCCCTCCTCCTCGGCTCGGCATACAAATTCCAGACCCGAGAGGCGAAGGTTGTCGCCAGCTGGAGAGGTTTTACTTACCCAGGTCAGGGATATGAAGAGAATCAGTGTCGAGTACAGTGTTGCCAGTGAAGTGTTGCTGGCTGGAGTTGTGTTGGAATATGGGAAGAGCTCGTCCAGGTTAGTGGTGATTGGTTCGTGTTGCAAGACAAGTTGACTCCACCGGGAATACGTACTTCAGGAATCGGATCAGGTATTCGTGATGCACGTGATAACGAAAACATACCATAATAGTTCGGAATGAAATTAAAAATGAATTGACAACACTGTTTAGTAATTGTTTTGTTCCGTGCTGCAACTTACATTTTCTCGGTGTTTTCGTTGAATGAGTGAACTTACCTTAGAAATCGTGCAGTTATACAATTCGGTTACCGAATCCGAATTACGGTGAGTGAATGGCATGACAAAGTGGAAAATAACAAAGTTTTTAGAATTCCTATTATCAGCTAATAGCGTGGATGTAAAAAAAACATCGATGCTTGACGTTGTCAACTGTGCACTAAGAAACAATGTCCAAAGAAATAATTAATACGTTACTTTGCGCGGGTCTACCGAGGCTGCATAATCGGATATTTTTCAATTTAACAGTTCCTTTATTTTTAAAGTAAGAAAGTTGATTTTCAATCTGCTTCAGTTCCCAAACAATTTTGTTAATTTCCCGAAGAAAAGCGGGATGTGGCTGGGTGGGGGAATTGAGATTTGAGGGGGCTGTTTCGCATCTGGCTTGAGAAGAGAAGTTCCCGCACCGCAAGCCGTGTCAGGAGGGAACTTCCTGCCACAGCGTGCGTGAAACTTTTCAGCGACGCCTTCAAGCGATAACATCCTGCGTTTTATTTGCGTATTACAGTACAGGTACATTGCATGAAACTTGTTGACAGCTTATTTTGTCTTACGAGGTGACGCGCGTTCTCTTGCACGCCTCTCATTTGATGGTAGCACGAGGTAGTGCAATAGGGGGGTGGGTGGGGTGTCTCCCCCCTACAATGGGCACCCGTTTTTTTTTTTGGTATTTATTGTTTGGGGGGTAAAAAACGAAATTGTGTTTGTACTTTGTAATCTGCTATTTTTGAATCGTGGGCCACGGTGTTTGGTGGGGTGGTGGGGTGGTGTGTATTGGGGGGGGTGGGGGGCCGATTACGTACCTTTAACCTTGCCGACCATTACTTCGTGTGTAGGGTAATGCCCCCCTCTTACTGTAATGTCTATAGCACTGGCAGGTCGCGCCACTGCAAGTCAAGTAATTTCCTATTTGCAGTGTGCAACAGTGTTTCTTTGTATTGAGATAATTATCCCACAATCTGTCGTCAAGTTACAAAGACGTCTACTGATTTGGTCAGAGTCGAGACAGCTGTTGAGCCTTCGTGGGCAATGTCCGACCTCGAGGTCACTAGGATGTACGTTAGGGTGGGGTCAAGACCAGTCGAACCGAAACCAACTTTTACTGTTGGGCAGTAGTACCCAAAAACAAAATTATATTCTGTAGTAAATTTACATTTCTCGTTTCGTGTTTTGTTCAATCTTCATCGATTCATTCATTTATGTAGAAAATTGTTAAAATGTGTCATCTTTTGGTCCGAAACAAAGTTATCGACACCCGTTCACATTCTACATTCATGTTTTGCATCTGTTTCGGATTCATAGTCATTCGTAGATTTGAAAAAAAAAATAGCTTTTGTTTTGTACTTTAGGATGTCAGTGTTGTTCTTGTTCTTCGAAGATGTTGACTTGACTTTGAGTAGTTTTGTTCGAGTGGACAATAGAAAGTCTAACCTTGGTTCAATGGATGCAGATCAGTGAAGGCGACTCAGTTCATAGGATGGGGGGGGGGGGGGGGGTTAGGTCCTTGGACTCTTTGAAAGCAACTCATCATTATGTCTGACGTTAGTCACACTGATTTTCGAGGAGACAATTTGGTTTCCGAGGGAACGAACCTTTTCCGTCTGACAATCCAAAGAGGGAACAATATGTTTGTCAATACATTGTTGGAACTAAATGGGCGGTTGAACTGGAAGTCGTTCTCTGGCTGCCTGAGTTTTCTTTAGTATCAAAGCCAAAAGGTAAACTGAAATTTCTGGTTGGGGCATAGACGACCTTCGCTCGCAAGTCGTGACCGAAAATGAAGCGTTGCCCAATCTGTTACTACCGGTTGAACAAAAATGTGTTCGCTAGTCTTTTAATCCCGATTATCTTTTGTGTATCGCATTTCCTAAGAATTAACTGGCTGTAAAACACTCCCTATAGCCTCAGACAGAACAAAGGTATGCTCGATGAAGAATGCGTACGCCACGCCGTATGATTATACTCCCATATAGATTCGTAGTAACCAAGTATTACTACACTTTCATGTCGCACTATACTTTTGTTAGTTTGTGTTTCTTATTGTTTGTAATTTGTCATTGTTACAACGTGTGTGCCAGATGTAAACAGCAATTAAAGTAGATAACGAAGTAATAGTTCTGTGACGTTGGGAACCGCACACACCATTTGACCTCGGGCTTACAACATTTTGCCACTGTCAAATTATGATTCTCTATGTGTCGTTTACCATTATCTTCACCAGACAAATGCTCTTACCTGACGATAGGTGAATAAAAAACCCGTCTGGCGGGGTCGGGAGGGTAACCGTGGGACTATACGAACACAGTCAGGAACTCGTTAGAAAAAACTTACCCGAAGAAGTTGTGATTATGTGTTTGTTTAGTTTAGGTAGGGTTGTGTTCGAATCGGTCGGTCTGTATGCTGCGACGAATAGACAGTTCATTATCAATTTTAGAAGGATTGTGTTGTGTCGGTAAGTTACCTTAGTTCGAAAGTTTTCTTACCTCAACCTAAACCTAAAACGTTCACACACATTCACATGCAATGCAATACATGGCTATGAACAAGTTATTGCGCGGAGCTAGTTTGTTTGGAAATGTAGTGGTTGGTTTGTCTGAGTAGAATATCACCCAGCAAGCGCGGTTTAGAGGTTTAGAGAAGAGTTACACAATAGAATCGTTTGAGGCTCCTCTGACGTCACGACATGACATGCACTGTCGCGAGGAACTGAACGCAAACCGGAAAGTTTACTGGGGTTCAATTCAAACGGAATCAAACCGTCAGAAATACTCCTGTTTTAGTACATTTTCAACTGGAATGAATTTTAAATTAAGTCATCCCATGTCGATTAATGGTAGTACAAACAAACTACAAAATACCTCCTTTTCAGATCATTGGATTCCATGCAAACATCTGATAAAATGACGTGAGAAGTGGGCTGTAGACAATCATGATGTCTGAAAACAAATCGTATTCGTTTGGAATGCGTGGACGTTTGTAAAAAAAAAAAAAAAAAAAAACGGCACACAATTGAACAATTAAAGTAAAAATACACCTAATCTAGTGGCCCAACTTGGTATTGTAGTATGACCTTGGTGCGATGCTGCCATAATGGGTACCCATGCAAACAAAGCTTTCTGTGGCATTGGAGGGAAATGTATGTATCCTATCTGAACGTGAAAAACAAGATGTACTTTTTTACGACGTAAATTAACGGTTTCTTTTTCACTTGTGCAATATTTATAATTGCCATTAGTTGTCCGGCAGAAATTTGTCCGTAACATTCTACGCTGGTTTGATCCAGTTTTCTTCTCTGTTTTCGTTTTGAGGCACTGTGCCTCTGAAATACAACTGTCTACTTTAAACACATTACCATACGATTTAGGCGTTGCAATCGCTATTGAAATCTTTGAGAAAGTCATCGAAAGGTTAGTATATCTGATCTTGCAATCCATTGCGCGAATGTTTGACCTACTTGGTTTGTATTGATGTGTTTTTTTCTCTCTAAAACCATGAAAATGTTTCCTAGTCGGTTGAACTTAAATGGATGAGAAAGGCGCTTTTGTGACGCGATTCACTTAACTTGTAGTCGAGCTAGGAAGCTTATGGAGCCTTCAAGGGGCTTACGAAGGCTTGCTTCGAGTATAATGAGAGCATGTATTGTTAACTAATGACTCGCTTCCTCTTAGTAGACGCCCTCCCCCTCAGACGAGTCTTTAAACGTATTAATAAATGATATCCGTACACTCCTTGCACAATGCATGCTGATTAGGTGCGTAGTAATCTTGTGTTACGCGTTTATTGTGTACCTAGATTGCAACTGTAAGGCGTAGGCGAGACCTTCGGGATAATAGCGGGAATCACTTTTTGAATGTTAAAGATTACTGAACGTACCCAGTAAAGGGAGCCGCCAGCTTCCGCCACTGTGCAATGCTTGTGACTTGTGAGTGGGTGCGGTGGGCCACTCACCGAAGGACAAGTTCCGCATTAGACTTGCAAATAAGCTCTCTGCTATTGAATTGGTTCCCAAACGTTCGGTTTTTGCCCATTTACCCTTTAATTATGAGTGTGCCAGTCAATGCCGGTGCCGCAAGTACGGCGCTGCTGCAGTCTGAAGGATTGACGCCTCAAGTTCCAGTTTATTGACAGTTCATTAGTGTCTGGGAACCGTTTGAGCGTGTTAATACGCGTACCAAGTACAGCTTGTTGTTTCCTCGTCTTGCATGTCATTGACTCATTGTCATTAAAAGTGTGGCCTAATGGCGAGACTGTTGGATTTGGCTGGTGGTGATTGGTGTATTCATTCACACTAATAGCTTAATTGTAGGTGGTTCATGACTTTCCAAACAAAAGAACTATAAATAAATACGATGTATATGAGATAATCGCTCGAGACACGCTTTATTGACTTAATTTATTAGAATCATTTCAAAAAGTAATTGCCACAGCATTTGCAGTACAATACACAGGTGTACAGGTGGCAGAATATATCGTTGGAAAATATATTCAAACGATTTAGCTTGTACGTTTGAACTTGAAATACTTTATTTTTTTTAGATTATACCTGGATACTTGAGACGTTGTATTTTGTCATTGACTGACTAGTACAGATGGTCGGTATTGTCTGCAGTTCGTCTATGTTCGAGCGATAATTGAAGCTAATTTTTGTGTGTTAGTTTACTGTAGTTACTTCATTTCATTATTTCCTCGTTGAAGTTTCTCATAAGCTAAAATGTTTTCGAGTCAAAAGTATTTTCGTGTTTTGTAGTTTTTGCCTCTCGGGCTTCGTGACTTCTTGTTCAGCCGAGTTGGTTGCCATACCAACCCCACCACCCTCACAAGCTTCCTGTATTTTACCACTAGGGGCTCAACAGTCGGCATTGATCGTTTACCACTCCCTTCTTTCGGCACTTTTCTTTGCCAATATTCAAGGGGATATACCCAAATGGATCTCTAACTACGTCAATATTTTTTATTGTATTTTGTATGGTATTTTGTTTTTATGTGCGTATACATGTGCATTATGTCGTGTTAGGCATGTGCTCGGTTTTGCCATTGTTTTTTTTTCCTAACGTCCGCCCAATAGCCCGCCCGATCTTTTTTTGTATCTTTTCCATGAATCTGTTGGCAGGCCTGCCTGGTTTAGTAGCAGATTATGACGTCACTCTGTTAATGACTGGACACATTGTATTCTTGACCATCGCTTGAGTTAATTGAGTAATGATTATTTACGTAATTAGCTCGTAAATTGGCGTGTCGTAAGATTGTTAAGTAGTGATGTGGTTGGCATTCATGATAGTCGGTGAACGGTTATAGTCAGATGGTCGGTAAAGGAAGATTACCTTACTAAAACACGTTCACGTTTGCGTATGGAACTTTAGTACGTGGAATTATCAGCCTATCAGCCATCGTTAACATGTTACTGACCTAATCGATCAATGAAGAGTGGCTTCCTCGTCGATCAGAAATTACACGTATCGTGTTTCGACTTATCTCAGCACCTTAAGCCCTCTCCCCCCCCCCCCAGACCTATGTTTGACCAAGGATTTAGGGGATACGTTCAATTCAAATGAAAGCAGTTCTAACTTCCAGGATGGTTACCCACCCCTCCCAATGCAAGCTGCGAAATATATGATACTATAATATTCAATTCCTCCACAAAGTATTGAAAGTGTTTGATTCATTGGACCATGGCAGGATCTTCTTCATTTTATGTATTATAGCTGGAAAAAATTCTCTTTCTTTTCTTTTGAATACTGCAGCTTTTCAGTAAAGGACAATATTCTTTTCTTGCATATCGCTCAATGATCGTTGTCTGTATGGTACACTAAAATTAGATTATACATTACATTATACACTAATTGTAGTATAGGCCTAATTTCATTATTTATAATAGTATGTTACTATAAATTTTATGTTTCTTTTTGTTTAGAGTTAAAAGCAAGATGATTTGCTTTTTACCGCACGGTAATGTGGTATTTTGGTCCCTATACTATAAATAGTGAGATGTGCTTTAGTAAGATGAAGATCGGTAAGCCGTCAAGAGTCAAGACCTCATCTCGTCAACCACCGACGCCGCCCTAGTACGTCGTCAGTTTCAATCACTGACGACGCTTCCGTCTAGTCGTCAGCTAATGACCCTAGAATTATTATCCACCCACCACTTGGAAGTTGGAAGTCTTCACAAGCGGCTTTCTCATCGTGAGGTCTTTATTGATCTAAACCTTCCTTCAAGTTGAAGGCGACATCACGAAAACCTTCGTGCTCCGCTCGGTTAGGGGGGGGGGGGGGGGGGGGCGGCTTTGAGGGCTTTATGAGCTACTTCTGTCTATTAAAATCTTATCTTATTGAGGCATTACCTCATGAATAACACATACAGTGTTTTGGGCTGTGTTTCACGCGTTGTGATAGTAACGTAATTGTCGTTAGTGAATTATTTTAGTGGCTATAAGCTTTCTTTTGCTATGGAATTTGAAATTAACATAGTTTTACCACCAACTACCGTTCTGCATACTTAAAAAAATGGTGCACCTTTTTCTTTTTGCATTGGTTGACTGATGATGTGTGATGATGACTGTGTGACAGATGTATTCATGTGCGTCTGGGTGAGCTGTTACATTTAGATTTAAAATTGAGAATTTAGTAATAATTATAAATTGAGTTTTGATTATCGAATTATTCCGTGATTAAATTATGCATTGGTTTTTGTGTGGACACTTTCGCGCCAGTGGCATTTTAAATTTCTCTAAGTTGTGTTATGCAAATTCCGTCTTTTTGATAAGTATCTTTTAAATGTGGCATCGAGAACAGCACACAACAATGTCCACGGTACGTTATGCAACGCAACGCAACGCAACGGTCAGCCGTGTGTCACAACGACTTGGCACGCCATGTGTGCACGCGTGCTACGGTAAATCACGCGTACACTCGCACTTACCGCGCGGCCCGAGCCTTGAATCACCCCGTCCCTTTTCACAGCTAAACGTTCGTTGTTGCAACGTGGTCTAATTTGCTTAATTTCACCATTTTTGACAAGCGCGGGTGGGCGGGTGGACCTGCCGTATTTCACTCGTATTGACCCCATTATTGACGCGAATAATACCTTGCATAACGTGATCGGTGTCGTGTGGGTTGCCAAGGTCTTCCAATGGCATAGAGGTGGTTATCAACGGGGATTGCACTCAACTGAGTACGTTGAGAGTCGTTGGTTGGTTTCCTGTCGATAAGACGCACGCATGGTTCAACGACTGGGTTGTTAGTCCGCGTTGTCACCTGCGATGGTACTTGGCTCGGAAGAGTTGCGAGGCAATCATGAAATAACTCAATCAATACAAGACTACATATTTTCACATAATATATTGTGGTTTTATATTCAATTATGTTGAGTTTGTATTCTTGTGTTGCGTTTGTATGTTATTTTGCACTTTTGGAAAGGAATGTCTGATGCAACTAAGGACTCACAAACTGAGTTGGGTGCCTCGTTGACCAAAGTCACAGTTTCCATATTTGCCAATATCATATTGAAGGAGCGCTGAAAGTTTAAAAAAAAACTCCCCAGGAATCGAACCCTGGACCGTCTACACTGTAAGCAGATAAAAGGTTTGGACCAATTAGTCACACAAAATAATGATGAATGATGTAGTTTGGGGGAGAGCATCTGTGATTTGAAGTTGCCTGGTTGTTATTATTTTCTCGGAACACATAGCCCCAAGATGTTGTCCCTTCCCGTGCATTGGTATATGGGCTACGTCTCGATTAGCCTCGTGGTTGTGCATCGCACAGGGCGGGCACCACATCCCACTTCCTCACGGCCATGGGCGGAGAACAGACATGAGCTTCCTCTCGTGTCACGTTGACTCTACGGGCTTACTCTGTTTTCGTTCCTCTGCATGTCACGTTGACTCCAGGGGCCTACTGCGTTTTCGTTCATATTGTCAATCAACACTTGATTGTCCCATGCGTTCGTTGCCATGTGTGTCTTCTCATTGTAGACATTGTTTCTAATGAGACTGTTTGTTACCACTATATGCTAAGACTGTTCCAGCAGCTTCTTTACATTTTAAAATATTCTTAAGAAGGAACTTATGAAGATTAAACTTTCAATGGGCCGTTTTTAGTAATATTCAAAACAAAACATACCGGTACAAATGGTTGTTTTATGCCGGCGGAAGAACAAATTTGTATACCAAAAGGCAAAAACTGTTGAAGATGTTATACTTACCGACTAATATTGTTAACTGTTTAGTATTGTTATATAGTTACATTAAAGTGATCGCACACAAAACTTCACACAGTAGGGCCTATAATCTCAGAACTATTAATTTCCAACGTAAATGTAACTGATGGGTACTAGTAGTCTCATTAGATTATTAAACTATTTTTAACCTCTCGTCTTATAATGCTTCTTTTCATTAAAATACGTTTATACCGTCAATATACTAGTGAATTGTTACAACGGGCTCGATACGGTGGGCTGTAGTTGGTCGAGGTTTACTGAAGGGGTTAGGTGAGGTGATTGATCTGTAAATACTATCAATATCGTCATAGATCGGAAGCACCCAGCTGCGTTCACAATATTCTTCCGGAGAATCTCTCAAACTGACGTCACACATGCTCCGGTCGCTGTCACGGAACCGGAATCTTTGAATGATTGATGGGGCGTAAAGGTGGTTGCTAGTTTCAGAACGGAATTGTTACTCAATTTGTGAGAAGGAATGGCGTGATCCACGAGGGTTTTTTGTGTGTTATAAAGTGGATCCAAATTGAAAATCGATGTATGTGTAAAGAACGAGTCGACATAGTTTGCGGTCGTCTCGCTTAGCCTCGTTGCATCTGGCGCGCGTAGTTGGCGTGTAGCCACCCCACCTGTCCACGACACACGCACACGCACACATGTTTGAGTGTGACGCAAGTTTGCAAGACGCGTGGCATGTATGTTTTATGGTCCCACACCGAGAGACCTCCTCGATTGTGTTAGTGTAATATATACCCACCGCTAAGCAGCGCACCACCAGGGACGTGTAGTGTTTCTTGGGGGCCACAGGACACTAGAACAGCGCCCCAGCGAAGAGGCTACTAGCGCAAACCCGAATGTATTTTTGATAAACACGACTTGTGCAGTGAATAATGTCTCGTGACAAGACAGAAGATCACCTTTTATGAGGTTTCCATGTTGGAGAGTAGGACATTTATCCGGTTTTCTTTGGAATTGGAGTTATTACACCTGTAGCTCATATATGAGTTCTCTTTGTGTATACTTTACAAAACATAATTTTGAAAGTAGCATCATATCAACGCGATACCCCGTTATGTTGATGGGAAGATTGAGGGGAAACTGTTTAGCATGGAGTCTAGTCCAGTAGAAAATTACTGCCTTTTCCAATCTTGAGGTCCAACGGTCGGACTCAACTGCCGAACAGCTGGATGTTTTGTTTGTTTGTTTCTTTATTTTTCCCATTGGTGGATACAAGGATGTTACATCATGAAATTTGTATGCTCCAATAAGATCTGATCTTGAGGCGGAGCATACTTTTTCTTATTATTAACATGAAAAATACATGAACAATACATTAATAATAACTACTAATCAACTACTGCTAACTAATAACCAGAACCTAAAACAAGTTTGGTTTTGGTTATTTATTTACACTTGATTACATGAACAATACATTAATAATAACTACTAATCAACTACTGCTAACTAATAACCAAAACCTAAAACAAGTTTGGTTTTGGTTATTTATTTACACTTGATTACATAAACTACAACTAGTATAAAATAATAATAATAATAATAATAATAATAATAATAATAATAATAATAATAATAAAAATAAAAATAATAATGAAAATATTGAAAGTAAAATAAAACAACATAAATGCAAAGGGTTGCAACAAACAATTTTAGTGATACAATTAATTTACAATGTATGCTATTTTAAAGATATACAATTTATAATGATAAATTGGCTATTGGACGGATACACATGTATCTTCTACTCTATGATTTAGTAAGGTAGGAGTGTGTTCTAATTTTATAGTAGTAGTAAAACATATCTTACTGCTCTGTTCCATATGCATTTATACCAAAAAGTAGTGACTTGCTCCTTTTTACTATTTTTACTGTGACTTTAGAATTATAGTAACATAATTCCAAGAATTAGTGTTTCTGTTTCATCTTTATTGTCTGGGCAAGTGAGTGCTGTTTACTGGCGATTCCTAGAGGGAAGTTTATTATTTACGACATCAGTAATTTTGCAGACAGAGATATTTTTTAGCCATGTCTTTATGGCTGAATTAAATGTAGATTTGCTCTTTAGTTTTCTGATTTCTAGAGGAACTATGTTGTATAACTTTGGGCCTATGTAAGCGGCATGCCTCTGCTGGATACCTTTGTTTACTCTAGGGATGAATATATGCTTGTTGGTTTTAGAGCGAGTGTTTATCAAATGGTAAGACGTTTGGATTGAGTAAATTTTTATTTTATTAGCGTGAATGGAGCGTGAAATAGCTAGAGCGTACAATTTTCTTATTTGTAGAATTCCCGCTTCCGAGTACAGTTCGTTAGTGTGGTAAGTGTGCTCTTTTTTATGTATTATTTTTAGGATTGTATTTTGCGCGGTCATGAGTGGTCGAATGTGGAAATCGTATGCTCCACCCCATGTTGTTATCGCATACTGAATTATAGATTGGACTAGTGCGAAATATACAATTTTTAGGGTTTTAAGCGATAATATATTTCTTAGAACGTATAAGTTGGGCATTATGCATTGGAGCTTTGTATTGAGTGACTTTATGTGCTGCTCCCATTTTAAGTGTTGGTCGATTTGAATACCGAGGTATTTGGTTGACTGTGTTTTCGTCAATGAAATGCAGTTGCAGTTAGCCTTTGTGGTGCATTTGTGTTCATGAAGTTGTAATTTTGATGTTATTGGTTGGGTCGAGTTTTGCGTTGAAAAAGTTATGTATGTTGTTTTCTCTTTGTTTAGTGTCAGTAGATTTGTGCCCAGCCATTTATGAATTTTGTTCATTTCTCTTTCTGCTAGTTCATGAACTTCTTGCCAGGTGCTAGCGGAAAACAGCAGTACAGTGTCGTCCGCAAAGGTGATAATTTTGCCGCATATATTCATTGAGCAAAGGTCATTTATAAACGCTAGGAATAAGATTGGGCCTAGTACCGTTCCTTGAGGTACTCCGTATTTAATTTCTCTTGGCTTGCTTATTGTATTTCCAATTTTTACAAATTGTTGTCGGCCCTTGAGGTAGCTTTTTATTAAGTCTAACGGGATTCCGCGTATACCGATATTGTGTAGTTTGTTTAGTAAGATACGATGAGATATGGTATCAAAGGCCTTGGCTAAGTCTAGAAAAATTGCTAACGGCTTTAGGTTTGTATCAAGCATTTTGTGGATTTGAGAGGTAAGGCTGAGTGTTGCATCTTCCGTGCTCATATTGGCTCTGAAGCCATACTGGTTTGGGGAAATTAGTTTGTTTGATTCTAAGAAGTTATTTACTCTGCATTTAATGCATTTTTCATGGATTTTCGATAAGTTGCTGAGGAGAGAGATGGGTCTGTAGTTGCAAATTTGCATTCTTGGCCCTTTCTTATGGATTGGTTTAATATGCGCAGTTTTAAATATTTCTGGATAGATCCCCGTTTCAAAACTTTTGTTTATTATGTGTGTTAGTGGCATTGCTAACGAGATTTTGTTCTGTATCAGAATGCGTGTACTTATGGCATCAGGACCGGTGGCGGTATCTATCTTCATATTATTTAGGTGTTGAATTATTGAGAGAAGTAGAATGGATAGATAGTAGAAGATAGGAGGTGTGGTAGATCAACTCTCCGAACCCTTTAATCCAGTACCGAAAGAAGGAAATACGTTATTGTTTATACTGAAAGCAAACATGAATAACTTGAAAATGAAGAACATATCCTGAATAACTACACAAACAAGGCTTGAAATACGTGGGGATGAGAGCAATGTGGTAGATCGTGTTTGTGCCGGTTGAACCACTCTGTACTGAATCACGAGTAGGTTCGGCTGGTGGAGGAACTAATTGACACTGGTACCGACCGATCTGTGGTGCAGCCTCAAGTTATACGTGCCACGCACGGCCTCGGCTGTGGCAATGACATCTTAGGCACGTGAAACGCACGTGAGTTGACTCACCGCCCAGCGGAAACGCGCAAGTTGCACGTGTCCATGTGCTCAGTCACGTGTTTACATAAGTACCGGGTATAGGGGCAACAACCCGCATCTGTTCGTTGGGAAACACATGTTCTATTTTCGATGTCGTTCTGTATCGTAAAAAACACTTGATTGGCAAATGTGAACGTACGCGTGAAATGCAGTACGTTTTCAGTGTTGGTGTTTTTTCCCAGGAAGGTACTTGGCTTGTTTTGTGGTTGCTTGTGCAATGCCGGCCGGATAAACAATATTTTGTTTGCTGATGGCGATAAGTGATGCTTTAGTGATGTTATTGACTAAGTATTGAGTGATATAAATGTGATATTAGAAAGTTGGATGAGAGCGATGCGATGTCTACATGTACGGGTACGCATATTATATACTGGCATTTTTATTATACAGTATATGATTAAAGAATGTCCTCTTTATTCTTCATTTTGAAATTACGTGCTGAACTCATTTCCAGAACAAAAACATTTATTTTTTTCGTATGAGTAGCGAACCCGGTCGAAAGTGTGCTAATATTTTAGAAATGAACATTTTATTTTAACAAAAACCTGGTGTGATTAATGTCCGAAAACTGTTATTTGATCTATGTCTCTGATTTAATGATCTACCGATCCAAGTAAGACCTTGGAGAAGAGAAAAAAAAACGCCGAATTTCGTGGAAGTTTCGCCATTTTTGGAATTTCATTTGCACATAGTAGTTATCGATTGCTCGATCTCGCAACGATGGTTTGATTTATCGGCGCGAAAGTTCGACTCGGATCGATGTCGGCTCGCAAGGTTATCTCTTTGTCCACCAGCTACGCTCCTCTAAATGTCGGATGGACATGACACGGTGGCTTCAGGGACGTTCTCGTGACATAATGTATAATGTGTGCGCGTACAGCCAAGGTTTGCGACGACGGAACTGCACTGGATGGGTCGGCTAATGTGTCGACCCCGCACACCTTCAAATATTGGGCCATTGCTAAACAGAAGTCTAGACGGACGTCGGGTTACGTCACTGTCTTAACTAATGCAACCAGTACGAAGGATAACGCACGCAGTCTGTCGAACATATTCACATAAACGATTGTGAGTCCATATTGGTAAACTTCCGGGATAATTTAGCAAGGTTACTAGTGATTGATGACTATGACGCAGGCAGTCTACTCCTGTCGAGTAGTTCTCTTCTCTCTCTCTCGCATTCACTTCATCTACACCAACCTGTCTCTCTCCTCGCCTGCTCGAAACCAACATGGCGATGTATCTAGTGTGCTTATCCCCTTCCACCCTCGACTCATCGCTCGCACCCTGTTTTTATCACCCATGTTCGTTTAACCCCTTGACTACTGCCGTCGGGTCGGACAGGGGAGAACGAGTGGTATTTTTTATCTCTGCGTTGCTATGTTTTTTTAACTACTATTTCGTCTTGAAGAAGGGCGAACTAAGCAGTAGTAAAAAGTGTTGGTTGATCCCAACGCTCAAGGCAGTAAGTATTCATAATGACCATGACTGTTGTAATTTCTAAACATTCTGTCGATTAGTTTTTGATGTTTTTTGTGTTTACACGCATATGTCTGTTTGGTTATTAATGCGATGTTGATGTATTCTACACATTGTGACTGTTGTCAGTCTAATCAATATCGTTGTGTAAACACCTCGATGGCTTGTTATATTGTATCTGTCGTCAAGCACATAATGTTTTCCGAGGCCGGTGAATCACGTGTGCTGTAAACAAGACTTCCGTGTTTCTTACACTCCTCCGATCACCGTAAGAAAATACAACCCATAGTCTTGTGAACCATTACGGACGTCAACTGTGCATCTTACTTCAACTAGTTGTGCTCCTGGATTATTCGCAGACAAGTTGTGCATTCAATTCAAAGAAAGTTGAGACTGAAAATATGGTGTACGAAGATATCACCATTGCACCAGCAGCCAACTTGCCCATTGTGACAAGAATTAATACCACTCCGCCGATCGCAAACCAATCAGAAGACAACCCAACCCAAACCAATCAAATACCAAATTAGGGACGCGTTGCCGTAGACGACACCGCAGCAGTAAAACCGGTGTTTTTTTTTTGGCGGGGCCGTCACCAAAAAGCTGCCGAAGACTTTCGTTGGTGAACATCGCTCGAAGGAACAGTGGTCTGGAAGAAAATTCATGAATTTCAGTTCCATACAAATAAACTATTTTGAAGTTCGGTGACCAATATGCTTGCTAGTTCGCCTGTAAGTGGTACCTATTATTGCCACAGGAGCAGGCTAACGTGTCATATCCGGATTATTCTTTTCTCTGCACTATCATCATTCTCAAATTAGCCCACTCTGCCGCGACCTGCATGTTGCAAACATGATCAATTGTGCGCACTTTTAAAACATCACTTCCTGTGTAAATAATGTATCGGATAGTAATCTCTTAGCAAGCGCAAACGTTTTCCCAAAGAAAGCTTCTCGTTATTACTTACTTTACATAGCTCAACTATATCATTACATCATGCATTATCTGTGCATTCAGCAAACTAGCTTTTTGTGCGCAAGTAGATGTATGCACTTGTTACTTCGCTTTATGGAAGATGTTGTGGGTGGAAAATCATTCCAGTATGACAGTAGAGCAGATAAAACCTGGATCCGCTAGGTTCGAACCCCGGTCTGCCGCTTGTCTGCGGATATTCCGACCTAATCTATCAATCAAGACATTCATACAACACAAACATAAGGAAATGTAACTATTGTTTATGTTGCAAGAAGTAGTGGGTAGTACTCATTATCACACAACTGTTTATAGCGGCATCAATAAGAATTAAATCATTCTAAAGTGCTGCTCTAGCTCTTTCATCAAGGTCGCTTATCGTTCGCGGAAATCGAATGAATTACTTCCTCGTTCGTGTGATGCTCACATTATTGTTGAGACATACTACTATAATACTACTCGATGTAAAATGATGAGTGTCACTTGCCTTTACGGCCGAATATCGTTAGCGTCACATTGGTTTGTGTTTGTTCACATTATTGTTGAGACATATACTACTATAATACTACTCGATGTGAAATGATGAATGGCACTTGCCTTCACGGCCGAATATCGTTAGCGTCACATTGGTTTGTGTTTGTTCACATTATTTCCAGGAGAATACAGCACATCGTTTAATTTCAAACAAAACAAACGAACAACGAACAAACTTCCTTACTCACAGTTCTAGGAAATCTAAATACAAAATTCCGTGATACCAAACTTTCAGTTCCACATTCACAACAAAGACCGCTTTCCAGTCAATGACAGCTTAGATTGAAAATGAATTGAAACGGGACACTTTGTCTCATCAGGGTGCAATCCCACAATCCATTCTAGTAGACTAGACTCATATTATGCAACCACTAGGAGTCGGAAATCAATTCTCATTTTTTCCTTTACGAAAACCGAATCGTACAACATAGATAGGCACTATGCGGGCTAATGTATTTCGATCAATGAAATTAATTTATAATCACTTTATTCGCAAAACAAATCCACCACAAAAAACAAAAATAATATTTATGAACATACGAATTTATGAATTTACGAACATCAGCATCATGGCACATGCACAGCTTGCTAGAGGGGAACCGATCATCGAGATCACCTTGTCTATGAAGCGATTCGTCAAGATGTCCTTGAGAAGGCGGTGGTCCGGCTGCTGTGCAGGATCACGATTATGCAGGATCACTATCATACGCAATGCTTCAGCATTGTATCATGTACTGCACACACGTTAACACACAATATGTGTGATAAATTTATCAATCTACGCTTTCCGCAGTTATTGTTATGGTTTGACTCTACATTTCTCAACAGTTACTCGGATACAGAGTTATCATACTTTACGGATAATGTGCCATATGCACGTCAGGAGCTTATGTTTACGTAATATGGGTCTGTCAGCTTTAGCTACAATCTGTGGCTATAGCTTTGGGTCAATACATCACATACTTCAACGTACGCCGTTATCGTATAATAAAACAAGTCACTTGTGAGTTGTGGCTTCCATAAGAAGCGGGGCTCTTTTCTTAATGAAGTAAGCCTTTTTTTGGCACTTAAAACCAGCGACAGAAGAATTTATAATTTTGCTTTACCTAAGACAATGGACGAACACTGAAAACGTGTCGTTGCATTTTAATTTCTTTATATTTATTTATCACTTGAAATCTAGATTTTTTTCAGTTATTGATACTAAATGTTCATTGTTTGCCCCGTGTTTAATCAATGACATCTAAATTCTATTGTTCCCCGTTGATGAATGTATCGAAACGCTGACAATTAACATGTTTTTGTACGGCAACATTGTATAATAACATGGTATTCGATTCAACATGCCAAACATGGCGATACGCGGACAAACAGCGATAGGATAGGATTTAGCCGTTCTTGCCGCGGGCAAATGTTCAATACAGAATTACATTAGTCCCCCCTCTCCCCGTTCAGTAACAGATAGGATATATCTAATTTGCTTTCGGTGTCATTGTAGGCTATTTTAGCTTGGGGCGAGCTGCCTGCCTGATGCTCGTCAGATGCGCAGTACACATGTGTAATACACTATATGAACATTGACAGACTGTCGATCGCAAGCTAAACTAACTAACAAAGAGAATCAATCGTTTCTCCTTGTTGCCAAAAGCGTATTGGTTGAATTTATACTGTATTTTCGTTTATTTTTCTGTTATTCAGTTTTGTCAGCAGTCAGTCCATCTATAGTGGTGTTTTAACAATTTTCAAATGCACCGTGTTACATTGTAGTAGGCTGTTCATCTGTCAACGCTTTACATGTGGCGGTCTACTAGTTAAAGTTATTTTGGTACCATTGTTGGAAAAGGTCTTTTGCCTACTCAAATCGTTGGATTTTTAACGTGGCTCTTTTGTTTTGTCGAATGTGAATAATTGGTGCCGCCATCTTGGTAAAGCTACAGAAGCATCAGTCAGTCAGTATTGTACTAATGTACATTTGCAATTAAATCCAAAACAGCCCGAGGGGTTGGGGAGCCACCGACCTATGAGTCAGCTCGACCAACAATCGATAGTCGAGCACCACATCATACAATGGCGGGCGTGATGAGCGACACTGGCTTGGCTTCCGTTCGGTTCGGTTCGTTCGTAATGGATGAAAGAAACGGAAGAAGACTGGGTTACTTTTGTTGTGGCATCTTTGCTGCATCATCAGTACTCGGTTTTATCGAAGTTCGATGTCGATCGATAGCGGAAATTGCAACTGCACGTTACTAGAAATTATCTCGAAATTAAAATGTGCTTTGCTTTCATGTTTTGTGTATCCTAAGCTCTTGGCTGTGCATCTTATTGCTTCGATTTCTGAGTCTCTTTTTCTTCATTTGACCATTTTGACTTGATAGTAATGATCTATTAGTTGATGATAACGAACTGCCTACAGCCTAACTGTGGCCTAACGAAGTTATTTCCCATGCTCGCAGTTCTATCGATCAACTTATTGGGGATTTTTTGTAAAACCAACTATTATGTCAAGAGTTGTCAATGCAATTTTATAATACAAACTTATTATTAGCCCACTAGTTTATTGTTTATACATCGATGTGTTGGTTCGCTGTCTCGATTTCCATAAAATGTATTTCATAATTAATTGTAGGTATTAATATTATATTTATATTATTATTTGCGTGTATTTGGTATAAAGTTTTGACCCTCCGATGTGGGTGTATTTTGAAAATTTCCACTGTAAATGCGGTTCGTATGCATAACGTACAATGTAAGTTTATAGCATATTATTTCGATTTTCGGAATTAATAACGTCGTCATATTGCCCGTTTAGCAACATTGTTACGACCTAAGCGGAAATCGAATCCTATTTTTTTTTTTTTGCATTAGAAACGGCTAAAATCTTACTGGTTATTAATTCATTGATTGTGATATTATTACGAATGTTATCCATTCATAAGCCATGGGGTTCGAAAGCATCGCAGAAAGTTCAAGGTTTCCGTTACAAATGTACTACGTCACGTACTCGTAGGCACGTCTCTTCGATTATAATGAAAGTGAGAGTTCGATTGCTAAACTGTTCGTAATACATTATAAGAAACGCTGATTTCCAGAATTCTGGTATGAGTTCAGTGATTGGTTTTACTTTTAATCGAATCCAAGTCGATGATCTTCTTCCTTGGGTTAGCAAATAGTACTAAAGATAGTAACACCTAGCGGAGTGTTTGAGGTTTACCGAAGGATACGGCTGCTAGGGAGTTATTATAATATACGTGCGGGCTAATCTCTAGCTGGCTAGAAGCAATTTGCTAGAAGTCCGCTCGCTCTCAAGCGGTGCGGTGATAGTGGGTACCATGTACACATTTCTTTATAATTATGTATTTTGCTTCCGTTGGTCCACACACTTGGGTGTTGTGGAAGCAATCTGGTAATAATTCCAAGTTCAAACCATGGTTCAAACAAAGACACTGCTTTGTATTTTACCAGAGTCGATAAAGAAGTTTCGCACGGGTTTGGTTTTTACCACAGCCTGCTAGATTGGACAATCCGTCAATCAGAGCAGATCCATCAGGCTGTGGAGTATTCCCATGTCTTTGTCAAAAACAGGGTCACGGTCAACCAAAACACAATCAAATTTCAAAAGTGCACCACGTGGCATGTTTACACTGATGGCATTGAGGTGAGCTAGATGTTTGTTGTTTTTAGATCAATACTAACGCCACATATTATTTACACGGGAACATTTCTACCTCTAAGGTGGTGAACAAATTTTATATAATTCAGTTATGTACAACTCTCATAGGGGATTAGGTAGGCCTAGGCCAGGTCTGCCGTCTGAATCTGCCTCGTTATCCCGCCATTATTTGGGATATGGCTATAAACTCGAGTTGATAAAAGTGTGATAATAATGTGATGGTCAACTATGAAACATTGCTTGTTTTTTCAACGATGTTTTTTCTCTTCCAGATACAAGAGTCGCGGCGTGAGCGGGTGCAGCGGCGGTGTAGGTGGCCGCGCCGCGTCGCGCTACAGCGGGGGGTCGACGGCGGCCTCAAGCCTGGTGGAAGCCAGGGAGTTGCGACGACACAACTATAAGCACACTGTTCTCCCCAACAAGTCGGCATCATACCTGGAGCACAGGCGCACAAATCGAGTAAACAGGGGAATGAACATGGGGCAGAAGATATCAGGTAATTGCGTAAACGATGTTGTTTTGTTGGCGGTACGAACCAGACGAAATCCGTGGTAAACAGATACCGAACGGGGACTCGTCATCGAGTAGCTCGCGTGGTAAGGTAGTCAAGCTGCGATTTTGACTGGCATAACCTTAGCCTTTTCTGTCCCTCTACTCTACTCCCTAGGGTTAGTAGGGGATTGGGATCTCTGGTTATCACATTATGACAGGGTTGTACAATCTCACATGTGCTCTCCCGTAGCTAGGTAAAAACCCACTGCCTTCTTTAGGCCACACTCCCACCAGTGTTCACTCCTATGTTGTTGTTGTTGTCGTCCTGTTGCCATACAACACCAGCCAAGGCCTAGGGCCTAGGCTAGGGTGACCATAATTCCAAAACGAGAAATCAGGACACTTGGAGATTGTGATTGTGTACTTGCGCGGCACATAAAGGGTCTCTGTCGGAGGCGAAAATTTTGTTGGGTATTTTTAACTAAAAGATAGCCTTTACAGCGATCTGAGCAAGGAAGGCACTAAAATTACTAACTAAACAAAATGAAAGAAAACATGGTATTTGGGGAATGAATGTGACTTTGTTTTTTTCAACGAAATTTAACAAAAATCACTTTTTTATGTTACCTGTTACTGTATCTTTCCAATTATGTAAGGCGCATGCTTCAAATAGTACGTATTTATGTTTTAAATCAATTTTATTGTGTTGAATTAGCTAGAGCCTATGCCTAGGCCTATGCACGCCATTCGCCATTGTTCAACACTAGGATGAAGAGAAATATCTCTGCAGCAAAATAAGTGCTTTGGTTCTTTGTTATCAGCAGATGCACCAACTTAAACATAAGTTACTGTATATTAATCACAGTATTTTCAATAAATTACCCCTTCTTCAAATTTGAAGAAGGGGTTATTATTTTAAAATAAATTTATACCCAAAAAATAAATTACCCCTTCTTCAAGTTTGCGGGCGATATTTGGTTTCATTTCATACGTTGGCTACTGAATCAACGTAGAACAGCTGATTGTAGCATCCAGTAGGCTGTGTGCATGTTGCTAATGGAGAATGGCGTGCATAGACATAGGCTCTATAGCCAATTCAACATAATTAAATTGATTTAAAACATAAATACGTACTATTTGAAGCATGCGCCTTACATAATTGGAAAGATACAGTTTAACAGGTAACATAAAAAAGTGATTTTTGTTAAATTTCGTTGAAAAAAACAAAGTCACATTCATTCCCCAAATACCCACAAATGAAATCTTGCCTTACCATACTTACCAAGTTGGATTTTTTCTTTGTTATTATTGCCATAAATTTTAATTTGAAAACTTATACAATTAATGTTAATTTAAAGGAGAAATGAAATAATTGGTTGAATTCTGAAAACTGGCACATTTTGCCGTCCCGACAACTATTTTCGGGACACGGGGACAGCCCTCAAAAAACGGGATGATCCCGGTAACACCGGGACGTCTGGTCCTAGGTCTTGACGCACACAGATATTAGGTCTAGGGTAGGCCTTCCCAACTAAAATTTTCAGAGGGCCACCAATTTATTTCCTGCAGGGTGTGTGTGTGCGGGGGGGTATTAACTTATTTCAAACTTTTTCTTATCTCATTCCATCAAAGAAAATGCAAGTTTGGCACACAAGAAATGACGACATGAAAGCATTGTATTTCGTGATTATCTGATGGGCACGACGTATTCTTGTTTCTATTTTTATTAGGAGGTACCCGATTATAACAATTGTTACTACTGTATTTCTAAAGTTATAAAGTTGGTAAAATTGAAATTCCTCACATGTAAATAAAAGACATACTATTCTCTACTAAAGGTATGTTAAAAACCCGTTGAAAGGGCTTCAGGGCGCTAGAGATGCTAGAGCTTTTCCTACTGGCGTTGCGAACATTCGGATAGGCTAATCTTGGCGGCGTTTTCAAAATAGCTCCTCTGACACTTCAATAACTATAGAATTTGACTGTTCTTTACACCTGACCTATAGCTAAGCCCTATATTAGGCAATCATAGGGCACACCGTATTAACCTTTATACTCAATTTCTTTTCAAAGAAAACCACCAAAAATTATACGCTTTATTAAACTTTTAAGTCTAAAGTTAAAAATATGGTTTAAAATATTACATGATATTTCCTAGAAAATTGCCCTTTTATAAATGCTTCTTTCTGACACCTCAATCACGTGCAATTAATAGCATACAAGACCGAGCCAGGTGTACAAAAGTCAGTGAGTAAAACATGATAGCTAGGGCCAGTCGAGGCAGACTGGGGGGTAAGGACCCCATACAGAAAAGTATCTTGGGGGCCCTGGGAGCCAGGACTTGGTGAATCTGCAAGGGATCAGGGGCAAAGCGCCAGCTGCCGGAGTTGAAATTTTCTAGTCCATTATTTTGTTTAGAACGCATAGGCCTATAAACACATTTAAAAATAAAAAAATGATAATGTGGTTGTTCAACTGTAAACACCACTGTTAAAAAACGAAATTGAAGAAATAACTTTCCCATCACTGGCAGATGGATATTATAAACTATATTGTTTACTATTATTTTGTTTAGAATGCATAAACATTGATGAATGAAGATAGGTATGTGGGACAACATGTTGAACTGTGAACACCACTTTTAAATTATAATCAGAATGTATGAAGAGTTCTCATTTATTTGTTTGGAACAAATACAAACACTTAAAAAATCTTTATACATTTGTAATTGATTGATTAGATTAGAATCAAAATGTATGAATGAGTTATAATTCTTTGTTTATAACGCATATAAACACGTTTATAAAGCTTTATAAATTTAAAATCTAATCAGATTAGAAATGTTAATCAGGCTAGTAGAGGAATTTTTACGTTATTAGGCCTATGTGACCACATCTAAAATAATCTTTTAGACCATAGGCTCATTTTAGTGTCAATCTGTCTACAATGTTTATTAATTTTTATGTTGATCGTTATTACGTGTTTTTATTGCTTCGTATGTGCTACTGTACTGTTGTTTATAAACTATGCTGGGATAAATAAATAATAACAGATTGTATTTTCATTACAGGAGGTGTTAAGACTGTTAACCGCGAGAGCCCACAACCGTACAAGCCTGTAATCCCGCGCGAACTGGCCCAAGATTTTGCGAGACCCGCTCGACTCGATATTCTTTTGGACATGCCCGCCGCAAGCCGCGACTGCCAGATGAAACACGCTTGGAATGCCGAAGACAGATCGCTCAATATATTTGTTAAAGATGACGATAAGTTGACATTCCACAGGCATCCCGTAGCACAGGTACGCATAATGCAGTCAAGGCCTCAATATGGTTGCATTTCATAAGTTAGTTTATCATGCGTACATTCATTCCATTCTTTCCTATGCTGTCATTTTCTGGGGCTCCTCGCACCATGCACATAGGATTTTTATCATTCAAAAACGAGCTGTTAGAATAATAGCTGGGATATCAAGGGGACAATCGTGCAAGCCCCACTTCAGCAATCTTGGTATCCTCACTCTCCCCTCTACACTTGTCATGACTGCGGCCACCTTTGTTAGGACTAACCCTGAACTTTTCCCCCTTAACGCTTCGAACCATAGTCACATGACTAGATCTAACTCAAATATTTTTATACCCTCTTTCAAACATGCCTTCTTCAAACATAGCCCTGCCTACTTGTGCTCTAAAATTTTTAACTGCCTCCCTGCTGAGATAAAAAATTCTGACTCAGTCGCAACATTTAAAATCAATCTAAAAAACTACCTGCTTCAAAAGACTTTCTACAATCTTAACGAATTCCTGATTGCCACTGACTAGACTATTATATGTATGTATGTATGTTTGTGGTTATGTATGTATGTATGTATTATGTGTTTGTATCATATGTACGTATGTAATATAAATGTAATGTTAAATGTTAAATTTCTATGTTTGTTCTTGTTAGTTATAAGTACATATTCACTCTCTCTCTCTCAAGAGGAGTACACCCTTACATTGTAATGGTCAGTGAACTATGAAATAAATATGAAATATGAAATAACCACTAAGCGATGAATAGCTTGAATGTGTTTGTAGGCCAAATCACTTGATGACTCATTCTCCTAGCTAGACTATAATAATCCCTTTCTGTAGGCCCTTATCATCAAACTTGCTTCCCCCCCCCATTATCTCAAATGCTTAATTTAATTATTCCCATAGTGGAAAAATGCACGTGTGTTCTTCTCTTTTCTCTCAACCTTTACCTAGTTTTGGATTAAGGGGACAGTTGGTTCCATTTCCACACTTTTTATGACCTTAGCAAGCAAGGCATTCAAAACTGTTGGCCTCACCATACTTAAATCATTATCAATACATTCTATTCTTGGATATCGGGGGGCTTCCTCCATGTTAGATGAAATGCTGTTACTTGGAAATGGGCACAAATACATATTTTACCCCATATATCTAATTTCACATCGGGTTGGGGGGAGCATCGGTAAGACATTTAATCGGGCCGACATCTTCATAGCCGGCGGATCTGCCAGATTTTTACCTCTGCATCTGTGACGGGAGGTCTATTGAGTTCTCTCTACCACTTACACTTGTTCCATATAACCTTTCTGCTTCTTCTTCATGCATGTTGTATCTCTGATCCACACAGTTTTCTTATCTGGTCCAACTACTGTAGCTACTTTTCTCTTCGTGTTCTTCTAGTCTTTAAACCTGTGAAACTGGTATTCTTGCAGGGTACATTCGTTTCATGTTTAAAATAACGTAAATGGTCTTTATCTTTTTTTCTATGTTATCCCTACACTTTTCTTGAACTGTGTTGCAATTAATTTGCCAAAGTGACGTTTTCAAGTACTTCCCAAACAAAAATTACCTGAGAATGATTGTGTTACTTACGACTACCTTTCCGACTAAAGATTTGTCTGTCCTTATAATATATTATATTTTCTTACTGTATTACAGTATTTATGTTATTATATATGCCTGTGCCTTGTGTGAACTAATGTAAAGTGTGATTTATACATATTTCTGTATATTGTATTTTAATTTAGATCATGTACAACAAGTCACCAAACAAATAAACTTACGACTAAACATTATAAGTAAATAACTAAAGCAACTGGTTTATAAAAAATACAAATAGATGACTTCAAGTTATATAATTAGTTTTGTATCATAAATTGTGTTACTAATATCGAACGTTGTGTTTGTAGAGCACGGACTGCATTCGAGGCAAAGTGGGTCTAACGAAGGGTCTCCACGTTTGGGAGGTTCATTGGTCCACGCGGCAACGTGGGACGCACGCAGTAGTAGGCGTAGCTACACAAGATGCACCGCTTCATTCTGTCGGCTACCAGGTGAGATGGCAATCCCCCCCCCTCCCCCACATTGATGCCACTAAAACACTTTTCAGTCGAGTGTTAAGAGCGTTTGGCAGTAGCAGTTTTACAGATGTATTGGCCGTCAACCAATTACTCTTTAACTAATAGTAAGATTATTATAAATATCTACCTACTTGTAAAGGAATGTCATATCTATGCATGGTATTAAGTACATTTGTCACCAACCTATTCAAAAATAATGTACCCATTTTTAAACAGATTCTCCGTATTATTTCGCCGAACATTTTTGACGAAAGTAATTTATTTGCATAATTTAAACGTGAGTATATTATTTTTGAACAGGCTTGTCACAAATGTACTTAATATCATGCGTAGATATGACACCCCTATGCAAGTAGGTACATTTTCATAATAATCCTATTATCTGTTTAAGAGAAATAAGTTGACTAAAAACGTCAAAACTACTTCCGAACGCTCTTAAGATGGGATCCACTGGCTTATAGGGATGGGACTTGTACACGTGTACGTAATTTTCAGAGAAATAAACGTTGCGTCGACTGCGTTCAATCGCTAGGTAAGCGCGCTATCAGTCGCTGCCGCGGCGTTTAATGTTAAGAATGCGTTTTTCTTTTAGGCTACCAAACAAAATCATGTTCACGTGTAAACGAACTGACCGCCAAGCGTGTACACGTTTAGTAGGATACACGTGTTTGACCACCCCTACTGGCTTTCCATGAAAGTGTGATAGAAGCAGACAAATTTGAGAGATGCAAGTAGTGTCAGTGACCGCCTTCTTTTCAGTGATTAAAACCGTATGTCGAAACATCTCCTATACGTATTTGCTTTTCCTCACTGTTACTATCATTGTTTAAATTTGTCAGCTTCCATCACATGACAAATGTTAGATGTTGTATCCTATCCTAACACTTGACTACTCCAGCCTATTTGACGCAAATCGACGTAACCTACCTACCAAAAAAACAAACAATCATTTAGCCTATTTTTCTTTTTAAGCCTGTTCACAGAGTTGTATCACTGCTGCTTCTAATTTTCTGATTCTTAATACGATTCCCCGATGAGTTGTATCATTCATCATGGTGAAAACCATCTAGCAAATAGCAGTGACAATAATATACTTGCAATGTAGGAGTATGCTTTGCTAGTACAGTACTTTGGTCTTGAATGGAGGTGAGCTCTCAGTGTTACCTACTTCAGAGAATCAAATCATCTAAATGAGTCATTTAAACGATGGGAAATTGACATTAAAACCAAAAAGGTCGTCATCTTGTTATTACTTCGTGATGCAACTAGCTCAGATTGTGTTGAGTAGAGTACTTGGACACGCACATCGCTATGACATCACAACCGAACTACAACAATGGAAACTGATGGACAAACAACAAGCTGTCAGAGTAATAGCTTTGCGAATAATGGGGGAAAAACAATTAGTTTTAACGATAGTAACTGCTTGCCAGTTAAAATTACTGTTCAATGATGGACAACAACGATCTGAAAGTTTGTAAACGTTTTGAACATTTGAATTTTCCAACTTCAGAACATTTTATTTTTTGACGGCTTGTTGTTTGTCTATCAGTTCAATTCATTTGTTTCATTGTTGTGTTTTGGTGTTGTTCATACCCTATATATGCACAGACCTTTGCTTTGTTATGTAGAGAGTAGGTTTTTGTACTTTGTTAGCTGGTATAAATGGTTAACGTAGAGAATTCTCGTTCGCTTGCTGCTCTTTTAAAGGACCACAAGTGAACGAACCGTGATAGTGAGTCAAAGTTGGATCCATCATAAGTAGGCCTAGACAATACAGCAATAGGATCAAAATGTAATCTTGTTCCTAATTTGGTATGACTCAATATAGGCCAAGCCTAGCCTAGCCTAGACCTCCCAAAATTATATTATTCAATTAAAAAGTTAAATAGCTGACATGATCACTTTGTATAATATTATTGAAATTGTTGAAAAATCCAAATCTTGTTTGCCTTCAACAATCCCTACTTGCACAGTTTTAACATAATATACATAGGTATAATGTGGTAATCATTCTACATTTAAACCTGTACTCAGCTGCCTTGCTTGATGTATCAGCTCCTGATTATTTACTTTGTTTGCAGAGTCTTGTTGGAAGCAACGACCAGTCGTGGGGCTGGGATCTAGGTCGCAACAAACTTTACCACGACTCAAAGAACAATGCGGGCGTCACGTATCCAGCACTTCTCAAACCCGACGAGACCTTCATAGTGCCGGACAAGTTCCTTGGTAAATACAAATAATAGGGTTGCTAAATTTGAACTGCCCTATTTTTTTTTTTGTAAAAGGTGTATTTTTGGTGGCTCGTAAAACGGAGATTTTCTTTTACACGTAGACAATAAACTAGAGATACGGGAATATATAGGCTAGCATTGAATATTCGATTTCTAATGTAGCTTTTTTGTTGCACTTACACCTAGCAAAAATACAAAAATCTCATTTAACCAATAATTTTAATGTAAAATTTGGAAAAATGTAGTTAAGTTGCCACACAGCAAGCAACCTTTCTCCTGCTTTCATCACAGGCGAGAAACACACCCCCACTTGTAGCCAATCAGCAATCGCTATTGCTGTTTCGAGCGGTTCCCTGGTTCCTAAGAGCTTCTCGCCTCTGACGAAAGCATAGGAAAGGTAGTCGTACGACGACTTTAGTTCATTTTTCCAACTGACTGTTGTTATGACCATGCTAATACAGCAAATAGTGGCAGAGTTGTTATTTAAAGAAAAATTAAATTAAGCCTAAGGTTCATTTCGAGGTTATCATTTTAAGAGACATTAAAAATGGCTCGTTAAATTTCTTTTTCTATTTGTTAAATACCGGTACACTTGTATCATTTCACTTGGATTATTTATGTGTAACAATATCAATAGGCAACACGCGTACGATTTTTTTTGTTAAACCAAACACTTAGTTTAATAGTATTAAATGCAAAAAGTATATTAATGCAAGTCACATGTCAAAAATAAATTTTTAAATAGGTTTAATGTGGTCGCATTTATTGAAGTTTAAACTGGGGGATCTGAAACGCATACAGGTGGCTGTGACGCAATGGTTCTGTAGACGTGGCAGAACAGACCAATCGCTGAGGCGGTGAGCGTACGCAGAACAAAACTATGACGTCAAATCCACTCTACATGGCGGCGGCTCGTTTTTCGCGCCCTTTTATTTATCGTTACTAAACCAATTATTTTGATGCATAGACTGATCTGTTTTTCAAAATTCAAAGACACAAAATTATTAAATGAAAGACAAGGTATGTAAAAATCGATTACAATTTTGATACGCGTGTTCCCTATTACATTATTCTAAACGGTATCGATATAATGGGTAAATGAGTTTAATTTTGATATCGATGACTCACCGTGTCAGAAATATTGTGATATCACAGATATTTTGTCCTGTACTGCTTGTACTAGTACAGGCAGTGTAGCACTAACATGTTTTTCTCTCCGGCTGGTGTTACACCCAGCGCGTTTATTTGTCCCGTGCAGCATGCACTGTTAAGAACGAAGAATGGCTGAAGAGGCCAACTCTGCACAGGGAAAAAAAAAAGATTTTTTGTGATATATACACTGTGATATATTGTGTGATATACACAGATATTTTGTGGATTTCGTGGTTAAAGCGTTATTTTTAGAGGTGTGCAATAGTGGTGTCAACATTTGGAACATTTCGGTGCCAAAAAAGCAAATGGCGGTGTTTTATGAGGTTTGTTTATTTGTCCTGTACTTTCTTGCGGTGCAGCTTTACGGTACAGGCTGGAAATACCGGATTGTGCAAGGCATGCAGGTTGCACTGTAGGAAGACAAGAAAACACTCCGGTGTAGCAACGGCTAATGTGTGAAATAATATTTAAACTTCGTACCGGTAACGTCTTTCACAATGGTTTGAAATGTGTAACCTCGGATCAACCTAAATAATTATTCTTAACGTAAATAGGAGTCAATTTATCTACTTAAAATAAGAACTATACATGATAATTCAAGTTGCCGCCAGATTTTCTTACACTAATCTGCTACACCACCTCGGGAGCGTGGTGCTGTAAAGCTGCACAAATGCAGGCTGAATGGGACGAATAAACGCGCTGGGTGTAACACCAGCCGGACAGAAAAACATGTTAGTGCTACACTGCCTGTACTAGTACAAGCAGTACAGGACAAATAAACAAACCTATGGTTTTATTCCCAAAATCGTGCAAACCTGCGGAATTATTGTAAAAAGTTACCGAAAAGGCACTTTTAAAACCATTCAGTTCACAGCAATGTCATCACGTAGGCCTAGAAGTAGGGTACCTTCTTTAAAGAAGTAAGTAGAAATTTTCAACAACAACAAATTTTCTCATTCAAGTTTCAACAGCGTACAATTTCTCCCGAGTCCCAGCTGATGAAGGCCTAAAATTACTTGTGTGACGTCACGACAGGAACCTAGAAGCTTCATGAAGTCGACGATAGAGTGTTTACTATCAGTGGTCGATTTCCTTGAGGGCGTATCGATGTATCGAACATATCTCGACAGTCGAAAAAATTGTCTTAATTCGATTTATTTTTAGCGGAATGCAATATGGCCTAGATTTTTCATGTCATTTACTGGTAGCATTTTTTTTCATAATTATTTTATTGGAACATTAGACAGAAAATAGGATTTCTGCATTTTTCGTGGTTTTAGGGCACAATGTTGACGATTTCGCGCCAAGGCGTAAATTGACTGAAAATCGCGTTAACGCAAAATCAAAATATTGCTAGAAACATGTTCCCTAACCTCCAAAACGTCGAGATCTCGAGCTAAAACTTCTAAACATGGCGTTTCGTTTTATAGCGAGGTACGAAATTTACACATCACTAGTTATTTTGCTATTCCAAATTTGCATAATTTGCACGGTGACACAAAGTCTCGTCCACAATTACCTTTTCTATGGGTATAACTACAGTTTTGTTTTATTTCGTAACATGAATTTTGTTTGGCTCTACCTATTTATTTACCTAGATAATACGTATCTAGATACGTATGACTCGATATGATACGTACGTTACGTACTAGATACGTATGTTACGTATTACTCCATTTGGTTAAAGGTTTTGCCATATACTATACTTGGTATGCTATGTACATTTCTCGTTGACTGCACACTAATGGCTTGCATTTATATTTTTCAGTGGTATTGGATATGGACGATGGGACGTTAGCATTTGTTGTTGACGGCCAGTACCTAGGTGTTGCGTTCCGAGGGCTCAAGGGACGCAAGCTGTATCCCATTGTAAGCGCAGTCTGGGGGCACTGTGAGATTACTATGAGATACCTTGGCGGGCTTGATCGTAAGTATTGTTTGTTTCATTTTTAATTTATTTTGTAGAACTAGAAACTTGAAGATAGGCTCAAATCCGGAACATTTGGGATTTGTTATTGCACAGTTAACCTTTCAAATTTGTTCGAGTGATTTCACATTTTTATTGTCTGTAAAGTTCAGTTATAGCATTTTCCAATGGGCTGCACTCACACACTATTATTATATTATTAAATTGCATATACTTATATACTAATTAATATACAACTACATACGTGTACTAAACTAATTAATACTTTGTATTATTGTGTAGAGACTAGCACATCTGATGTATTGTTGTGTAGGCCTATTGTTGTTCTAATTGTTAAAGGCCACTCAGTGTGGTTCAGTGCAGCCATTGGAAAATGCCATTAGTAAAGTAAAACCAAACTCATATTTCTAAAAAAAGTTGTTTTCGCACCCAAAACATCTTAAATAAATGCTTTTTTATTTTCGTATATTATGAGCCTGTACACTTTTGAGAGCCTAATACATTTCTATGTTAATGTATTCCCTACCTAATCAAGTAAAAAAAATACAGTTTTGTCGTTTCTACTAGGGTTGCCGATTTATTTGAATGTTTATATTGGTAATGAAACATGTTTTAATCGATAATCGATCGAATACTTTCTATATTTTTACGTTGATCAATAATCAAATTGGATATTACCATTATTTCATTGTAACAGTTCGAATTTATAGTCTACCGATATGATTTTTCCACATCATATTCAGTCTCAGCTCGGCCCATTAATGCAAATTTAATACATAATGGTACTTTGTAAGTAGTATGGTACCATACACGCTAAGTGTATAGTTTTTACATTTTGATAAGGCTATAATATATCACAGGAACCATAACTTACAATGGAAGGAAATCCACTCATGATGTTGACAAGTTCTCATTTTGTTCGAGGCGTCCTATTTAATGTGAATATACAGTGAGGAAAGTGGCACCTCCTGTCCTGGACCAATTTCTGAAAATCGGGAAAAAACGTATCTTAGCTTATGTAGGCTACACTGATTTGAGGATGAATAAAGACGCTTTGTATTTGTATTTGTACGTAGACCATAGTCGCCCCTACCCCTAGGGGCACCCATTGTTATCAAGGTAACAGTTGTTTGCATGTTATTTCCCATCAACAAAACAAATCCATAGCAACAATGGGTGCCCCTAGGTGTAGGGGCCAACTATGAATTCCAACCACAAGTATGTTTTTCTTGATATAGTAGTAGGCTACACTTTTAACAAGTGATTACTGAATATTAGAGATGTGGGAAAATAGCGTTAACACTGTGATTTTGTCGCTTTATAAGATTGCATTTTATTTTTATCGCTATTATTGGTGTATCAGAAAAATCAAGAATACATGATTAAAAACCACTATATCTATTTACATGATTTATGAAAAAGTAGCTAACTTTGTTTTTACAGTTAGCAATGCATCTTTTAAGTTGAAGATGGTTAAGGAAACTACTACTTGATCGGCTTTCAGTCATCTTTCTCATACTTCGAGGTGTCTTTTCGACTATCGATATATTTTTAATTTTCAATAACGCACTTGAACTGAACTGCCTAGGGTATGCCTATCTTTTATCTTAATACGTTGTTAGCTAGTGCACTATTAAGGGTTAGTGCTACTGCCATTGCCCTTCTTAATTCTAATGAGATTAATAAAACATTGTATCACCTAGCTCTTGAATGTGCTGGTGTAGGTGGTTGCAGATTGGTCAACGTACTAACTGTGTGTTGTGTTTGCAGCCGAACCCCTCCCTCTCATGGATCTATGCCGGCGAGTGATACGACAGCGGGTAGGAAAACAACAATTGGAGGATAAAATTACGGACTTGAGTCTTCCTCACGCCATGAAGGTTTATCTTCTGTACCGGGATCGAAGATAACAACATCCAGCTCTAGTGGCTCATAAGGACAAACGGTGCTCCGCAGGACACCAGTGCATCCCTCACTCGTTCGGTCGACGACAAGTTTTTTGTGAGTGATCGTTAGGTTTTTTTGTTAGTAAACAGACATTGTCTTTCGTAAAGTGACACTTCGTATAGGGAATAAGCGAAACGGCCAATGGGAAACTTAATGGCAATTTTTTAACGACATGAAGTATAAACAAGTTTTTTTAAATTCATAAAAAAAATCAGTGCTCGTTAATATCGTTGTTAAGAAGTGATGTGACATTTGGTACACATGTTTTTGAGTGAGTGTTTTTTGAAGAAACTATTAATTACCGTTAATATTTCGCTTGAAGACTTGATTTTTAGCTTATGTTTTTAACGGAATAATCAGTGAAGACTGGAAGGGATGGGTGTGCCTGAAGAAAAAAAAACGGCGTACTAACATTAAAAAAAATTGTGTTTAGTTTTTATTTGTTACAGAACTTCGAAGACTGGCATATTTCATGAAGTCATTGAAATTGTGCATAGAATGTTTTTATGTTTTGAGACCTGAATTGATGGAGCGTTTCAAATATTCTTCTACGACTTAGATCTAGCTCTAATAACTGGAAAGTCTCTACCCTGCCAGTAACAGTGTGTATCACACTGCTCAAGTCATCAATACAAATCTCATATTTTCCTCTCAATTTCAATATGTTTGTAAACTACGACAGATGCCTACGTTGTCATCATTAACCGTCCGGTTCTTGTAAGCAGACAGGTTTTAATACATCTGAGAAAGCTCAGAATTTCCCGTCTTACAACTCCTCAAAAACCAAACCAGATAATTAATATAGCTATGCAATTATTACAATATAATACCCCTAATTATCACCATGTTAGATATTTTGAGATTGTTCTATTTTTGATCTCACGAGATAGGAAGTCGAGTGACGCAGACCAGTTTGTAAGGTTTTCTGCACATATGAAAGGGCAATTTGTACTGATATTCGAGAGAATGACTTTTATATGACTTCAAAATGTTATTTTCTCTTGTTGTATACCTGATGTTGGCAGTTAGCCTAGTCTTTACATTGACTGACACTGGTAAAAGAAAAACATCAATATGGTAGTCTTTCAACTCTGTACATAACCCCCTTTTTTATTGACATGAACCAAGGACAGATGTGCATGCTTCTAACTGTTCGTCCCCGTGATTTGTAGTATATATATGTGTTGTACGACGTAGGACAGACGTGGATTACATGAGCAGTGCAATGCATGTGAACATATGGCCCACATTTCCAATGAAAATTAAAGTACCTACTGTCTGGAATGAAGTTGTACATGATAGAATTATGGATTGAATTCTGGGTTTGGGTGACACCAATTTACTTTTGACTGTAATGTAAAGTTTGCGAGTTCTGAAATGTTTTTGATAATCTTCCAATGCAATAAAAGTAATGTTATTTATAGTCTACAAAGAATAAACCTCAAATTCGACTGAACAGTCCAATTTTCTAATTTTGTCTCTAAAATTTTGATACCCACTAATTATCAGAGCATCACACAATTACGTACTCAAAACATTTTCTTTTAATTGAAGTCAACGTACTAATATTGTTTGTTTGTAGGTCATTACTTTGGGTGGAAATTATTGCTTAAACAATAAGTTTTATTATTTTTCTCTTGATGAGCTTGCGCTGGTTTTGGAGACAGGGAGAGCCACGCACGGAACTGACTGTATGTAATTAGTGGACCTCAGAGTGTGCAAGCCTGGACTATCATTACAGAAAGCGAGCAAAATTTATTGATTGATTTCTTTAATTTTTTACTGACATTAAAAGTATGCTTACTGGAATTATAGTTCAGGTAATTTGATGTTTGTAGAAAAAGATTGTAATAATGAAATTAAAACAGTGGTTGCATAACTACCAATCAATTGGCTTATCTCAATTGATTGAACTTCATGTGTATGTGTACACTTCTCCTTTCCTTTGTTCCATACTTGCTAGCCTATGTAACTCCCAATACTAGCTTCATTACTCACTAGGTACCAGTACTGTAATTATGTGTGTAGTAGGTAGTAGAGGTTACATTCCTTACTTGCTATGACTACTGACTGAGAACACAGTTAAAAGTTATGACGAACTGGTCCAGATTAAAAATCTAGCATCCATATCTACTAGGGATGACATCGAGTACCCGGGTAGTCCGGGTACCCGGCTCCAAATATTTCCCGGAGCCGTTTTTCGGGTCCGGGTAATTTTTTAGTCCGTTTCTAGGCTATATTTACGCGCCAGTATTGCTGCGGTTGATTTCGATGGAGCCAGCAAGTACTGTGCGTGACTCGGCGGGACACAGAACAGACGCTAACCGACTTGCATTCGTTACTGTTTGTTCTTTGTTTAACATTCTGGTGAACATTCTGGCTAACGCTTGTTCTAATACTATTTATTTTACTTGAAATATCATGTTTTATGTACGTGCTTCAGTTGTGTATTGCGAAATGTTGTTTTTTACTCAACGTGATTACTGGAGGCGTATTCCAAGGGGCTATTCGAGCAGGCGGCATGCATATCATTCGTCCCTCGTCTTCGCGCCCCGCGCACTTCACAAGGCCTAGCGACGACCTTCAAATCAAGCCTACGTATCAAAAAATACGTTTAAAGGATCCGGGTACCCGGGTAATATGAGAGCTAGAACCGATACCGAATTTTATTATCCGGTGTCATCCCTAAAATCTACCACTATTTTATCTGGACTTGTCTTGAAAAGTAGGTAAATCAAATTGTTCCATTTGCTTCAAGTTACTGAATGGTCAAGCTATTCATCTGTAGTATATCAAATTCCATATCGATAATCGTCTCATAACATTACTATGTATATCGCTAATCTAATTGTGATAATAATGCCTTAAAAATAACGGCCCAATATGGCCTCATTATAAGAGGATACAATGTACCTACCTGTATGCCCAGAATAGGTATGGGCCTACACAGTCAACTCGGGGACTGAGTAGGCTCAGGCTAGGCATAGGCCTATATCAACTTGATGTCTTTGAGTACCGTTGTGCCGATACTAGTCATGGGCCTACGGAATTGCGTAATCTCCAAAACGAATTCGATTACATCTACTTTTTAAAGCTCTGTTTAAATCAGCGTTTAATTACTACATTGTTAAACATAATTTAATCATGTGTAATTACATGTTGGTCTACTGTACCATGTTGTTGATAAACAAGTGTAGGTTTTTTCAATCTTACAATGGGAAAGATAGGGGAATTGCGTAATCGCCAAAATGAGTTTGATTACATCTACTTTTTAAAGCTCTGTTTTTATCAGCGTATAGGCCTAATTATCTACAATGTAAAACATAATTTAATCATTAGTAGAGGAGCAAAAGGTAACATTTAAGTTCTCGTGCGCCTTTCGTGAAAGAGTATTGCGGTAAACGGTATTCTGTTACGGCATACCACACGAGTATTTTGCACCTACCTGGCACATCCTGGCCCGCTGCAGAGGGCGCCAGGAGCGTCGTGACGTCATAGACACGTTTTAATTAATAACTTTTGAACGGTTTATGTCACAGAAAATATCAAGAGGACAATTTTATGATGTCATACTAGACGAGCATTTATAACCTATCTGCCACATTCTGGTGGGCTGCAGAGGGCGCCAGGAGCGTCGTGACGTCATATACACGTTTGAACTAATAACGTTTGAACGGTTCATGTCACAGAAAATATGTAGGCGACAATTCTACTATAAAATACTATACGAGTATTTTGCACCTACCTGGCAAATCCTGGCACGCTGCAGAGGGCGCCAGGAGCGTTA
Organism: Isoperla grammatica; assembly: GCA_945910005.1. NCBI lineage: Eukaryota > Metazoa > Arthropoda > Insecta > Plecoptera > Perlodidae > Isoperla > Isoperla grammatica. The sequence continues at coordinate 28,706,202 of OX246737.1, forward strand.
TGACGTCATAGACACGTTTTAATTAATAACGTTTGAACGGTTCATGTCACAGAAAATGTCAAGGGAACAATTCTATTATGAAATACTATTTGAGTACTTTGCACCTACTTGGCACATCGTGGCACGCTGCAGAGGGCGCCAGGAACGTCGTGACGTCATACACTTTTTCATTAATAACTTTTGAACGGTTCATATCACAGAAAATATCAAGATGAAAATATTATAGACAATTTAAATACAAATCGATTGATATGTACCAATAGGGTAATCATGCAATATTTAAGAGAGATATTGCTAACAAATAATAATAATTAGATGTGTATATGAAATGCAGGGCCTGGGCATCCCTCATCGTAATATCTATTTATAACTATTTCGGAGTTATAATTGTATCGCTGTGAAGGACTAAATAATCGTAGTCATCCCAACATACCCATGGATATCTGTTGTTTAACAATTATAATAATTATTATTATTGTATACTAGTTACTATTCATAGACTGATTAGTAAAACTCACGTTTTTTAGAAGTTCTCTTCATCTTCATCATCATTGTCTTCATCCTCATCTCCCGTGTTGTCGGTATTCAAGCACTCTTGTTCTTCGTCTTCAGTTGAGCAGCCACAGAGCTCGGTGAAACCTCATGTTATTTGCTTTGCAGCTGCATCTTGACGCACACCTTGATTTTAAGCAGTTGACGGCAGCCGGTGCAGGTTCGAGGGTTGTCATGACTACCACATACTCGTTGCTCTCAAGTAGCGATCCGTAGTCTTCGGGTAATAAGTTGATAGGGTTGGCAACCTGGTCATTATGCCACACCCAGCATTGATGGTGAGCACGTAGTATGGCTTGGAGATATGCGGCTTTGCTGGGTGGAAGCTTTTGGTGGGTGCTTGGCAAGACTTTTTGTGAAACATGCGCTATCGAATGTAAGACACTGAGCTCAGTTTAGTGAATGGACAGTAAAGTTTGCAAACAAACTTCTCTAGACCACTTATCACGGAGTCTTTTAGAGCAACAGTTTAACCTAGTTATTTAAATGCTGAAAATATTTCATGAATAAAATAAATAAATTCACATATAGAGTTTACCCACTCAGTAACTAAACTGATTTGCAGTGGGAGACTTAAAGTGACTAAACCAACCCTGTAGGCCTCGAACACCATCGACGAGTGAGCTATAACCAATCAAAGATCGATATTTCAAATACAATCATATGAATCAGTGATCGGACAGTGCAAACACCTGCAGACAGATGCCAGAATCAACAGAAAATTTCAAGGGAACAATTCTATTACGAAATACTATTTGAGTATTTTGCACCTACTTGGCACCTACTACTTTTTGCACCTACTTGGTTGGATTCTCTGAAAGCTTTCCAGCACGAAAGCTTCCCCATTCCTGAAAATCCCCCAGTGTTGTCGGAACCACTGAAAGCGTGAAATCCAGTTAGTCCTGAAACTTGATTGTGCCTAAGTGTGTTGTACATAGTGACCCAAGTGCTATCCTTCTATTATTTCCCCATTTACCTGTAATGTACACAGTATTTTTATAGAGATCGGTGTAACGTCGCAGTGCCAGTATCAGGACATCTGTATCTGGGGAAAAAATAGATGTTTGAGTAGCTCCTCGTTTTGTCGCATCTGCTGCATGAAGCAACATCTTTGTATCGGTTCCTTCTTGTTCACTATTTAAGTGTGGTAGAAGTGTTTTTGTACTAATAGTCTTGTTACTCCTTGCGACAACTGTTTGTCGCTCCATGGCCTGTGAGGCTCGAATTATCTTCTGTGAAAAATTTTCTGTTAGCTCATACTTGGTTTTGGTGTAACCAAGTAGTTGTGACATGCTCAAGTGCCCGATGGGCGTGTTGTCTGTAATGCGATAAGCTACAGCAGCTTTTCCTCCTTGCCGGGTCTTTCGAGTAGCCGATTTTAATGAAACAGGAATGTCATATCTATCAAATACCAAACCACGTGGACCTCTGAAAACTCACTATAACTGTTGTCAATGCGCATGATAAGAAGTTTGGCTAGATCCTCACAAGTGCTGGTGTGTGGAAGAATCCGACTATGAAATATTTTCAGCATTTAAATAACAAGGTTAAACTATTGCTCTAAAAGACTCCGTGATTAGTGGTCTAGAGAAGTTTGTTTGCAAACTGTACTGTCCATTCACTAAACTGAGCTCAGTGTCTGACCTTCGATAGCGCATGTTTAACAAAAAGTCTTGCCAAGCACCCACCAAAAGCTTCCACCCAGCAAAGCCGCATATCTCCAAGCCATACTACGTGCTCACCATCAATGCTGGGTGTGGCATAATGACCAGGTTGCCAACCCTATCAACTTATTACCCGAAAACTACGGATGGCTACTTGAGAGCAACGAGTATGTGGCAGTCATGACAACCCTCGAACCTGCACCGGCTGCCGTCAACTGCTTAAAATCAAGGTGTGCGTCAAGATGCAGCTGCAAAGCAAATAACATGAGGTTTCACCCATGGGTTTCACCGAGCTCTGTGGCTGCTCAACTGAAGACGAGGAACAAGAGTGCTTGAATACCGACAACACGGGAGATGAGGATGAAGACAATGATGATGAAGATAAAGAGAACTTCTAAAAACGTGAGTTTTACTAATCAGTCTATGAATAGTAACTAGTACACAATAATAATAATTATTATAATTGTTAAACAACAGATATCCATGGGTATGTTGGGATGACTACGATTATTTAGTCCTTCACAGCGATACAATTATAACTCCGAAATAGTAATAAATAGATATTACGATGAGGGATGCCCTGCATTTCATATACACATCTAATTATTATTATTTGTTAGCAATATCTCTCTTAAATATTACATGATTGCCCTATTGGTACATATCAGTCGATTTGTATTCAAATTTTCTATAATATTGTTATGATGATATTTTCTGTGATATGAACCGTTCAAACGTTATTAATGAAAAAGTGTATGACGTCACGACGCTCCTGGCGCCCTCTGCAGCGTGCCACGATGTGCCAAGTAGGTGCAAAATACTCAAATAGTATTTCGTAATAGAATTGTTCCCTTAACATTTTCTGTGACATGAACCGTTCAAACGTTATTAATTAAAACGTGTCTATGACGTCATAACGCTCCTGGCGCCCTCTGCAGCGTGCCAGGATTTGCCAGGTAGGTGCAAAATACTTGTATAGTATTTTATAGTAGAATTTTCGCCTACATATTTTCTGTGACATGAACCGTTCAAACGTTATTAGTTCAAACGTGTATATGACGTCACGACGCTCCTGGCGCCCTTTGCAGCCCACCAGAATGTGGCAGGTAGGTTATAAATGCTCGTCTAGTATGACATAAAATTGTCCTCTTGATATTTTCTGTGACATAAACCGTTCAAAAGTTATTAATTAAAACGTGTCTATGACGTCACGACGCTCCTGGCGCCCTCTGCAGCGTGCCAGGATGTGCCAGGTAGGTGCAAAATACTCGTGTGGTATGCCGTAACAGAATACCGTTTACCGCAATACTCTTTCACGAAAGGCGCACGAGATACCTTTTGCTCCTCTACTACATGTGTAAAACTGTAAATACATGTTGGCCTACTGTACCGTTTTTTTGGTAAACAGGTATATGGTATTTTCAATCTTACAATTGGAAAGATAGGGGAATTGCGTAATCGCCCAAACAAGTTCGATTACATCTACTTTTTAAAGCTCATTTCAAAAACCCAAATTTTCAGCTAAACAAAGACATACAAGAAAAACGCATAGGACTAGTATTGTGCACCACTACTGCACACGATGATATTGTTCAATGCAGTTTTTGAGTAGATTTAGAGAACTGCTAATCATATATGGCTGAAGCCAGTAGAGTAACCTAGGCACAGATAACAAATTTTTCGTTATAACAAATTCGTTATCTGTGGAAAAGGTATGGATGATTTTGAGTATGTGAATTATCTTGCAGAAGAACAAAACACCACTTTCATTTAACTTTATTTCCAGCAAACCCCACTTTTTTACCTATTACAGTACACTAAAACTTGGTGAGTAGGCCTACCATCAATTGGGGACTGGGAGCATAGATTAGTATATCCAAGAATAACCTACCTGGAGAGTGGAGACGGTAGGAGACGGAGTTGCTTTTCGTAATGCCAGAAAAACTAAGCTAGGAAATCTTTTTTCTGTAAACATTAATGGTCGGTGCACAATAGCCCGGGAAGGAGCTTTCCGTTAGCGTTAACCTTACAGGGCAATGTTAAATTATAGCGAACGTTACCGTTACCGGAGCTCCTTCCCGGGCTATTGTGCATCGACCTTTAATTCCCCCTTTCTTAAAATCAATCCTGCATCTACCTATTTATATGCTTACAACAATATGGCTACTGCTTCAAAATCGAAGTTGTGATTACAAAATATGAGGCCTGTATTATCTATCATCAATCATCATTTACTCAACCCGGCACCTCCACCAATAGTTTCAAATCGGCTAGCTTAACTGTTTTGACCTCGTCTCGTTTATATTACTGACATATTACGCAGGTAGGCCTAGGTGGAATTACGTGGGTAATTTCTGTGTGTGAACGCTTGAAAGTTGCTACGCTGGTACGAAATCTTACTCGGGTAATTTACGCGGGTAGCCAGGTTAACCGACGCACGAAGTTGCTTACCCTGGTAATTGTATAACCTCACTTTTTGTGATTTTCTTTTCTCGCGTCTTGAAGAAGTCGGAATGGCCACACACTTTGGTAACGATGACAGCTCAAGTGCCTCATCCAATTAATGCACTCAAATCTGTATTACCGTGTCCTAAACTGTCAGTTTGGTAAAGTAGAATTTTAAGGTTATGTTAACTGTGTTTCTTCAGCACTAACCTAGGCGCGCCTGTTGGAAGGTAGATGAACTACTTCGGTACGATGGTAACTCTTGTGTCTTGTGAACGCTCATTACTTACCCTGCTATTATCACAGTATAAGGAGGATACAGTAGCGAAACTTGGGAGAGATTCCATCGGCAAACTCCTGCGCGCGCAGCTACGGTCGCCCTGGCGGCGAGTTATCCGAGTTAGCTCATATTGTAGGCGAGGAGAGCGGCGAGGGGTGGCGAAGAGGTATCCCTCTCCCCCTCCCCCCGGGTCTCGTCCATGGTCTCGTTGAGTTTGGTCTAACCCACCGCTACGAACGCCACCCGCTTCCGTGCCGCAAGTCGTCTGCTGTGCCAGGCATAGCGCCTTCGCTACTGTATCCTCCTTATACTGTGGTATTATTACCCACGTAGCAACTGCAGTAATGTCAACGAGCAAAGTAGTGCAAAAATCAGGATCTGAAATTCCATTCAGTGGTGCAAAAATATCTCCGAATTTAGCAGCAACCTTTTTCATTATCATAAATGATTTTTTAAAAAAAACAAAAAAAAAACAAACACATTAACTTAGCTTTCCCATTTTGAATTCGCTATCTTTCGAACAAAGGGGTGAACAAATCGAATTTTGTGGTGCAAAATTAGTGCACAAATGTGGAGCTAAGTTTCAAAACGAGACATCTCCGTTTACCGTTGAGTGAGAAATATTCTCACTAACGGTTTTACGCATCAATTGGAATGCTTAATTTTAATCAGAAATGAACATGTCCAGGTGCAATAGATGCTTGTGTTGGATCAAAAGTTGACATGTCCACTGATGCAAACTTGGACATGTCTTGTTTTGATCGAACATTTATTTTCTTTTCCATTTATGCATTGGACTTGTTCCCTTGTTTAAAATTCTTTAAAAAGTAATCCAAAAAGTACAAGATTTTGTCCTACCTCAACTTCTAAGTTAAAATGTGGTTAATATTCAATATGTCCTAGGCAGAATTTTTAGTTTTGTTTATGGTTTTTAATTTTGTTTATGGTCGACATATCTCGTTCGTTGTTCCACAAATATGAGTATGGTTTTGAGCTTGAACTCGAAAATGGGGGAACAAACCATTAACTTGACTCCCCCGCTTTCATATGGGAATAGTTCCCAAACCATTGGTGCAAAAAATTTAAATTAGTGAATTAGTGCAAAAATATACATTCCTGTGGTTAGATACGGATGTGAGGAAGCACGAGTCTAGTTAGATTGCGGAACTATATATAGTGTGCATTGATTGAGTTTTTCACGCACATCATACGTCCCCACAGAGAGTCACCGGCTACGTAGTCGTTGGGGGTGCGAGACCCCGGTGCCTGCACGGATGCAAGGGGTGATGGGAAGTGTATCGAAGGTCGTTCTATTCGTGGAGGGCTCCACGATGGTTAAAATTAGAATGGCGGTGTTCTTGCGCCATAACGTGCCCTTATCCAGGATCATCGTTAGTTATTTAGTCGTAACGGGGAAGGGGCGTGTCCCTTACCTCATCCCATTCATAAAAATTCTACATCCAACCCTGAATAAAATAAATAAATTTCACACAAAAGTATTGTAATGAACGCTGGAATGCAGTTCATCATTAAAATGATTGTCATTGATTTCAATCAATATTGGCTGATGAGCATAATCATTCAACAGGTGAAAACCAAACTATGTCTAGTGTCCATTGATTGGTAATCATAGGTAACACTACATTAATCAATAAATTACAACAGTATCGATTAATGTAGATGATTATTGGAGTCAATGTAAGTTGTAGTGGAACATTCATGCATTACAGTAAAACTTCATCTCTAAAACATGACGTTCAAAGTGCATTGCTCCATCCAGCTAGGATGTCACGTCACTGTGTAATAACACACCATGCTGACACAGCACTAGACGTCTTCACGGCTACCTCTTTGAGTTGCCAGCACTCGGCTGGAATCAGCCAACAGCTGATTGGTCAGCTCGAGTGCACAATATTTAAATTAGCCAATCGAATACAGCCACAGTGGACACATGGCACAACTTAGCCTAAAACACTAGTTCTCTAAGGAGGGGAAATTTCCCCTACAGCCATTTCCTGTGGGAAATGCTCTCTCTTATCTCAGCTATCTTAGAGCTAGGACGTGTTTCCAGGTTAGGGAATGTATAGTTTAATCAAACCCATTGTTGTATGTAAGTAATGAAAAGTATTTTATTAAACTTATACTTAATTGTACATGGGAGTTATGATTAATAGATAACAACACGTCCTACTCTCCCAATTCATTGATCCCTCAAGAAAAGTAGTCTAATTGAGCCCTGGTATTTATTGATCAGTATTTGATGATTTGATTTTATTGATTAATATCTATCGGCGGCACTACAATTTGGTGGCAGCGAATACCGGAATTTTTGTTTACAAAAATTTAAAGAACCCGCGGTGACTATTTTTTTTCTTGAGAGCCAGTGTTTTGGGAGACACGTGATAACAGTGCTACACAGAAGAACTTGGGTGAGTCTTAACAACATTTTTGCATTGCATGTATACAGTAGAGGTTCTGCTGAACTAGCTTGGTCTCCAACCTGTTGACTTTGTGGAATTTTTTTGGAGCTTCTAGTGATCTATTTTGGAGCAAATGTCTATCTCAAAGGAGGACATTACAGCCCTGGTACAGGAGTTAACAGCTCTCAGAGCTGAAGTAGCTCAGTTAAAAAAGGATTCTGTTAAACGTGAAGCTAGTCAACAGTCAACAGCAGGTGGTAGAGGCCATACTGAGGTTCAAGTAGTTAAAGACCTTACGGTGGGTCACCTAATCAAGCCCTGGAGGGGGGAATCCTCAGATGTGGCAGTAGAGGATTTTCTCAACCAAGTTGATAAGGCCGCAGAGTTAGGTGGTTGGTCGCAGGCAGATAAAGTTAAGATCATATGTCTCAAATTGGAGGGGGCTGCCGCCGCATTTTTGCGTAGCAGTCCATCTCTCCAGGCGCCAACGGTCAGTTACGCGGACTTTCGGCAGGGGCTGATTGATAGGTTTAGGTCGCGTCAACCTGATCAATTCCACTATGCGCAACTGCAAACCGCCAGTCAGCAAAAAGGCGAAACGGTTGAAGCTTTTGCCGATCGTTGTAAGGAGCTGAATCTAAAAACCATACGGAAGGTAGGAGATCCCGTGGTTCAAGCCGTAATCAACGAGGAGGCGGAGCGAAGGCTCATAGCGGCGTTCGTTAGTGGCCTCTACGGTAATGTGGGGGTCCAGGTCAAATATCGGATGCCTTCCACGTTCAGTGAAGCACTCACTCACGCAATAACGGTTAGTACCATCGACCGCGAGAGCAAGTCAGGGGGGACAGTATTCGCAGTTAGGCCTAATGCAGCTGAGAGAACATGTTACGGCTGTGGGAAGAAAGGGCACATAAAGCGGAACTGTTATAGCAATAGGAAGTCACCTGTTGTACCTGAACAACAAGCCGCGAGTGGAAGTAAGCCTCCGGTGAAAAGTTCAGACAGCCCTACCTGTACTTACTGCAACAAGCAGGGGCACCTTGCAGCGAAGTGTTATGCTAGGAAGCGCAAGGCTAAGGATAAGAAATCCCCAAACGGGCAAAGTTCGACGCAAGCCCCGACGTCGAACAACAACTAGCTAGGTCAATTGTTATACCTAGCGTAGCTACTCCAGACAATACAGAGAGTGAAGAAATCCTGTTGGAGGTTAGCATTGATGGAAACGTGCGTAAGCTGTTGGTGGATACAGGCGCTTCGATTTCTATGCTTCAACCCGGAGTTTGTAAGACTACGCTAAGGAATAATCAATTAAAAGCTAGGGGCGTGACAGGGAGTAATTTACATCTATTAGGGTTACAGGCTGTTGCGTTCTATCTCCTTAATGACCGTTACATCCATGAATTTCATGTAGCTTATCTCGATCTTCCGTATGACGGAATATTAGGCATCGATTTTCTCATGCGAGAAAAAGTAATGCTTGATTTTGCATCACGTACACTTCAAATTGGTAGTAGCAAGATACCATTCACACAGAGGACAGCAAGTGTTGTGGGTTGTCCGCAGGGACATATCTGCACTACGTGTTCTGCTAGACTCATTACTGACAGGAGGGAAGTCGCGAGCCCGCTTGTTCAGGAGTCGACAAGTGGCTTACAGGGAGTTGCAAACCCTGTCAGCCATAGCCAGTCCGGAACCCAGATGAGCGTGACGACGCTCCGGGAACATAGAGGGCAGGTAGGCAGGCACGGAAACACTGTTAAGTCTGAGAAAGCTACACAAACCAGTTGGAAGGTATATGCTCAGGAGTCTACTTGGCTACCTGGCAGAAGTGAAGTAATAGTCTACGGTAGATTGGATCGAGAGGGTACGGAGTTACCTAAGCAAGTGGTTGTTGAGCCTTATGATGTACAAGTACATGGTGTGCTGGTGGCCAGAGTAGCAGCGAACACCCAAGGCAATATTTTACCACTTAAAATCATGAATATTGGATCAGACGTTATTCAATTACAAAAGAATACGTTATTAGGTGAGGCAGAAGCAGTGGAGTTGACACCGAAAGACACCCCAAAAGAAGTATGCGTAGTGCGCCCTGGTGACAAAGGGAAAGTTTCGATGCAGGCAAGAAAGCACGAACTAGAGCAAGTTGACGCACTTCTAGAACAAAAACTCGCCCACTTGAGCCCAGAGGATAAGGCTAAGATGGGCACTGTACTGGGAAAGTACAGGGATTTGTTTGTGGACTCGGAAAATGAGTTAGGGTGTACCAGTATGGTTCGTCACACCATTGATACTGGGGATGCTAGGCCAGTAAACAAGGCTCCCTATAGGATGCCGCACGCACTTAAAGCGGTAGCGGAAGAGCATGTAAATGATATGCTTCGTAAAGGAATTATCGAGCCATCTAGTTCGCCATGGAATTCACCCATTATGATGATACCCAAAAAGTTGCCTGGCCCTGATGGTAAGGTCAAATATCGACTAGTAACAGATTTTAGGGGGCTAAATCAAGTGACAAAAGGGGATGCATACCCTTTGCCGAATATTACGGAAACTTTGGATAATCTGGGCAACTGTAAGTACTTTACTACGTTGGATTTACGTAGCGGGTATTATCAATGTAAAATTGACGACAAGGACAAGGAGAAAACTGCTTTCTCTTTACCTTCAATGGGTCATTGGCATTATAACAGATTAGCGATGGGTCTGGGAGGCGCTCCTGCCACATTTCAAAGACTGATGGACTGTGTACTAGCAGGACTCAAAGGAGTAGAGTGCATGGTTTACTTGGATGACATTATTTTGTATAGTGTGTCTCTGGATGAACACATTCAGGCTCTAACAAGAGTATTAGAGAGGCTCCGAGAAGCCAACCTGCATATCCAGATCGAGAAATGTGTATTCGCTCAATCGCAAGTGAACTACTTAGGTCACATTGTGACGAGCGAGGGCGTTCAAACAGATCCTCGGCTCACCAAGGCCATACAGGACTACAGGAGGCCAACCAATGTTAAGGAGGTACGAGCTTTTGTTGGGCTAGCAGGGTACTACAGAAGGTACGTGCCGAATTTTGCGAGTATCGCCCTGCCCTTAACTGAGCTTACGAAGCAAGATGTGCCTTTTGTTTGGTCAGAAAAACAGCAAGATGCTTTTGAGATATTGAAGCGTGAGTTGTGTGGTCCGAACATATTACGATACCCGGTGTTTACTGAACCATTTATTCTGACGACCGACGCGAGTGGGGTAGCGATTGGGGCAGTACTTTCGCAGACATTAAATGGGGATGAGAAACCGATCGCTTATGCATCCCGCCAGTTGAATAAGGCAGAAAAGAACTATAGTACCACAGATAGAGAAATGCTAGCGGTAGTGTGGGCCTGTAGATACTTCCGAGCCTATTTGCTAGGGAATCGGTTTACTATTTATACAGACCACGCACCCTTGAAATGGATGTTAAAGTGTAAAGAGCCTAAGTCGTCCCGATTCACTCGATGGATGGTACGTTTATCGGAGTTTGATTTCGAAGTAATCTATAAACCAGGTAAGCGCAATACTAATGCTGATGCTTTGTCGAGACAAGTAAATGCAATTAACGCTACGAGGAAAGGTGAATATCTTCCAGTGATAAGCAGAGATCTAATTCTGGACAAACAGCAAGATGATGAATTCTGTTCTAAAGTTGTGAAGAATATCAATAAGCCAGAATTCGAGGAGCAATTCCAACTCGATCAGGAAGGACTGCTTTATCATGTTAATGGGGATATATGGCGTGTTGTAGTCCCAATTGCCCTCGTTTCGCATGTCATCGCAAGTCATCACGATACGGTGTTTAGCATGCATCAGGGTATTAAGCGCACGACAGAGGTCATTCGAAAGCGGTATTTTTGGAAGACGTTAAGAAAGGATGTGGAAAAGTATGTTCAAGAATGCGATTCATGTGCTAGACGAAAAGCAGGCAAACGCCAAGTAATTCCATTAGGTACACATGATGAAACAACAGCGCCATTTCAAATCGTGGCCATGGACATAGTAGGACCACTCCCGACAAGCTCTTCAGGTAATAAATACTTGCTTACCTTCATTGACCACTTCTCACGATACTGTGAGGCGATTCCAATCCAGGACCAAACGGCGGTAACGATTGCTCGTGAGTTTGTCGAAAAGATTGTGACGCGTTGGGGAACGCCTACAAAACTGTTGACCGATCAAGGACGACAGTTTGTATCGGCACTCATGAGGGAAACCTGCCGGCTGCTGGGGATTAGAGCACTGACTACATCAGCCTATCATCCAGCTGGAAATGGTAAAGTCGAACGTTTACACAAGAGTATAGCAGATATGATCGCGCAGTACGTAGGCAAAGATCAGAAAACCTGGGACAGATTCGTACCATACGCCATGATGGCATATCGAAGTACACCGAACGATGTAACTGGCTTTTCACCATACTATTTGTTGCACGGGCGTGAGATGTCATTGCCAGTTGGAGATGACCTACAGCCTAAGCTGGTTGGGCATGAGTCAGCTGCACAACAACAGTTAGCAGACCGGCTCAATGACGCTTATGAGCTAGTACGACAGAATAACCAGAAATCTCGAGAGTCGCAAAAGAAATTTTACGACCGAAAGGCAAAACCACAATCGTACACTGTCGGACAGTATGTGTATTTACAGGACACGGCAACGAAGAAGGGCGTTAATAAAAAGCTGGCGTATCGATGGCACGGGCCGTATGAGATCCTAGAGAAGGTCAGTAATGAGAATTACAAGCTTAAGTTAGGTAAAAACAAGGAAACGGTGATACATGCCAATCGGATTAAACCATGTAAAAAGGCAACCTTGCCTAAAGTATCTGAAGGTCTTTCTAAGTTAACCGAAGTCCACCAGGCTACCGATTTACCTGACCAAGCAGTGGAAGAAATTAAAAGACCAAGAGGGAGGCCTCGCAAAGAAGTTCAGCAAGCGGAAATAGAATCAGTGGGTGAGCACGGTACAAGAACATCCAAAAGACCGAGGGGGCGTCCTAGACTAACGAATGTCATTGGGAAACCAGAGGACAATAAGAGACTTAAACGACCTGTGGGTAGACCCAGGAAAAATGTCCAAACTGTTCCTGAAAATTTGAGTGTCGATGAAGCAATAATAGCAGGACCCTCCAAACGGGTAATAATACCTGACCTGCAGATTCCGCAAACCTCAAACCCTACTCGAACCTCGGATGATGAAGAGTCGTCGACAACATCAGAAGAATCAGAGGTGGTTGAATCCTCCGATGACGAACAATCAACCGAGAGCGAATCGATAGGAGAAGACGACTCGGAGGTCAACGTATCCCTGGAAAAAGAACAATCATCCGTTAATCAATCGGTCGAGAATGAGGAGTCAGATGACACCAAGTCGGACAATGCCCAGTCACAGGACTCAGTCAATGAGGAAATACCTGAGGACACAACCAATTTAGAAGATTCTGTCAATGCTGAAGTACCTGAGAATTTACACGAGAATGAGGGTGGGAAGTCAGAGGTTGCAGAAAATGATGAGGTGTTTGCAGAGGAAACAAACAATGCTCAACCTACCACACCGCCCCGATCTGTATCAGCTAGTGAAGAAGTATCACGTACACCATACAGTTTGCGACCGAGGATTCATAGTCGTCCTAACATGTACAAATAGAAAAAAAAACAGAAAAAAAATAGCATTTGAGGTTGATTTAAGGGTGGAGGGGCATATTATATGAGTAATAACTGAATGGATGATAAGATCCCTAGGAGGGCAGATGACAGATCATTTGAACTTTTCAAGTCAAATCATTACCTTATTTGGACAAAAAGTTAGGTTATGGTGTTGCCATAGAAAATACAAAGGAATATCTTGCATGTCTGATGATCTACAATCTTATGTGTTTATGATCATTTCAGCATATCTAACCTGCCAAAAGGGCAATTGCTTTTGTAATCTGTCCTACAAATACAGCAATTTATACATACCGGACCGAGAGCTGTGAGGCAGCCATGTTCCTTGGCCAGCCTGGGGTAGCGGAGCGGATGTGCGATCGACGACTGCTCCCTGATGGCTTCAAACCTCGCTGGTACAGGACGCCTGACATGCTGTCCTGGATTTACAGCGTTTCGCATCCCGTCCGAGTAGTCCAGCGATGTAGGAAGGCAGCCAACTGTACTGGTAGAAGTCAGATAATATCTGCGACAGGAATAATAAAACTGTCAGCAGACTGCTATCTTATAGCACTGGAGTATCACATGTAATGCTAGATAGTAACCCCATAGTTCTACCTGAGATTTCACTTTTGCAAAGTTTTGAAAATATTAGCAATCATGAGGAAATTAAAGCATTCACTCTAGAGCAATCAGTTATTAACAGTAAGGGAGAATGCAGTTTAAAATTAAACTCTTTCATTAAACGTGTTGAACAAATCAAACAACAGAAATACTATCCCCTGAAACAACACGGAATGCCAATAGGAATTAACATGATAATAATTGTTGCCATTTCTGTAATAGGAATACTGTGGTATTGGTGTTCGAGGAAACGTACCGGCATGCAGATATCTTCTCCGGTCAGCATCCAAATGTCCACGCGACCTGTGGTCGTAAGCGAGGAATCAACTAGAGACGAGGTAGACTCCAATGGCCAGGAGGCGGATATTACTGTTCAGGCAGCGCCCCGGACTCTCTTCTCAAGGCGGTTCGAGTAGACGAGCAAAGCCGCAGCCACAGTTCCTGAAGTGGTACCACAAAATAAATTCCCAACAAATAGGCAGGCACATGATTTGATTTGAACCAGCACAAGGAAATAAAGCTAGATACTAGAGCCTAAAAGCAAATTAGATGTAATTGCAAAAGTCTGCTAAAGAATTAAATAATAAATTTAAAAAAAAATGCTAACAAATCAAATCACAGGCCTACCAGGAATTTACAATGGAAATTAAAAATAAAGTAATGTAAACTTTGAAGATTTGAATCAAAATATGTAAAGAATTCAAGAAATAATTTTGTTTGTAACAATTACGGTAACTATTGTGAGCAACAGGAAAAGTAATCAACTTGGAAACACGAGATAGGTGAATACCAGCATTCATATGCAAACTGTGTTAGTTAAGATTGCTGTAAACTCAGCTGTAACTTAAATTGTAAACTTTTGGGCATGAAAGCTAGAGGGCCCAGGGATACCTAGTAAAGCTTTTCAGTCAGTAGGCTAGTGCTGAACAAGCAGATTAGCATAATAAGTGTAAATAGGCCAATATGTAGGCTTAGCCACAAGGTAGCAAAGCACCTAGCTATGTACTATGTAACTTAGTAGGTTTAATCACGTAATTGTGTGAATTTAAAGTAGGCCTATAGGCTAAGAGTGACTAATTAATAGCTACTAAAGTAAAATTAGACCAAGGAAATATTGAATGTACTTACCAATACACATGAAGTCTTGTCATGAAGTCACACAAACTTGGGAAGTAGAATCAAATAGTTGACTTGCAAAGCCTAGGGTAGGCTCACTCTGTCTTGGGTGTAATCACTCACATAAAACACAAGCGCAGTGGCTAACAATGCCGAACGATTCAAAGAGTGAGGTTATGTATTAGTAAACAAACTCACAGGAATTAACCCAGGGCCTACCCGAAGCCGATGATTAGTTATAATAAAAATTGATTGAGAATTCACTGTTCACAAGTATCTACACCGCGCAGAAGAAGCTTTCTGGTACGATAGCTTGGAAGTTGAAGGGGTTAGTCCTTCCCTACCCACTCCCACACAGCCGACTGTGCGCTGCACTTGGCCTGGGAACCGAGAGATTACGATAAGGGGTACGTGCCCTATCTTGGCAACACTCGGTGGAGACGAACTGTGTAAGTTGTATGCACGCAAAGTCCTACCATTGGAACAACAGTGCCATGGTAAAAAATAACTAGAACCACCTGTGGATTTCACGCGCCGGACCCGACTGTCTGTCACCGAAAATTTTGGTGACCGCGCTCGACTGGGCGGAACCGCAAGGTTGACAAGGCAGTGCTGTAACGCGGCAAATTTCAAAGTTCCTTCCAAAACTCTGATTTGTGCAGAGTGTACCAAACTCATCAGGCCACTTGGACTTCCAATCTCACGGGAAATAACAAATGAATAAATAAGCAGTACACTTGTAATAAATGTAACAGTAAATTCAGAACTTACTTATTAGTGTTGAACTAGAGAAACTCAATCAATTGGTAAATAGTCAATAGGGAAGAATTATAAACAAGTATATCTGTATCCAGAGTTGAATGATTTACTCATCAATGACTTGTTAAAAGAATGCCATTTATAGGAAACTAGCATCCTTTTAAAAAGGGGGAAGCTGTAATGAACGCTGGAATGCAGTTCATCATTAAAATGATTGTCATTGATTTCAATCAATATTGGCTGATGAGCATAATCATTCAACAGGTGAAAACCAAACTATGTCTAGTGTCCATTGATTGGTAATCATAGGTAACACTACATTAATCAATAAATTACAACAGTATCGATTAATGTAGATGATTATTGGAGTCAATGTAAGTTGTAGTGGAACATTCATGCATTACAGTAAAACTTCATCTCTAAAACATGACGTTCAAAGTGCATTGCTCCATCCAGCTAGGATGTCACGTCACTGTGTAATAACACACCATGCTGACACAGCACTAGACGTCTTCACGGCTACCTCTTTGAGTTGCCAGCACTCGGCTGGAATCAGCCAACAGCTGATTGGTCAGCTCGAGTGCACAATATTTAAATTAGCCAATCGAATACAGCCACAGTGGACACATGGCACAACTTAGCCTAAAACACTAGTTCTCTAAGGAGGGGAAATTTCCCCTACAGCCATTTCCTGTGGGAAATGCTCTCTCTTATCTCAGCTATCTTAGAGCTAGGACGTGTTTCCAGGTTAGGGAATGTATAGTTTAATCAAACCCATTGTTGTATGTAAGTAATGAAAAGTATTTTATTAAACTTATACTTAATTGTACATGGGAGTTATGATTAATAGATAACAACACGTCCTACTCTCCCAATTCATTGATCCCTCAAGAAAAGTAGTCTAATTGAGCCCTGGTATTTATTGATCAGTATTTGATGATTTGATTTTATTGATTAATATCTATCGGCGGCACTACAGTATCATATTTCTCAGATAATCAGTAATTGTATTGCAAAGAAAAAAAAATGCGAAACAGCGAATTTCTTCCGACGGTTGGGGGCTCACCCCAGACTCTTATTGGACTTGCGCCCCCCCCCCCTCACGCCCCCCTTCCGTTCCAATGTCAAAAGTCGAGCGACGGCGTGTGAGTACAATCGATATAGTGCAATACCTTACATGGTAGTGGTGGTGTAGCACAACTTGCTTTTAATACCCCCCGTCCCCCCCGCTTCTAGATCTCAGCAAACAATTACTGTTTGCACGTACGTTAGTACAAGTTAGTATGGGTCTAATGTTTTAGAGTATAATCTATGACAATATTGTGGGTTATTACTGTCGTGTATGAAACCATTAAGAATTATGACAGCCGCTGTTTCCTTGTCTCTGTCTTAAATGCCTCCGTACCTGTTGCAGTATCAGACTATCAGTGTCAGACTCAGGGCTGAAATTTATTTGCGACATATAATCCAGAAAAATATGCATTGAAATAGACACTAGAGATGCAATACTGGCAGAAGAGAGAAAATAATAGAAGAGCTGTTTCAACAATCGGAGGGTTAATAACACGGAGAATATAAATTCAGACCTGTTGATGAGTAGGATATCATCCTAAAAAACAATACTGGTAGTTAAAATCAACGGTCCTAGATAACCGGTAGAGGTGAGTCAGAAGTAAGACGAGGGATCGGGAGATCGCCGGTTCGATACCGGCCACCGGCTATCCTGACTGAAGGTTTTTTAAAAGGTTATCAAGTCATAAAGCAAATGTTGGGAGTTAATCCTGTGCAGTCAATTGCCCTGAGGCAATCTCTCCCAAATATTATCACCCTCATTGTCCTATAGTCATTCCCCTAAAGTGGGACAGTTTGTTCCTATCCTGGGCAGATATCCATGATCTCACCCAGGAAACTATATCAACGCTCGTATGTACTTACTTGTATTACAACGATGCGCGCGTGCGCAAACTGCGTCATATCGTCCTACATCTCGTATGAAAAACAACACCCGTTTTGTTTGAAGTCAAGTTGTTGCCACTCCCAGTATCCCTGCAAGCTGCAACGCTCAACCTGTCTAGCGCGTTCTAGTTTCACGATCCGTTATTATCGAAGAAACTATAAAACGAAGTAATACATTTTATTATCTATCGTAGCGATAGATATAGGTCAATGTTGTTAGTTAAAAACTCCCAGGGCAAACCGGGAATCCATCCAGTGGCATTTTGCATGGGAGCGTAAATAAACCCACGTGCTCAACGGCTCAACGAGTCATATAAATTAGTAAAGTTATCAATATTAGTAAGATATATTATTTGTTGTTGTGGTTGCTTTATGCCTTTTATACCGGATCATATCATCAATTATTTAATGATAATTCAAGTGCGCTTAATATGCTTTACTACCATAATAAACTTTTGTTTTATTATCGCTGCTTTGTCCACACCCATACTTTGCTGGGGCTGCTACGTACCACACATCATGTTTGTTATTAATGACGTCACGATGTAAATGATGCGTTTATAAGTGTTCCTGAACACGGCCATACAGCTTGGTCACGTGACGATCTCTAAGCAAGATGGCGGCCATGCAGCCACCATTACATAGCTGCTGCACGCACCTTTCTCGTTCACTTAAAAATAAGTTAGGATCAGGATGGATTGAGGACCAAACACGAATGTAAAACATGCTACTTTTAAATCAGACCTACAATCATTTATTCAAAGAGCAAATGTATTTCATACTTAATAATGGACATATTAATTAATTACTTTTCTCTATTCCCTACTGGTTAATTATACTTGGTCTACTAATCTTCTACAAATTACAACAATAATTCTCATTCAATAGCTTTTCTTTAAGCGAGAGTACATTAACTTTCATTTGACATGATCCTTCCTTTGATCTGCTGAAGGCTGCAAATGTTTCATAAATTATAATACTTGATTAATTTAACCATCGTACTTCTAATTTACAATAAGCTTTGTCAATTCGTTTGCATTGCACATCGCAAAATCATCCTTCCTATTTGTTCTGGGTTTAATGGAAGATAGTGAATACCAATGATGATTTACATGATGTTGAGAATAACAAATAGTAGGTATGCCCATAGAGAAACAAAAAAAACATACAATGGCTACAGTTATCTCATCGCTTTCACAATAGTGATGGCAAGCGTAATATAGCAGTTATGAGTTGTTAACACCACAACAAAATAATTAACATATCAAAATATGAGTACTGAGTAGGCATAACAGAATAGGAAAATAATCAGTACTGAACGAGAAAGACGATACACAATGCTAGACCCACGGAGATTGGAAACCAGGTCACTTATTGGATCAACTGTCTTGCAGAGTGGGTTTCCATTCCGCCATGGTGACTGTTATACATCACATGCAGGACACTCTTACTGTAGGCTACTGGCCATGCTCTAACATTGGACAACGTTTCCATATACCTAATATAAAATTGTAATTATTACTATCATAGTTGGTTAGCAAGTAGCAACGTTTTCGCATCAACTAGACACTTAACATGCACACACCTATAGTTTACGCACTTTCACCCCCTTAAAATACTGTCATAAATGTTGTTGCTTCACAATTCGTTTACACAAACAATTTCATTTAATACTTGCAGCGTTGTTTGGGTTCCACTTTTTATTGTATAAAAACACTAACCGTGGTTAATTCACTGAATAACGTTAACAATATCATGCGAATAATCTCACACTTGCAAGCTTTGCTTTGCAGTAACCACATGCTCAAAGCACTGAAGCCGACGCTCCTACACGACAGTAATAATTAACAGATTTTTGTTATATTGCACAAATCCGGCCATTCAATCGAGAAATTAAGCGGTTTTCTTAAAATGTAAAAAATTGTTTAAAGTTGAGATTTTTTTCCACAAACGAGTGTTGACGTTGACTTTGTTGCTGTTATTGTCAAATCACAGCAACTATTGTCAAGTTCTTCCATTGTCCTTATTTCGTTACACTATTATAATAAGAATTAATTGATTCTATTGCATTAGTTTATATTTTAACGTCTTATATTACGTAATTTTAATACTGTACACACCTGAAAATTGTTCAATTTCCGATTGCACTTGTTAAACAACAGTTGCTTATGTAAGTCCGGTATAGCTAGTGTTTGGTTTCATATAGTTTGGAGGTACAACAACAAAATCCAATACCATTTTAACTTTTATATAAAATAAATCTGTTGAGCTTTTTTCCGTATTGTTATTTTAACACGGCAAAGCCCGTTTAAACACTTTTTCAGCCAGTTAATATAAAGAAAGTTGCACACAGAACACATCATTGCTATCTAACCTACTCTGTGCCAATCATTCATAGAGATCCTAGTGTGAACACTGATTACCATCACCAAACAAACAATCGCTAAAGATTGTGAATAGTTCTAGTACCTCAATAAATAATAAATTATGTTCTACATCTTTACCCTTAGCCTAGTTCAAGATGCGGAAATCGATACGCAATCCTCAATAATCAACATATACTCTTCCGTTTGGCAGTTGCTTTAATCTTAGTACTATTACGTATTTCAAGACTCTATGCCATATCCATTGTTCCTAATAACCAGCTCTATAGAACGTTTTCTCACATTTCCAATATTCAATTAAAATAAATAAATATTAACTGAAACTTTAGTGCAGTGGTTACTATTCATAAACACTGCAAGACTGTGTTCTTGAATAGCAGTGTCGGGCTTGTTGAAACGCTTAATTAAGCCCATTATATACACAAATTGTCTATCCATAACGTGTAATTTTTTTGCCCGAACTGAAAATAGTTCAAACGTGTAAATTTGGTTCCATTCGAAATATTCATTAGGGGGATTAATTCACCAAGTTCGTCTGTTAGAAACATAAACTTTCCCCCAAGAGTAATCCTGGTTTCGGTATCGAAGGATGTAATAGTCAATCACTCCTTCATGGTATTAGGTGTTGCAATGAGAGATATTGCACACACGATTTGGACAGTCATTCATAACACGTTCATTTTGTTCACTTGTTGTAGTCAATTGTTGTAGTCGGCTTTCTGCGACTTTCCGCGAGTAACGACAATTACATGCCTAGTACTAAACCTAACTGACAAAAATGTTCTAAATAATAAGAATTCCCAACGTGAGTTTGATTTTAGCTAATATGTTACGAAGTTAAAGGCTCCCGTCTAAGCTGCATTCTGGTCCGCTATCTACGTCCCGACTATGACATTTGTAGCTGCATCAGGAGTGCACGGGCCACTTCAACAATGGGAAATTTCATTATTTGACTCGTTTCTGACAGTGTTGCCGTGATCTCTCGGTCACAGCGTTGTCACATATTGTTGAGAATGCCGAAAGCCCCTACGGTTTTTCTCCGCACTCAGTTTAACTAAAAGAGTTGAAAACTGATACCGGGCCGTAGTTTGTCAAGCTGCCGTAGTGCCGACAGCGACACTAGTACCAAGAGTGACCACCGACGCGTTGCTGATGCTTGTCGTCATTGCGCTTGCGCCGCACGCCTTGAGCTCGGTGAAGATCTCTGTGAAGAAGCCGGGCTCGGCGTTGATACGCAGCATGTTGCGGCTGAGGCGACTGACGATGAGCAGGCAGCGGTCCCAGAACGTCTCCTTGGAGTCCTCAACGAGGAACGGTTTGAGCGGGTAGGAGATCTCGTTGCCCATGTAGGAGTAGGACAGGTAGAGACACGTCAGGACAACTGCTTGCAATTCTTGCTCGGACTCGACGTCTTCTTCGACCAGTTCGCGCACCAACATGTACACGAACACCACGTTGGCCGGGTTTATGAACGCCACATCCTGGGGACAAACCAAACAACAACATTAGCTCAATAACTCCAAACAAGTTCTCTCTTTCCAAATTGTTTCAACATGGTTATTATTTGATTATTCCGACGACTAGGACACAATGACTTCGGGGGATGATTGCAAGAAAGGGACAAGTATAGGACGATTTAAAATAAAATAAGTGCCGGGCTGGAAATGGGGATAACATCATTTTGTCGTCTCGTACGACTAGCAGAGTCATCTGGGCAAACTCGGGTCCAGACGGGAAACAATCCCGGAACATAGTTATCAACAGTTAGATAATCGAATGTACGTGCACTGAAACCATTACCGATAGAGGTGGCTCACGCGTGGCGTGGCGTGATGGTGGCGGTATCACGCGCGTGGCGTGGCGCGGTGGTGCGGTATCACGCGAGACTCTAATTTGGGAGTTGCTATGAGATGAGATGAGGTCATGAGGTCTGACCCGACATTTTCTTCAGTCATTTGGTGAAGGCTGGATTGAATTCCACAAAAAGCCCTAAGACATTCCTTCCCAACTGTTTTCACTAGATATGAGAAGACAGGAAACATTGATTTTCACCTTACAAAAAAAGTATTTATTCATTATAACAACTATGTACTCTGCCAATCCCCGGCCGTTAAGCTCAGTTCAAAGCATCACTGTGAGTGTGATCTCTGGTACATGTTCATCCCACGCAGAAGGTCAAGGGTTAGACACTCGATCGATCGCCTCGTGTCAACATGCAAGAGAAGTGGTGAGCCCGGTATTTCCATACCGAGACTGAACGCTGTTTCATAACTTGGGGCTAAACACGCAACAACGATTCAATACAAGTTATTTTTAGGTTGTGAATGAAAATACTTCACTTTTTGCTTTTTGTGCGGGGAACGTTTGAAATGATTTGTTGGAAGACTATTGTGGATGAACGTTTAGTAATATCTAAACAAAAACTCTGATGATTTATCTGGTTTTATGAAGAGTTTATATAAATATATCGAGGAAGATCCAAAACAATCCCTTGATTTCCTGTGAGGAGTATTTTTGAAAGCTTGTATAATATGCGATTTTGGTTATGTAGTCCAATAACATCTGAAAATAAACTTTTAAAGCAAATTTTAGATTGACATTTCCATGGTATTATAGAAACAAATAAGGTGAAGCAGAGGATAGGTAATTTTTCTTACAAGTGGTTAATGAAATTAATTAAAAAGCTACAATTAACTTAAAAAATTTAATTTTAATAGGTTCCAATGTATTATATTAAGATTGTGTTATTTTTATTATTATTACAATGTTAAAATGAAGTATTGATACTTCATATCATAAGCTATACGTAACAGTATTTCAGACTGAAACTATTTTATTCCATGTTTTTTTGGCAGACTTGAATAAGAATAACTTTGTTCCCTAGTAGCATTATTATTGCCAGCCAGGGGCGAAAAACGATAAATATACTACGTAATTCAAACACAAAACAAATATCTAAAACTTCGATTTCATTATATTCCGGTATGTTACCTACTTTCACTTTCCATGCCCATGCAGTTATATTCAATAATCTCTGATTAGAAAAATATCACCCCAGTCCAACTCAATTTCTCTCGTAGCCTCAGTCTATTTGACCACCTTCCCTCAGTATTCACTTCATTTATGTCGAGACACTTCAGTAATAAAATAAATACTTTATAGTAGACGGATATTAGCAAAACAATTTAAAATACAGCACACGAACTAGTACGCACATAAAATACTTTTCAGACTAAAAACTTGACTAACCGACGCTTTGTTTGAGAAGGGCGCACACTTGTTTTCAGGTTATGGTCGAATTTTAATTCGTTATTAAAAAACCTAAAACTAACGCCATGATCAGTAACTTAGTTTTACGATAAGGATGTTTGTTTTCTAGATCATAAAGAAAAAGTGCTTAATTGACCTTCGCCAAAGTTACACATTGTTGTGTAAAAACATTTGACATTGACAAGGACATTTAAGGGGGCTGTTTATATAGGGGGGAGCGTTGTAATGGGAGGGTGAAGGGAAGGTAACGTCACTGATATTCAAATTAGTTTGAAATGAATGGTATTAAACTAAATGAACTATAGAACAATTAACTACCGTCCCCATAACAAATGCCAGTTTTTATGCGGGGGTATCTCGTGCGTGCGTGTCTGAACTAGCCTGAATGCGTGAGTGACGGCGCGTTGTCGACAACAAAACAGTTCCAAGAAACTTGTTGTTGCGGAGCCCCCCCCCCCCCACTGGAATCAGTCGGCAACATTCAACTGACACGCGAACCCGGTTCGTGCGATACTGATGGACACAGCGTAACTTCAGATTAATATCAAACAATATTTTGAGACAGAGCTTTAATTATTAATGTTGTTTCTTTACTGGAAGTTTTTTAGTTTATCGGTTTTAGTTGGATTGGAGCTACGTAATCACGTATACCAGATTGATCTTAATTTCAAATTAAAACTGAAAATAATCAACTAGTTTCAATTACGTCTTTGATTGGTTTCTACTTTCTGAATTGGTGGAGGGGGGAGGGAGGAGTGGGGGGACCAAGGAGGAGGGTTACAATTGTTTGAACCCGGCACCTCCACCAAATACTTCACAGCATCTTAAATCTCCATATTTTAATGACAACCTTATTAAACTTTTCGTAATCTTCTTTGATTAATTGTCTTCGGTTTCCCCTTCACCCCAATAACTATCAGTCGTGTCTTAGAAAAGAAGAACTGTCTGTTGATTAATTACAGTCTCCGCTGACTCAATGTCGGCGCCTGTAGCGTTGTATGTTGGCTTTAGTCTGTTCAAAACAAACCCCACACCCCACTCGCGCCCCTAGACCCGCCCCTTACCGCCACCCTCTCCCCTCTCCCCTCACACACCCCTACTCTCATCCCCAAATGCCAGATTGCGTTACGTCACAATATGCAAATGCCAACCAATACGGCCTGAAATAGCAATCTGTTTTAATTAAACAATACAAAATAAACACTGTATATTGCATTTACCTCGCATACGAGAATCTGCTTTTCACAAAATAGCGAGAATATTAAGCTTATTATGTAATATGTAAGCTACATTAACTAGCCTAGGCCTATATGGTGTTTACTCAACCAGCTACTCGCTAACCGCGTGGACGATTTTGGTTTAAATAATTTATTTTATAACTCAATTTTAATGGCCAGATAGCCGCAATAAATTATGTTATTGTTTTTGTGTAATTACATTATAGTTTTTGCGGTGTGTTAAGTTTCTTAATAAGGTTTGGCTATTTTGTGTACCTACGTTTAAGAAAATGTTATGTGTGTTATGTGATTTATCTAAAGGCTGGTCCACACAGATTTTTAAGACATAAAACATAAGGTTTTAAGACGTTGTTTTAAAAACAACAATGAAAACAACGTCTTAAAACTAAAACTTTGTGTGAACGCCAGTACGTGTTTCCTATGATCCAACTTTACGACTACGCGTTAAACCTTAAATCGTATGTTTGAAAAATCTGTGTGGACCATCCTTAAAGTGTGACTTAGCTTTTATGTCTACTATTAATGAAACGCATGGTACTGTACTTGTGTAATTCCTAGTCTTTTTTTTGCAACACGTATGGCTTAATTAAATATGACATAATGATTATGACCCGTGTATTTTCAGTATGAGAACTTAATTTCTCTGTCTAACTTACTATTCACCAACTACATAGTTTCTATTGCTTTCAGACCTCGGTGGTCTGGCAGACCCATATTCAAATAACGTTCGACTTCTCGACTAAAGTTGTCACTCGAGGTATCCGTGTGAAACTCCAAATGTACTCAAAACACGAATCACGATACGAATCAAATATGAGAGTTCCTTAAAATTGTGTCTCGAAGTAGATCGCACGATCGGCCCGACGAGATTCTCGTTAGAAGCGAGAACGACTTTCCACATTTCCATCGAGCGCGTCGTTCGACTCGAGATCTCGAAACTGCGCCGTCTATATCGCATTCAGATGACTCGTTCGAGGCGGGACGGAAAGAAAACCTACAACGAACGAGAAATGTGTTTGGAATTTGTGACGAGACTATTAACGACGAGTTGGGGATTCCCGAGCGTCGGAGGAAATAGGGGCAACTTGGCAGCGCTGTATACGACTGCCCGAAACAGAGCACGGTGTTTATTTCATGAGTTCACGTTCCTCTGCTCCGCCACATCCCTTTCCCCTCACCCCCTTCTACCGCCGAGCCTGCCCAGTAGTTGGTAGCTAGAAACACAAGCACCGATGCCTACCGTGTTCATGTACTATCTTTAAAAGAAAAATTTATATAACGTGTGATGATATTGTAGTTCTACAATCTGCCACTTGGTGCAGTGATGTAGTCTGATAAACCACATCCACTGTGACAGAGTTATGTCCGTTGATAACACAGCACTGAACCTTCTAAATTTGGTTGTCAAGTGGATACTGTTAAATAGCAGCAGTAGAAATCGTATTTGTATCTATTCACTCGGCTAATTCTTTAGCATCGGAAAAGTTAGGACATAGCGTCCATCGTTGGTAGTATTATAGCGCCATTGCTATGCGTTAAGCTATACTTGTCTCAACTCTCTACTGAGACACGGCTAGCAACACACGCCCACTATTCTAATATAGGACTAGACAGAAGTGGCTCCCAAGACATTAGAAGGTTAAGGGCTTGACTCTATCACTACATCTAAGGGAAACTTAACTGGGGCTGGTTTTCGTCAATAGCTGATGCTGAGAAAGTCGGACATAACATTTCAACACACATATTATAGACCGTACAGGCACACAAGACATATGTAAGTGGTCGCGTACTCTACAGCATAAATCGCCTCGTCTATAATAACCTTCACCCCGAAAATTGTCCGCGTTGGTGGATGAGCAATCAACTTGATTGTCTTATTAAGGTGGAGCCTCCCAACACTGACATTTGCGCCGTCTATATTTAGTCTTAATAACTAGCAACTACGACGTAACTAGCGTGTAGTGGAAATCGCTTGAGATTAGCGAAGCTCTGGTCGTGGATAACAACTCGCTCCGAAACTTGTAAGTTTGCGAATGTGTCGTTTGGGGCGTGGTTAGATGCGAGGCAAGGAAATGTGCAACGCTACATCTCGCTCGATAATGTCTATGTTGCCGTTTCGGTGTCAGCTGATCGCGTCTGGAATATTGTGAGTATTGTGTAATACTTCTTCTACGTGAGCCAACTACGGTCGTCACGGACTCTGGAGCCGCGTGAACAAAACTGCCGTTTTGTTGTTGTCGAACTAATGAGTCACAGACAGACTTGATAACATACATGAGACAGGTTTAACCGTTCATTGTGTACCTGATGATTCCAATTTTACTTCACAGTTTTCACCAATACTATATGATCGATAAAAATCAATACAATAAATCGTTAATATGTCCTAAGTCAAACCGAGAATCGACTCCATAACTTTCTACATTGGAAACATAAATAACCCACAGAAAATCCATATCATGTACACATAAACTTACTGACAACAATTTTATATTTTCGTACATATTTTTTTTCGTTATATGTTGAAATTTATAGTAACCTTTAAGCTGTATACTATGCGTGGATTTAAAAATCACCACTCTTGCTAAAAAAAACTTAGAATGGTCGAGGCAATCCCGAAAAAAATATTCAATGTGTACAATGTACACTTTTGTTCCTTTTACCATCAGTATTTTATTAAATGCAGCTTATAAAAGATTTTTAATTTTATTGTTTTGATTGTTTTATAATATAACCGATCATCAGATGACGTTGGAACTCTATGCATATTATTCAATTTGTTAAAGTTGACAAAGAAATTCACACACCTAAGTGCATGCAAGTAGCTGGAATTACTAGTCATCCCCTACACCAGGGGCGCCTTTTGTTGCCAGATAACAGTAGCAACAACGGGCGCCCCTAGGGGTAAGGGGACGACTATAACCCAATCCACTTGTGTAAGTTCCATTAGTGGTTCTCTACATGAGCAAGCCCATATATCTATTTGTTGCGTGTTTGATAAGAGTGTATTATGGTTTGAAAGTTTGAGGTTGAGCACAATACACGCAAGATTTATTAGATTGGCCATCTCAAACGTAATAACTCTATGCGATTTGACGTTTTTTACGTATCGGTGGGAGTGTGAATGTGTGGATACACACATAAGGTATTTTTTTTTCTCAAGTTATGGATGCGTCAGTTGCGTGGCTGATTATTGGCCGTGTGAATTGATTCCTTCTTCCAATGTAGAAGAACCAGGGTTCGAGTCTTAACTCAAGCTGCGATTTTTTAACTTCTGGAAGTGTTTAAATATATCAAGAAGGTATACTGGTACTGGTGGTACATAAACGGTACCTTTAGAACCGTCATAGCAGATATGCACATATTAAATGATATAATGTACCCAACTGAAAATCAGTTCTTGTACGTGAGAATCAATACTGATTTATTTCATTTTCCGTCATGCTGTTTAATAATTAATTGAAGACGTTCAATGTTCTTGTAGAAATACTAATGTCTATCAGTGACACCACATTGATATGATAACAGAAACACCCAGTTGGTTCCTGTTTCTGAACACTTCGTAGTCAGTTACTTGTAATAGAACCTATTCATGTGAACCCCATAGTTAAAATTAGCATAATAAACAAGTTAATTGATGATTACTACATCGCCATGCAGTACTTCATTTGTGAAGCAATTCACGATGTTAGGAGCTGCGGTATAGACTTATGTCTGCGAGTGTTGGTAGGATACGAATGTTTCGTCTGGATTGTAAGGGTCGATGTTTTCAGCACAGCCTTTGTTTGGTTTGCTCTGGTTTTGTACACGAGGCATGGGTGTCTACGCTCTCGTCGTGGGGGTGGGTCGGAGGGGGGTGGGGGGGGGGGTAACGTGGGAGTGAATGGTGGGGTACCATCCTTAGCCCAGGCTTGGATGCGCGCGCTTGCCTACACTTCACAATCGATATAGCTTTCAGAACCAGGGTGATTCCATCATCCCCTGCCGGGGGGTGAGCGGGCAGGCTGAGGGGGAGGAGGAGGGGGACCTCGCGATCCATCGCACTTCCGACAAGATTTAAGATTATTTGCTTCCTGTCTCAATTCGAGTTTTATTAGAATTAATCGGTTAGATATCCATTGATTCGAACATATATCTTTTGCACACGACTGGGAATCAAAGATTTCTGCTCCGTAAGTCATTTCAAAGATAAATCTTTTTATAATTAAATAGTGCCTTATTCTACACCCGTAACAACTTTAAGACAGAGTTACTACCGCGATAACGTCCACTATAATGACCACTGTCGAGCTATATTTAAAACAAAAAATAAAGTATTGCAACATGATTGTATAACTATAACTATAACTATTAATTTTAGATCGAGTCCCAAGAAATTTTCCTAATTAATTTGTTTATTTTACCAACGTGGTGGTTGGCGGAATAAGACATTGCATGGAAACAAGTTTCAACTGTATCGCCCAAAATACAGTGTTGCAATCCATTACAACGAGTCCTTCTAGAAGCGAGCTTTTGCGTTTGGAACAATTCCAACGTATAATATGGCGCAGTTGAGTTGAGCAAAAGTTTTGGAAGAATTTGTAAGGTTTTTGAATTATTGTATTTTCTCTCACATGTAAAAAATGTTTGTACTAAGGATAAATTGATAACGATTTTACAACTTTTTCTAGTTATTCATTTATCAATGTCGGATTGATTTTATTTTCGTTGTATCCTTAACTGCGGTACTATTTAGTGTAAGGCATATGCATTGTTACGTGTGAAGATTGACATGTTCGAAGCTTGTTGCCTTGTGAGTTGGTATACATGCATCTCTTACAAATCGGTTGTGGGTATTAACAAGTGGTTTGATTTTCATACAAAAAAAGATCAATACTATAAAAATTGAAATAGTACTAAAATTGATGCATACACTAATTTTGGAACCGTATCGATGACTACATAATTGTTATAGCCATATAACGCTCTCCACAGAAAATCGATTTTGTATTCAAGTGCATAGGTTGACTATAATAATTTAACATTTTATTTAATTGTTTCAAGATCCTTAATTCTAATAATATCCTCTGTGAGGATTATAAAAAACAGTCTAAAAAAGAGGCTTTCGTTACGAATCAGATTAAATATTGGAAACGTCTGAAAAACTGTAATTTCATTTTTGTATGATACTGTTCAATTATTATTGGAAATATTATAAACAAAAATTATATTACGATTATGCTGATGCTAATGTTGATAATAATATACAATAATACACAAAATGAAAGAGGAAGTCGAAAAAAATCATTATTCAATAATAATAATTGACAAGTAAAATAATAAAAAAATAATGAATTAATGAAATAAAATATAATAAATAATTCAAATTAATATTTAAAATATAGTGGAAAAGAACACAAGTCAGGCACGTGTAGGCCTATAAGGTGTTTCTGGACTCGCTTTTATAATTCATTACTTTCACTTATCAATCCCATTCATCCATTCGTCAACGCCATAATCCCAATATGAAGTACGTCAGCGAGATGAAATTAAACAGACGGACGCCTCAAGGTTTTCTGTTGATATAAGAAACGTCCGTCTCGGCTGCGTAACGAGAAATGTTGTTGTCAGTCGGCTGACATTTATCTCAATGGAAGCTCAGCTGGGGGTCTTCAAGACGTAGTCCGGGGTTATAGGATGACGTCAGACGAGCCGTAACCTTGAAGACGTCACGTGGGACTCCCGGTGAATCCCCCAACCGTCGAGAATGCTTTGCGTTCATCGGGGCTTAAGGTGGATTCAAGCTGAACCGAACAAGAAGACGCGGCTTTGCGGCTGTTGTGTTGATGTTGCCGATGTGAGGAATGTCGGGGTTTATCCGATGGTATGATAGATAGAACGCGTGACGACCGCAATCCTCATGTAAGGGTGCACATAATCGTTAGGGGGGGGGGGGGGGGGTAGTGACCACAACTCTTTTAACGCGAACAACAGATCATGTTGAAACTTGTGTATATTCAAACGCATATTCTCTGTTGGGACTAGGAACAAAGTTCAAATCAAAAAGTGGCGACCGAATACTGATTCATGAAGAACGCTTATCAAGGTCACCACTTTGTAAAGGATATACGTAATTAATGTACGGTTTATCTAAAAGACTGCTTGAGCTCATTTTATCCTAGGGAAACAAGTAAATATGTTCATTATAATTGCTCGTCGTGGTAAAATGACCTGAAAGAAACGTTTATAAGCATGATTAAATAAATTGTAATAATTGCTCCTAAACGGAAATTGAACCCGATACCTTTGACATCAGATCCAGGTATAAGCTAACACGACAAAGAAAAGAACAAAAGTCCAGTCTTATGACTTCTAACTAAACTAAATATTTATCTGCTTGATACATAATTTCAAACCTCGTTTTCGATGCTTTCAATATCAATAATATCAACTAATATACTATAATACTATATACTACTAAATCATATTATATACTAAAACTACTATATACTAATAATTTAGGCGGACGTACGTTCAGTTCTGATTGATAAAAATACGATGAGTGATAATAGAATTTACCTCACTGAGAGAAACATTGCATAGTTTTAAACTTGTTGTTAAATTGAAGTTATTATAAGACTGCCACCTGTGTACTGATAATGTAAACTGCAATGGTGACAACATATAGGTATTAGCGGAATAAGTAGGAAGAAAGAACTTAGATAAAAAAGATGTAACGTGACGTGTATCATATACGGCAAGTCGTTCACATTCCTTATTGTCACATACTTGTGGTCTTGACAGCACCACTTTACTGATCCTCAATCAGGCCTATAGATATAAACCTCATAGGTTGGCACTAATGTGCAGCACTGGACATAGAGGGCAGTGCGTAATGGCGTGGTTTGTTAATCTAACCTCTCTTGTAACACACGCATAATAAATACATTATCTACCATTACTACATACAGTGTCGTCATTTACAAGTGTTCCTAACAAACACCAAATGGTGTCAGAAGTAAAACGTGAAGAATCATAATTCATAATGACTTCTTCACAATACAAGCCTCCAAAACCGTTCGTGCCCGGCATCAACCCAGCAGAAGATTGGCAGAGATGGCGTCAACGCTACGAAATATACTACGAAGCGGCAGACATCGACACAAAGCCGGTAAGAAAGCAAAGAGCAGATCTCTTACAAGCGCTAGGCGATGAAGCCCTAGAATTGTATAACGTGATGAGCGTGACGCTCGGCAACGAAGAAGACAGAACCCCTCAAGTCATTCTAGACGGTATAACCAAACATTACACGCCATATAAAAACACGACGTATTTGCGCCATTTGTTTTTTACGGAAGTACAGTCACCGGAGCAAACAATAGACCAATACGTCACGGCCCTCCGAATCAAAGCCAAAAATTGCGATTTCGGAGCCATCACAGAGTCTCTGATAAAAGACCGAATGATATGTGGCATAAGCGATGACAGCCTAAGACAAAGGCTATTGAAAGACCACACCCTAACCCTTGACAAAGCACTCAACCTGTGCAGAGCTGACGAAAGCTCTAAAGTCCAGGCTCAGATGATGTGCACACGTGCTGAAGTAGCTCATGCCATCACGTATTCCAACAATCATAGAAACAGGCCCAGGCAAAATGTTGAGGACTACAAAAAATCACAACAAAAACCTGAGAAAAATAATAGGCCTAATGATTCCAAAAATCCATGCTACAAATGTGGTACGTTCCATGCACCACGTCAGTGTCCAGCCTTCGGCAGAACCTGTCGCAAATGCAACAAAGCCAATCATTACTCCAAAATGTGCAGAATGAACCAGGGACACAACCCAGTCCTGCATGCAGTAGAAGGTGAGCATAAAACGTCCGAAAGTGACTCATCGGAGAATGAATCATTTAGCATAGAATCACTACAACTTGATGCTGTCACAAGCAGAGCCGAATGGATAGAACAGATCACAATACACAACGTGAAAATACCGTTCAAACTAGACTCAGGGTCGGAAGTCAACGTGATACCGATAGATACTTACAACAAGTTCAAGAAAAAACCTCCAGTAAAACCAACGAACAAACGAGTGACATCATACACCGGTCACCAGATCAACCTAAAAGGTACGTGTCAACTAAAATGCAAAGTGAAAAATGTAAAGGCAACGTTAGACTTTTACGTAATTGAAAATGACTCGCCACCCATACTAGGCCTAAAAGCATGTGAACAATTGCAGTTGCTCAAGAGAATTAACACAATAAACAGTGAAAACAAGGAGCAGGATACAACAATCAACAGTGCTCAAGACATAATAAACAAATTTCCTCAAACCTTCAAAGGGATTGGCAAACTTAGCAACGTGCATGACATAAAGCTGGAAAGCAACGCCATCCCCCACATAGCAGCGGCACGGAAAATTCCAATATCATTACGAGAGAAAGTAAAGCGGGAGCTCGATCGAATGCTTCAGGAAAACATTATCATGAAAGAAGAAGGGCCCACAGAATGGGTCAACCCCATTGTGCTAGTATCAAAGCCTAACGGGGGCATACGAATTTGTCTCGACCCAAGGCGCCTCAATAACTATATTCAACGTGAACATCTTGCTCTTCCCACAGCTGATGTCATATTCTCCGAACTACAGGGAGCAAAAGTGTTTTCGGTCCTTGACGTGTCGTCTGCGTTCTGGCAGATACCTCTTAGTGAAAAAAGTTCAAAGCTATGCACAATCGCCACACCATTTGGCAGATATCGATTTTTACGGCTTCCGTTCGGCATTAAAAGTGCATCAGAAATATTACAAAAGGAGATCAACAACCTAATAGATGGATTGGAGGGGGTGCTCAGCTATCAAGACGACATAATGGTATATGGATCAACGCTTGAAGAACACAACAAAAGGCTCAACATGCTATTGGAAAAAGCCGAGAGATTCAACTTCAGGTTTTCCAAAGAAAAACTACAGCTGGCCGTGCCGACCATCAAGTACCTGGGCCACCAACTGTCACCAGAGGGAATCCAAATACATCAGTCCAAGGTAAAAGCAATCAATGCCATTCCACAACCTAAAGACAAGGGTGAAGTGCAGAGATTCCTAGGCATGGTCAACTTCCTATCCAAATTCATACCCAACATGTCTGAAAAAACCCATCACCTAAGACAACTCCTGCGGAAAGATAACGAGTTCGTATGGACAATTACACACCAACAATCCTTTGATGAGCTTAAAACCGTGGTCACCACCTCACCTGTATTAGCCTACTTCGATAGAACCAAAGCTACAACGCTCTCGGTAGACGCAAGTCAATTTGGATTAGGAGCGGTGCTCCTACAGAACAATCGTCCAATTGCCTATGCATCCGCCACACTAACACCCACCCAATGTAATTATCCGCAGATCGATAAGGAATTTATCGCAATTACATGGGCCTGCGAGCATTTTCACTTTTACTTATATGGGTCAGATTTTACAGTAGAAACTGACCATAAGCCATTGCTCGGGTTAGTGGAAAAACCGATAGAAAAGCTATCACCTCGCCTACAACGTCTCCTAGCAAGATTTTTGCGTTACAACCCCAAGCTACAACACGTACCCGGAAAATTTATGTACACCGCAGACACCTTATCAAGAGTACCCGATCCAACGCAAAGCGTCAACACGGATTTCTTACATGGGGAAGCATCGGCAGTTCACTCATTGGTTAGCTACTCTGACGAAAAGTACGAGCGTCTTTGTCAAGACACCAGCACTGACTACGAGTTACAAACCCTAATTAAATATATCCAGCAAGGTTGGCCTAAAACCAAACCCGAACGACTAGAAGCCATCGTCAACAAATACTGGCACTGTAAAGAAGAGTTACACGTGAACAAGAATCTGGTGTTTAGGGGTGAGCGTTTAGTCATTCCAACCAAGCAACGTCAAGAAACGCTGAAAAACATACACAGAGCACACCAAGGTGTTGTCACTTGTCAAGCTAAAGCAAGACAAGCAATCTATTGGCCTGGCATGACGGCAGCCATCAAACAGCTTGTTTTGTCATGCACCACGTGTCAACAATACGCAAAATCAAACACTAGACAACCACTATGCCAACACGACATACCTGAATTGCCTTGGGACAAGGTAGCAGTAGATTTCTGCAAGGCAAACAACAAAAACTACATGTTGGTAACAGATTACCACTCCAAATTCATGGAACTACGAGAACTTCAAACCACAACGGCAAGCAAAGTAATATCCGAATTAAAGCTCATTTTCGCAACACATGGAATCCCTTCAGTAGTGATGTCAGACAATGGCCCGCCATATGATTCTCTAGCATTCAGAACGTTCCTACGAGAATGGGACATCAAACAGGTCACGTCCAGCCCAACTTACCCAGCAAGCAACGGCATGATAGAAAGAGCAGTTGGCACGGCCAAAGGACTGATCATCAAGGCAGCGAAATCAGGTGAAGACCCCATCCTTGCAATCTTGGAGCACAATGCCACTCCCAAGCCCAATCTCCCCAGCCCAGCTGAAATGTTAATGGGACGCAAAATCCGCACCATCCTACCCATCCCCAACAAGCTGCGCACACCGCTTTTTCCCACCAAACAAACCTTACAAACCTTACGAAACAATCAGATAAAACAAAAGGAATACCATGATATCACATCTCGTCCACTTCCACCCCTACATCGAGGGCAGCCCATATTTGTTCAACGAGGGAAGCGCGATTGGATCCCCGGCCATGTAACAAACATGACGGACAATCCCCGGTCATACTTCGTATTAACTGAGGGAGGCTCTGAACTCCGGCGAAATCGAATCCAGCTTCGCCCCAGAGTTGGAACCCCGAACAAACCTGTTTACTTGGCCGATCTCCCAGATGAACCATCACATGACATCCAATTGCCCACAGTCATTCCACCCGTCTCTCCACCCAGACGCAATGGCAACAACCCTCAAAACCACATAGCATCGCCAGCAAGGGGAACAGAAACATCCCCAGGTTCTCCAAAAGGTCATCAGCAATCACCGGAAGCAGCCCCAGCCGCTGGAACGACAACTCCATCGCCGTCAACGAGAGCCTCCCCAGCAGTGAGCTCCGCGCAACCCAACATCGAGCCAGATGGGAACATCTGCCGTACCAGAGGGGGACGTATAGTGAAGCCTCCGGCAAGATACAATGACTATATCATTTAATTCATTTAATTACCAACATCAATTTAATCATAACATTATGTAATATAGCCTATATATAAAAAAAAAAAAAAAAAAAAAAAAAAAAAAGGGCATGTCACATACTTGTGGTCTTGACAGCACCACTTTACTGATCCTCAATCAGGCCTATAGATATAAACCTCATAGGTTGGCACTAATGTGCAGCACTGGACATAGAGGGCAGTGCGTAATGGCGTGGTTTGTTAATCTAACCTCTCTTGTAACACACGCATAATAAATACATTATCTACCATTACTACATACAGTGTCGTCATTTACAAGTGTTCCTAACAAACACCAAACTTATCAAAATATAATATTGTCCTACTGACATAGTTTGTTGTCAATGTCATTGATTGTCATTGTGACTTTAGTCCGACGTCATATGACCTAGTTGTCGAGTTCGTCGTTCAACACCAAATAACAATAATAATAATAATAATCTGGTATCTCGAACCTGTCTGAGTAAATTGCACGAGTTGACATCACAAATCCGATAAGAGTTTACGTTCCCCATGTCAAGGGTGATAACACTCCAGTCTGTTATCTTCTCTCGTTCCAACATCCACCCGTTCAAGTAAAGATAAGACGCAACGATCGTGATACCCGAATAGACGGCTCACTCGACCCTTCCAGAAGCATCGCTAGTGCGGAACTCTCCCGCCAGGTGCGCCGCACGCGTTTACCCGGGATGTTTTATTTGAAGCTCGGAGGTCCAATTGGATTGCGCCGCAGAGACCTAAGGTAGAGACCACATCATTTCCACTTTAACCAGACAAACTAGCCAATTTATAATTCAAACGCACAACTGTAGTTCTTTAGTGAAAGGCGATAATACTGCCAGAGCACTTACGATGAATTGTACGAGAAACTTTACGTTCTAGACATCAACTGTCAGTCTGGCATTCAACTTATTCATCCGTCGAAATGCATCGATTTATTATTATGGAGTCTAACGTTCAACTCGATGCAACATTTCAACCGTCACCGTTCAATAAATGTTCTCGAATACAGTGAAATAGTTCGATCGTGACAAAATAAACTTTGCTGTGATGGTTCTACTCTTGTAATAACTTAGTCGTTGGAGGACAGGGGGTTTATGTTGTCTTTCATTTATTGAACCTACATTTTCATATTATTATGGGATACTTAATTTATGTATGTATTTAATGTTTATCCTATTCAGTTATAAAACATACTGAATACGTGAGGTAGTTTCTTGTAAGATATATTCTTTATTCCAATAAAGGGAAGTAACTAAAGTAGGGCAGAGCTTTAATAGATTATATTTTATCTTAAAAAGACGAAAAATGAAACACTGAAATGATAGGGTTGGGTAAACCTAGTAAAAAAATGGAACACAATATATTGTATATACTCACTACTGTGATTAGACTGGATAATAAAATCAAACAATATGAGATGTCATTTAAATCTGAATTCATTCAAAAGCTATACACTTTTTATCATGTTTTGAGGATGGTGTTTGTCTTGAAAATATCGTGACATATCACTAAACAATTTCGATTTTAAATCTCGTTTTAAAGATAACAGAAAACGTTACATTCTCATGTACGTCTTTTGTATATGTTTAAGATCTCATTTCGAATATTTATAAATGACTAAAACAATTCTTGGAAAAACTAACTAGTCCAGATCCTGGGAATCTAACCTACAATCGACATATTAACATGACACGCTTTCACTCCCACCGAATCACCCATCAGTGACTTAGCGATGCAAGGTGGGACAACCTAGCGAGCTATGCAAGCTCGGACAACCCGACAACCTAGCGGACTGTGCAACGTCTGTCAACCTAGCGGACTGTGCAACGTCTGTCAACCTAGCGGACTGTGCAACGTCGGACAACATAGCGGACTGTGCAACGTCGGACAACCTAGCGAGCTGTGCAACGTCGGACAACATAGCGGACTGTGCAACGTCGGACAACCTAGCGGACTGTGCAACGTCGGACAACCTAGCGAGCTGTGCAACGTCGGACAACATAGCGGACTGTGCAACGTCGGACAACCTAGCGGACTGTGCAACGTCGGACAAACTAGCAGACTGTGCAACGTCGGACAACATAGCGGACTGTGCAACGTCGGACAACCTAGCGAGCTATGCAAGCTGGGACAACATAGCGGACTGTGCAACGTCGGACAACCTAGCGGACTGTGCAACGTCGGACAACCTAGCGAGCTGTGCAACGTCGGACAACATAGCGGACTGTGCAACGTCGGACAACCTAGCGGACTGTGCAACGTCTGTCAACATAGCGGACTGTGCAACGTCTGTCAACATAGCGGACTGTGCAACGTCTGTCAACATAGCGGACTGTGCAACGTCGGACAACATAGCGGACTGTGCAACGTTGGACAACATAGCGGACTGTGCAACGTCTGTCAACATAGCGGACTGTGCAACGTTGGACAACATAGCGGACTGTGCAACGTCTGTCAACATAGCGGACTGTGCAACGTCGGACAACATAGCGGACTGTGCAACGTCTGTCAACATAGCGGACTGTGCAACGTCGGACAACATAGCGGACTGTGCAACGTCGGACAACATAGCGGACTGTGCAACGTCTGTCAACATAGCGGACTGTGCAACGTCTGTCAACATAGCGGACTGTGCAACGTCGGACAACATAGCGGACTGTGCAACGTCGGACAACATAGCGGACTGTGCAACGTCGGACAACATAGCGGACTGTGCAACGTCTGTCAACATAGCGGACTGTGCAACGTCTGTCAACATAGCGGACTGTGCAACGTCTGTCAACATAGCGGACTGTGCAACGTCGGACAACATAGCGGACTGTGCAACGTCGGACAACATAGCGGACTGTGCAACGTCTGTCAACATAGCGGACTGTGCAACGTTGGACAACATAGCGGACTGTGCAACGTCTGTATACATAGCGGACTGTGCAACGTCGGACAACCTAGCGGACTGTGCAACGTCGGACAAACTAGCAGACTGTGCAACGTCGGACAACATAGCGGACTGTGCAACGTCGGACAACCTAGCGAGCTATGCAAGCTGGGACAACATAGCGGACTGTGCAACGTCGGACAACCTAGCGGACTGTGCAACGTCGGACAACCTAGCGAGCTGTGCAACGTCGGACAACATAGCGGACTGTGCAACGTCGGACAACCTAGCGGACTGTGCAACGTCTGTCAACATAGCGGACTGTGCAACGTCTGTCAACATAGCGGACTGTGCAACGTCTGTCAACATAGCGGACTGTGCAACGTCGGACAACATAGCGGACTGTGCAACGTTGGACAACATAGCGGACTGTGCAACGTCTGTCAACATAGCGGACTGTGCAACGTTGGACAACATAGCGGACTGTGCAACGTCTGTCAACATAGCGGACTGTGCAACGTCGGACAACATAGCGGACTGTGCAACGTCTGTCAACATAGCGGACTGTGCAACGTCGGACAACATAGCGGACTGTGCAACGTCGGACAACATAGCGGACTGTGCAACGTCTGTCAACATAGCGGACTGTGCAACGTCTGTCAACATAGCGGACTGTGCAACGTCGGACAACATAGCGGACTGTGCAACGTCGGACAACATAGCGGACTGTGCAACGTCGGACAACATAGCGGACTGTGCAACGTCTGTCAACATAGCGGACTGTGCAACGTCTGTCAACATAGCGGACTGTGCAACGTCTGTCAACATAGCGGACTGTGCAACGTCGGACAACATAGCGGACTGTGCAACGTCGGACAACATAGCGGACTGTGCAACGTCTGTCAACATAGCGGACTGTGCAACGTTGGACAACATAGCGGACTGTGCAACGTCTGTATACATAGCGGACTGTGCAACGTCGGACAACATAGCGGACTGTGCAACGTCTGTCAACATAGCAGACTGTGCAACGTCGGACAACATAGCGGACTGTGCAACGTCTGTCAACATAGCGGACTGTGCAACGTTGGACAACATAGCGGACTGTGCAACGTCTGTCAACATAGCAGACTGTGCAACGTCGGACAACATAGCGAACTGTGCAACGTCGGACAACATAGCGGACTGTGCAACGTCGGACAACATAGCGAACTGTGCAACGTCGGACAACATAGCGGACTGTGCAACGTCTGTCAACATAGCAGACTGTGCAACGTCGGACAACATAGCGGACTGTGCAACGTCTGTCAACATAGCGGACTGTGCAACGTCGGACAACATAGCGGACTGTGCAACGTTGGACAACATAGCGGACTGTGCAACGTCTGTCAACATAGCGGACTGTGCAACGTCTGTCAACATAGCGGACTGTGCAACGTTGGACAACATAGCGGACTGTGCAACGTCTGTCAACATAGCGGACTGTGCAACGTCTGTCAACATAGCGGACTGTGCAACGTCTGTCAACAAAGCGGACTGTGCAACGTCGGACAACATAGCGGACTGTGCAACGTCGGACAACATAGCGGACTGTGCAACGTCGGACAACATAGCGGACTGTGCAACGTCGGACAACATAGCGGACTGTGCAACGTCGGACAACATAGCGGACTGTGCAACGTCGGACAACCTAGTGGACTGTGCAACGTCTGTCAACATAGCGGACTGTGCAACGTCTGTCAACATAGCGGACTGTGCAACGTCGGACAACATAGCGGACTGTGCAACGTCGGACAACATAGCGGACTGTGCAACGTCGGACAACATAGCGGACTGTGCAACGTCGGACAACATAGCGGACTGTGCAACGTCGGACAACATAGCGGACTGTGCAACGTCTGTCAACATAGCGGACTGTGCAACGTCTGTCAACATAGCGGACTGTGCAACGTCTGTCAACATAGCGGACTGTGCAACGTCGGACAACATAGCGGACTGTGCAACGTCGGACAACATAGCGGACTGTGCAACGTCTGTCAACATAGCGGACTGTGCAACGTCTGTCAACATAGCGGACTGTGCAACGTCTGTCAACATAGCGGACTGTGCAACGTCGGACAACATAGCGGACTGTGCAACGTCTGTCAACATAGCGGACTGTGCAACGTCGGACAACATAGCGGACTGTGCAACGTCGGACAACATAGCGGACTGTGCAACGTCGGACAACATAGCGGACTGTGCAACGTCGGACAACATAGCGGACTGTGCAACGTCGGACAACATAGCGGACTGTGCAACGTCGGACAACATAGCGGACTGTGCAACGTCGGACAACCTAGTGGACTGTGCAACGTCTGTCAACATTGCGGACTGTGCAACGTCTGTCAACATAGCGGACTGTGCAACGTCGGACAACATAGCGGACTGTGCAACGTCTGTCAACATAGCGGACTGTGCAACGTCGGACAACATAGCGGACTGTGCAACGTCGGACAACATAGCGGACTGTGCAACGTCGGACAACATAGCGGACTGTGCAACGTCGGACAACATAGCGGACTGTGCAACGTCGGACAACATAGCGGCCTGTGCAACGTCTGTCAACATAGCGGACTGTGCAACGTCTGTCAACATAGCGGACTGTGCAACGTCGGACAACATAGCGGACTGTGCAACGTCGGACAACATAGCGGACTGTGCAACGTCGGACAACATAGCGGACTGTGCAACGTCGGACAACATAGCGGACTGTGCAACGTCGGACAACATAGCGGACTGTGCAACGTCGGACAACATAGCGGACTGTGCAACGTCGGACAACATAGCGGACTGTGCAACGTCGGACAACATAGCGAACTGTGCAACGTCTGTCAACATAGCGGACTGTGCAACGTCTGTCAACATAGCGGACTGTGCAACGTCTGTCAACATAGCGGACTGTGCAACGTCGGACAACATAGCGGACTGTGCAACGTCGGACAACATAGCGGACTGTGCAACGTCGGACAACATAGCGGACTGTGCAACGTCTGTCAACATAGCGGACTGTGCAACGTTGGACAACATAGCGGCCTGTGCAACGTCTGTCAACATAGCGGACTGTGCAACGTCGGACAACCTAGCGGACTGTGCAACGTTGGACAACATAGCGGACTGTGCAACGTCTGTCAACATAGCGGACTGTGCAACGTTGGACAACATAGCGGACTGTGCAACGTCTGTCAACATAGCGGACTGTGCAACGTCTGTCAACATAGCGGACTGTGCAACGTCGGACAACCTAGCGGACTGTGCAACGTCGGACAACCTAGCGAACTGTGCAACGTCGGACAACCTAGCGAGCTATGCAAGCTGGGACAACCCGACAACCTAGCGGACTGTGCAACGTCGGACAACATAGCGGACTGTGCAACGTCTGTCAACATAGCGGACTGTGCAACGTCTGTCAACATAGCGGACTGTGCAACGTCTGTCAACATAGCGGACTGTGCAACGTCGGACAACATAGCGGACTGTGCAACGTCGGACAACATAGCGGACTGTGCAACGTCGGACAACATAGCGGACTGTGCAACGTCGGACAACATAGCGGACTGTGCAACGTCTGTCAACATAGCGGACTGTGCAACGTCGGACAACATAGCGGACTGTGCAACGTCGGACAACATAGCGGACTGTGCAACGTCTGTCAACATAGCGGACTGTGCAACGTTGGACAACATAGCGGACTGTGCAACGTCTGTCAACATAGCGGACTGTGCAACGTTGGACAACATAGCGGACTGTGCAACGTCTGTCAACATAGCAGACTGTGCAACGTCGGACAACATAGCGAACTGTGCAACGTCGGACAACATAGCGGACTGTGCAACGTCGGACAACATAGCGAACTGTGCAACGTCGGACAACATAGCGGACTGTGCAACGTCTGTCAACATAGCAGACTGTGCAACGTCGGACAACATAGCGGACTGTGCAACGTCTGTCAACATAGCGGACTGTGCAACGTCGGACAACATAGCGGACTGTGCAACGTTGGACAACATAGCGGACTGTGCAACGTCTGTCAACATAGCGGACTGTGCAACGTCTGTCAACATAGCGGACTGTGCAACGTTGGACAACATAGCGGACTGTGCAACGTCTGTCAACATAGCGGACTGTGCAACGTCTGTCAACATAGCGGACTGTGCAACGTCTGTCAACAAAGCGGACTGTGCAACGTCGGACAACATAGCGGACTGTGCAACGTTGGACAACATAGCGGACTGTGCAACGTCTGTCAACATAGCGGACTGTGCAACGTTGGACAACATAGCGGACTGTGCAACGTCTGTCAACATAGCGGACTGTGCAACGTCTGTCAACATAGCGGACTGTGCAACGTCGGACAACCTAGCGGACTGTGCAACGTCGGACAACCTAGCGAACTGTGCAACGTCGGACAACCTAGCGAGCTATGCAAGCTGGGACAACCCGACAACCTAGCGGACTGTGCAACGTCGGACAACATAGCGGACTGTGCAACGTCTGTCAACATAGCGGACTGTGCAACGTCTGTCAACATAGCGGACTGTGCAACGTCTGTCAACATAGCGGACTGTGCAACGTCGGACAACATAGCGGACTGTGCAACGTCGGACAACATAGCGGACTGTGCAACGTCGGACAACATAGCGGACTGTGCAACGTCGGACAACATAGCGGACTGTGCAACGTCTGTCAACATAGCGGACTGTGCAACGTCGGACAACATAGCGGACTGTGCAACGTCGGACAACATAGCGGACTGTGCAACGTCGGACAACATAGCGGACTGTGCAACGTCGGACAACCTAGTGGACTGTGCAACGTCTGTCAACATAGCGGACTGTGCAACGTCTGTCAACATAGCGGACTGTGCAACGTCGGACAACATAGCGGACTGTGCAACGTCGGACAACATAGCGGACTGTGCAACGTCGGACAACATAGCGGACTGTGCAACGTCTGTCAACATAGCGGACTGTGCAACGTCGGACAACATAGCGGACTGTGCAACGTCGGACAACATAGCGGACTGTGCAACGTCGGACAACATAGCGGACTGTGCAACGTCGGACAACATAGCGGACTGTGCAACGTCGGACAACATAGCGGACTGTGCAACGTCGGACAACATAGCGGACTGTGCAACGTCGGACAACATAGCGGACTGTGCAACGTCGGACAACATAGCGGCCTGTGCAACGTCTGTCAACATAGCGGACTGTGCAACGTCGGACAACATAGCGGACTGTGCAACGTCGGACAACATAGCGGACTGTGCAACGTCGGACAACATAGCGGACTGTGCAACGTCGGACAACATAGCGGACTGTGCAACGTCGGACAACATAGCGGACTGTGCAACGTCGGACAACATAGCGGACTGTGCAACGTCGGACAACATAGCGGACTGTGCAACGTCGGACAACATAGCGGACTGTGCAACGTCGGACAACATAGCGGACTGTGCAACGTCGGACAACATAGCGGACTGTGCAACGTCGGACAACATAGCGGACTGTGCAACGTCTGTCAACATAGCGGACTGTGCAACGTCGGACAACATAGCGGACTGTGCAACGTCGGACAACATAGCGGCCTGTGCAACGTCTGTCAACATAGCGGACTGTGCAACGTCGGACAACATAGCGGACTGTGCAACGTCGGACAACATAGCGGACTGTGCAACGTCGGACAACATAGCGGACTGTGCAACGTCGGACAACCTAGTGGACTGTGCAACGTCGGACAACATAGCGGACTGTGCAACGTCGGACAACATAGCGGACTGTGCAACGTCGGACAACATAGCGGACTATGCAACGTCGGACAACATAGCGGCCTGTGCAACGTCTGTCAACATAGCGGACTGTGCAACGTCTGTCAACATAGCGGACTGTGCAACGTTGGACAACATAGCGGACTGTGCAACGTCGGACAACATAGCGGACTGTGCAACGTCTGTCAACATAGCGGACTGTGCAACGTCGGACAACATAGCGGACTGTGCAACGTCTGTATACATAGCGGACTGTGCAACGTCTGTCAACATAGAGGACTGTGCAACGTCGGACAACATAGCGGACTGTGCAACGTCGGACAACATAGCGGACTGTGCAACGTCTGTCAACATAGCGGACTGTGCAACGTCTGTCAACATAGAGGACTGTGCAACGTCGGACAACCTAGCGGACTGTGCAACGTCGGA
Source organism: Isoperla grammatica (assembly GCA_945910005.1). NCBI lineage: Eukaryota > Metazoa > Arthropoda > Insecta > Plecoptera > Perlodidae > Isoperla > Isoperla grammatica. The sequence goes on from OX246737.1 coordinate 28,750,894, forward strand.
CAACATAGCGGACTGTGCAACGTCGGACAACATAGCGGACTGTGCAACGTCGGACAACATAGCGGACTGTGCAACGTCGGACAACATAGCGGACTGTGCAACGTCGGACAACATAGCGGACTGTGCAACGTCTGTCAACATAGCGGACTGTGCAACGTCTGTCAACATAGCGGACTGTGCAACGTCGGACAACCTAGCGGCCTGTGCAACGTCGGACAACATAGCGGCCTGTGCAACGTCTGTCAACATAGTGGACTGTGCAACGTCGGACAACATAGCGGACTGTGCAACGTCGGACAACATAGCGGACTGTGCAACGTCTGTCAACATAGCGGACTGTGCAACGTCTGTCAACATAGCGGACTGTGCAACGTCTGTCAACATAGCGGACTGTGCAACGTCGGACAACATAGCGGACTGTGCAACGTCGGACAACATAGCGGACTGTGCAACGTCGGACAACATAGCGGACTGTGCAACGTCTGTCAACATAGCGGACTGTGCAACGTCTGTCAACATAGCGGACTGTGCAACGTCTGTCAACATAGCGGACTGTGCAACGTCGGACAACATAGCGGACTGTGCAACGTCTGTCAACATAGCGGACTGTGCAACGTCTGTCAACATAGCGGACTGTGCAACGTCTGTCAACCTAGCGGACTGTGCAACGTCGGACAACATAGCGGACTGTGCAACGTCGGACAACATAGCGGACTGTGCAACGTCGGACAACATAGCGGACTGTGCAACGTCTGTCAACATAGCGGACTGTGCAACGTCGGACAACATAGCGGACTGTGCAACGTCTGTCAACATAGCGGACTGTGCAACGTCGGACAACATAGCGGACTGTGCAACGTCGGACAACATAGCGGACTGTGCAACGTCGGACAACATAGCGGACTGTGCAACGTCTGTCAACATAGCGGACTGTGCAACGTCGGACAACATAGCGGACTGTGCAACGTCGGACAACATAGCGGACTGTGCAACGTCGGACAACATAGCGGACTGTGCAACGTCTGACAACCTAGTGGACTGTGCAACGTCGGACAACAAAACGGACTATGCAACGTCGGACAACATAGCGGCCTGTGCAACGTCTGTCAACATAGCGGACTGTGCAACGTTTGTCAACATAGCGGACTGTGCAACGTTGGACAACATAGCGGACTGTGCAACGTCGGACAACATAGCGGACTGTGCAACGTCGGACAACCTTGTGGACTGTGCAACGTCGGACAACAAAACGGACTATGCAACGTCGGACAACATAGCGGCCTGTGCAACGTCTGTCAACATAGCGGACTGTGCAACGTCTGTCAACATAGCGGACTGTGCAACGTTGGACAACATAGCGGACTGTGCAACGTCGGACAACATAGCGGACTGTGCAACGTCGGACAACATAGCGGACTGTGCAACGTCGGACAACCTAGTGGACTGTGCAACGTCGGACAACAAAACGGACTATGCAACGTCGGACAACATAGCGGCCTGTGCAACGTCTGTCAACATAGCGGACTGTGCAACGTCGGACAACATAGCGGACTGTGCAACGTCTGTCAACATAGCGGACTGTGCAACGTCTGTCAACATAGCGGACTGTGCAACGTCGGACAACATAGCGGACTGTGCAACGTCTGTCAACATAGCGGACTGTGCAACGTCTGTCAACATAGCGGCCTGTGCAACGTCGGACAACCTAGCGGACTGTGCAAAGTCGGACAACCCTAGCGAACGAGACGTGTCTCCAATTAGTTGCCCAACAGACTCAGCAAGAATTCAACCCCTGCCCTCAATTCTAGAGCATAGATTTTACAATAAAGGCTGAGCTCACGTCAATATTTAACAACTTCGGCGCCACGTTCGACACATTATTAGTCTGCGCGTGTTTTTTATTTGTTTTATAAGATGTTGTCACGCTATTCGGGGGTCTGGTACAGGTTTATAACGGTGCACGTTGAGCGCTACGTCTAGGCCTAGGCTATTGTAACCCTAGTGACGCTATCCACAACAACCGCAGTAGGTGATAGGAGGTTGTCTGTAAACCAACACGGAATAGACAATCCTGACATTTCTTTATGGAAACTAATAATAGACAAACGCAAAACATGGAAATCACGACAATAAAATCAGCGTTAAAATGGGACATGTTTCTAGTAAAATCATTTAAAATTTAGTTTTGTTTGCCATTGAAATAATGAATTCATTGTAAAGTACGTAGCTTGACACAAATATGATTTTAGGTCAAGGAAATCAAAGAATAATACCAAAGATGGAAATGAGTTCCAAAATGTTGAGCAATACGAATATTTAGAGTGAGATAAAAGAATCGTTAGAGCCAGATCACATTACATAACAACACACACACAACACATTACAACATGCTGAATTACTGGACGAGTATTTTTTGCTGGAATTAATTAATAACAAGATTTAAGTATCGTTTACGTTTAAAATTGTCTGTTAATGCCTAATACATTGACTTAATTAACTTGATGGCTAAAGCACCGACAATAGTTGGTGAATACAATTATTTGTATTTTGTACATACATCATAATAATAGACATGCTTGGATCCTCAATTTATTTACGAATGTGATACTTTTAATAGAAAATTGACCACCGTGCTATAATTCACCTATCTTGACTTCAGTCATATTTGGTAGATTGTCTAAAATAATTATAGCTCCATTGGCCCCACGCAAGCTTGATAACCTAGATACGACATTCAAATGAGCAGTGATCCGTGGTAAGATCTGGGGAAAATGGCGGAAGTGACTCTATTTCTTGAAGCTACGTCATAGTTACTGTACTACCCGACCTATACTGGCGTGATTTGCAAAGTGGAACAACGAACTCGACTACACCGATATGGCTTCAATATTAATAAGTGCATTTCCTTGTTGTTGCGGTGCCATGAATGATGCATTGTGTTGTGATGTATGAACTAGGTGGCAGTGGAAGTATTGTCTGTCGTATTCATAGGTTGCACGTACGTCACATCTTTGCGCGTGTCGGCCACATTTGTGATCAAACTTTGACGTTGCCATGGAGAAACAATTGAAGGCGGTTGTGGTAGAACACATAAACTCTTCATTCTTTAAAATCCAGCCTGCTTTTTTAAATGAACTTGATGTGTGGTATTTTTTATTTTTTATTAATTATGTTTACTTTTTATATTCTTAATTAGGCTTATTTATAAAATTTGAATAGTATTTGCTAATGATCTACGATTGGTTCTCCTCAATGTGTCGCAATCATGGCCGCTGTGACGTCACGTGGGAACTATGAATATTGACTTTCCTGAAGGGCCGGGCAGAAACATTGTGGGGGGGGGGGGGGGGGGGGGGGGGATAAGCTTAACAGAGACAACTCACCAATCAGGTAAAAGATGAAGGACCCTGGATAAGGAAATTGTTTCGGAAGAGAAGAGAGAGAAAACACTATAGAAACAATTTAAATTAGTTGAACCAATTGAAAACAACTTCCATTAAATAAACGCGTTGTTGCAAGACAAGTATTGTAAAGGACAGAGAAAGAAAGAAGAGGGGAAGTGACTCAAACGGGAGGGTCGGAGGGTGAGGAAGGGGAGGAAATGATCTACGAAAGAAGACAATTATCTTGTTGAACCAACATCAAAATTAGTATTCTTCAAACGATTTCTGGCGGAAGTAAATGTATTAAACGAGCTATTGATTGCGAGAGTGAGAGAAGACAAACGGAGAGAGAAGAAGAGTGAGAGAGAAGGGATACGGGACAGGAAGCTATGAAATGAGACAAAAACATCGGACGAACGTACAACAAATGTATGTTTCAAACAATTCCTTGTGGCAATGCAGGGTCTAGTAAAATATTTTGTCGTTTTTGATTTGTTTTTGCGTAAAATCAATGGTATATTTTAAACTAAATCTACGGTTGAAAAAGCGGCTGGTTATTAAGAACATATATATATATTATATGCCTAACGGAGTCACGGTTATTGTTTTTTTTCGCGCTCTTTAAAATGTTACAGTAACCGTCCCGTAACTTTGGCTTCATTACAAAATAGCATACATATCTGTGGCTTTTTACAGCAGTAAAATATAGTTAAAAAATTGTATATTCCAGTACACATAAATAACAAAATTCTCTAACAAAATTCTCTAATAAATACAAGAATGAATGAATACACAACAGATTATATTGTTCAAACTAACTAACACACATTCTTATGAAGCACAAAGACCAAATGAAAGTCAGCACGGTTATTGTGCGTAGAAATAGGGCTGTACAGTGTACACGATCTGTGATTGTACGCACTATGTACATTAATTACGCCTTTTGCATGGTGGCATGCATGCGTATTTGCAATTTAAATTATTTGAATTTTAATCATATTCAGTCATAAAAGTGATTTATAAGGAACACAATAAACAGAACTCAGTAGTTTCGTTGTATTTTCCCATATGATTTTGATATACATTTATATGATTACTTCTCATTGTTGACATCGAAAGGTAATTACAAAAAGAGAGAGAGGTAGGAAGGAAGGAGGAAGAAAGAGCATAAGCGGATGTTTTGGTTCTAATATTTGGACACTATTAATATTGGGCAAACATGCTTTCAAAATCGTAAATGTTGTATAACAAGGAATGAGTGTGCTCTACAAATAATACCGCTATACGTCACGCCGATAAATTTAAACGGAGCGTGACTCAAACGAGATATCTGGTTATAATACGAGTAGAACCGCAACCATTTATAGATTCTGAAAGCAAATAAACGAAAATAACTTCTCTAATATCTCTAGTCGGATCACGAAGCAACCCGATGTCACCCAAGCACGTGTTGGCGAAGCTCTAGACTTCGCGTTATTGCCATGACTATACGGGGCTTCCCTCCGAGGTCAGTTGTCTGTGTGAGCGAAGTCTTCTATTCTACGTTTTATGATGGGGTTTGGACTGATTCCCGTATAGGCCTATGACAAAAGTAAAGTGGTCACATAATAATCTAAAGTCTAAACGAGTCAAATATATATATACACATAGTTACTGTGCTCTTAACGGTCTTTGCTCATAGAACAAGATTGAGTGATATTTCCGTAAAAATAACCAAAAAATAACGTGTCCAATACTGAATGGCCTGAGTGGTCGTTTGATTTGATTATTTGTTGTTTAACGACGTACTCGATAACTATTATCATATGACGTCGGTGGGGTGTTAAGTGGAGACAAGTAGGACGTAAAGGTGAGACAAAGGCAGTAGGGAGATCTTGAACTGCCTTTTCTCTGGCTTCTCCCCCTCGACCTGTCCGGCTAGAGTGGCTCAGAAGTATACGCTTCTAGCTCTCGGCTCGCGATTACCAAAGCACACAAACCAGCACAACCACGATAAGATAGCAGTCTCTGGGCAGTGTCTTCCTTCGTATATAAACACCAAAAGTTGGGTGGCCTAACTATCTCCAATTAAAAAAAACTGCTACTTGACCATGTATAATGCGTAGGTTTGGTCACAACAGGACATAAGCTAGGTGCTCAGTTTGCCCTGGGCGTCAATTAACGCGGTGCTCATTTTAACGCCGCACAGTTAACGACAACTCTCAAATAGGTTAGCACTAGAATTACGTTTCCACTCTTGATTTCCCCAGCGCTAAATTTGCTCTTAGGACTAATGTACTCCGGGACTAATGCTACCATCACACAATTGACCACGGCGTCCTGACAACTCGTAGCGTAACTGTTCGTGACTCACTCAATCGCTGTGTGGCTTGATCTACATGATCACAGTGCTTTTTGTCATTTTTTGTAATGTTAATTTATTTCAAATGTATTCTATTCAGTTATAAGGTTGATTAATCACAAAAGGACCATTTCCTTGGACTATGTTTGACGATGCTTCACACTTCGTTCTTAATCACTCGATCGATAGTGGTTTGTTCCGTTGATTTTTGCTGTTTGTATTATTTGTGTCAAAATAATATATTCTTATTCGATTTTCTTATACTTCCATTTTTCAATTCATTTCTATTGTAGGCCTACAGTAGTTTGTTTTGTTGTTTTGTCAGTCTTGATATTTCATGTTTTTACCATTCACTTGAATGACTATTTATATTTATATTTATCGTCCTCCTTTGTAAATCAGGTTTATTAACTGAATAGGATAGACAAATACATAAATAAGTAAAAATGTTAGGTACCTACTGGTATAGTTTATTTAAATATAGCCGGTTGAGGTAAGTTACTCCTAGTGGTGACCGGTTCGAGCAAATAGGACTCTCGTGCATATTTTGAATCATCCTATTCCTCATTAATCATGATCTTTCTTACTGTTTCCTTGTTTTCGTCCGTCTCTCTCATTCATGTCGGCATTTGGCATTTTCGTCCTAAACGCGCCCCCCCCCCCTCAACCACCCACGCCCACAATGATTTTGTTTCCTCTCCGGCGATGTGTGATAGATATGACTCAACCAACGTCACATGACCCAACGGCTGAGTACGTCGTTCAATACCAAATAAAAAAATAATATTCAATATATTATATTTTTAAGGCAAATTTGAATTCTCCAATCACAAAGTCGTATAGTAAAGTTTATGTAGTGTGACCCTGAATGGTGCTACGAGTCCCATGCAAGGACCAAGCTGTAGATAGTAGATGCCCTGAAAGTAGACCGCACGAGATGTCAGTTCCGTGCGGTGACGTGTCGAAGTGCAGGAAGGTTGTACACGAGTGCAATGGACTCAACACAACTACCGATCAATTAACATGGAAACACGCACAGTCCACTCAACGTGGGCCGAGTGGCGCCAGCGTGATGAGCGAGCTAAAGGTTTCATTCGACGTTTCAATGGTGGAGGGGACGGGTTTGTTCTCCACAGTTTGAAGCTGTGACGCGTTCAAGGAAAACATTTTATTTGCTTTCTATTGTGGTTTGGTGGAGGTGCCGGGTTGGCCGAAGACCTTCGCGTATCTTCGTACAGACACGAGCTCGGTCGGTTAAAATTATTTTCAATCTAGAAAATGTTGAGAGTAGAAAACTTATAGTTTAGATTACGGTATTCATAACTTTTTCTTTCGAATATTTCAATAACCGTTTTTTACATGTCATGTTATAGTTTTATGTATGGCGTGTTTGTGACCGAATCTAACATATACTTTTAAATCGCTTTGAAATTTGACTCAAATCTACCTGTATGGTACTGGCGGACTTATCACCGGTGACTTTGGAGCCGTCATAGCAACGGAACACCTAATAAAATGGTATAAGGTCCCCTACTGAAAATCAGTTCTTGAAACTGAGTGGGTAGACAATAAACACATTTTTCTTAGTATTAAAATAAAAAAAAACATGTAAAATAATGAATTGAATTGTCTGACGTATTGTACAAGGTTTTCTTCCTAGAAATTAACCATCTATTGTTGTACCGAAGATGAAGTGAACACAGTTTTGGAAATACCGTCTACGAAATTAGTCCATTTGATCCTTTTCCTCAAAATCATAATTGACGGTTGTTAACTTTAATGGGATCATATGAAACAGGAACACGAGTACAGATAACCTACTTCTCGCCACGGCAACATAGATTCATTCAGCGTGCGCAGAATGATGTCATCTCACAACAATGACGCATCATGACGTAACTTTGGTGTTTGGACCATCTGAGTGGCTTGGGTGAATAAGTCATCACGTAGGCTTTCTCATACGACTTTCACGCACTCGTCTATGCATTGAACAGGGAATACTTCGTTTCAATCGTAATGCTACTACACAAGACGACATGCTTTAGAAGTTTTTTAACTTCTAATAAGGATTCAGTTCCATTACTTCTTGACAAAGGAATAAGTAAACGGTGACTTTAGAGCCGTCCTAGCAACGAAGCACTCAATAAATTCACAGTTGTTTTGAATCAGCCTAGTCGATTCTGACATTTGTCGGCAGGTGTTCGCACTGTCCAATCACTGATTCATATGTTTCGTATTTGAAATACCGGTATCGATCTTTGATTGGTTACCGCTCACTCGTCAGTAGTGTTCGGAGCCTACAGGGTTGGTTTAGTCACTTTAATTTAAAGTCCCCCACTGCAAATCAGTTTCGTTACTGAGTGGGTAGACTCTAAGCGTGAATTTATTTATTTATTTTTATTTATACTTCGCTTCAATCGTAATGCTACTACACAAGAAAGACATTGCACAGTCAAGTATCAAGCTAAGTACAGGATTTGTCGCTATAGAGCTGTTGTTTTATTACACGCTATTTTCCATAAGAACAAACTCCATAGCAACCATAAACAAATCATATACTGGACTCGACTTTGCATTTCACCCTAGACTGTCTGCAGTGTAGGAAGCGTGCAGTATTTCCATACTGCGTTACGCTCTTAAGCGTATAAAATTATATTTACATTTGTTTGACGTAAAATTTACAAATATTCGTATATTTCATGTTCGATACACCGAGTTTAGGCATGAATGTACTATTTTTTTGAGATAATTAATTATTTTTTTTACAAAAATTGTAATTATCCTGACCCTAATTTTGTTATGTAATGTAATGTTTTTTGATCCATGTAATGCAAAGTATTAATTTATGTTCTCTCTGATAATTTGTAATGTACACATATTTTATTTTAAATTATTTAGTTAATGTTGAGAGAATTTTTCTGTTTTTGCCCCTATACGGTTATATACAGCTACAATTATTGTTTCGATTTGGTGATGTAACTGTTTGCGTGTTCAATTTACAGTTACATTAACTATTTCTCTCATTTGTAACTGATGGTGAATAAGATAAACGTGATAATAGTTTTATAAATATACATATTGATCCCTCATGTTTCTAAACGTGTTCGAGGTTGTTCTGTCGAAGGAGTTCAAAGGACCTGCAAGTGCAATGCTACGTCATCAGGTCACGTTTAGTGACGACACGCGTACACCCATGATGACGTCACTGCAGCTCATAGTTCTGGTCCCTCGGGAACAGAGGTTCGATGAAGACGCTAATTAATGATCCGGGCTAGATTTCCCTAGACAAATCAGAGCGATGATGTATCGGGGTCCAAGGTGAACCGTCATGGTCTACCGATACGTCACTAATGATTGCACGTGTGACATCACAAGCATGTCTGCCCATTAGGATCGATCGCACTTAACTTAATGCATAGACTCGAAAAAAATGTTCGTTATTGATTTCTTAGTGTCTGTGTGGATCTGGCCGTTTAACTTGTTGTATAGGAAGCCGCTAATTTATAGCTACTACTACTAAAGTTGTGATGATAATATTTGGGGTTTAGAGTCTCATATTTTTGCAACGCTGCTAATCGAGACGATGAGTGGGTGATTACGAAGATAAAAAAAAACTCCACATGACATCCATGCCCAAAGCAGGATTCGAACCTGAAACAGAGAGAGACCCACGCCAAATCGACTGCGGCCAACTGTGCTTACTACTAAAGTTGTCTCTATTGTTTTCCTACGTTTTTATTAAATAGCCTTTTCTTCTATTATGCGTTTTACTTCAAAATAATGTTAGGTTCCAAATTTTTAAACTCTGGTAATTGTATACACAATGTTTTATGAGTGTATACAATGTATAATGTTATGTTGCAATGTTTCTAATTAAAAAAAACGATCATTCTTGCCAATGCTTCCGTCAAAGATTCTATGCTAACCAGCGAACTCCAATTTCAAATTACGATCGCTGGAATTGGTCACGAGTCATTCGTCAATGATGAGTGCGTAAGTAAGGTTGGTTTCGAGACTAGTGTATAAAGTAGTACATTTAAACGAGTACGGGTAACTGAAGTAGGAGCAAAGAGGGGCTTCTGGTGTAGAAACACACGCAGGCAAGGGAAAAACGTGCGTCATGTTTTGGTAACATATTTTTAATAATCGATAATTTGGATTAAAATTTTTAATTTGGATAGTGAAGTAAACACGCATTATTAAAGTACCTATCGTTTGTTTTGTGTTTCGTCCACGAAGGAAATGCCATTTCAAGTGTTCTAACCAACTATTACAATAATTAGCTTAGCTTAGACGTTTCGCTGCAAGAAAGCTTTTCCGTTCTCGTGGAGTTACTATTTACCATTACCACTCAGGGTGAACAACAAAGTTTCAATTCAGCTTTAACAGCACTAGTCAACAAGTAAAAGCAATTTGTGTTTTCACCGAAACAAATTAGTTCGACGTTTCAGCTTTGACATTTCAGACTAGTGAACCCGGGCTAACTTCAACGTAGGCCCTACCAAGAACACGGACATGATTGAAAATCATTGGGATTGGTTTATTTATATCCTAATAACGGACATACGTGGGCGAAGATAGATGTTCGATAGATTTACATTAAGAGACAAGATGTGAATTACCTTTTTTTCGTGGCGTGGAATACCGAAAAAAAAACTAGTTAATAGAAGACATCAATATCATACTTGACGCAGATGATCGATTTATAGCGGTAAAAACTATAAGAAACAACATTTTTGAAAACTAATAATAATGAGGGCAAATCATGGTAGGATAAAAAAATGTTTACTGGTAATGCATTGGATTGTATTAGAGGCTATATTTATTGTCCACCTTTGCAAATTAGGTTATTAAACAAATACATACATGTTTGTTATGTCTGAAAACATAGTTACAACAACATTACAACATATAGTTACAACAACATGGATTACAGTCTGCGTAAATGGCTAATTCCGAGGTTAAGTTGCTAGTATAGTAAATAAACACACTTGTTATGTGTGAATAAGAATTAAATGCAATCTAAATTTGGAAGCAATGCGTAATGTAATGGGTATTTGCGTTATACTGCATGTCTTTGTTGTTAAACTAATGGAATTTCTAACTAGTATAACCAAAGCGTTAGTGCCGAAATAAGAGCCGCATATACATGTAACATTACCATGGGTAAGCATGATGGAGGGTCGTCTAACAAACCGTTAAGGATTTAGGGAAAGGTATTAAACTGGATACATCAAAATAAGTGCTGACGTTGGTGATGGAATGGCGTTGATGTGCTTAAACCTAACAATAGAAAGCAGTTCCGACTACTCAAGCGCCATCCAGTTTCGCTCGAGCTCAACATTAAACAAATGGCTTTAATCCCACGTCTGATGCATGAATTTCAATGTCTTCCTCATGACGCCATTATCGCCTATACTCGCAGCCAATAGTCGCCTCGCGTTGCAGGTGAAATAGTTTCCGTTTCCAATAAAAACTCTAACTAGAAACCATCCAAGGTCAACTTGATCTCCGCCTAGCGGAGGCTCGTCGAACTCCCAAATTAGGTCGTTGCAAGGGAACCAAAATCACCATTTTGTCACCCACTACGAAAACACACATTTTGATCGAATGCAATGTGATATGATATGTTCTTTTACGCAAAGTTATTTTGATAGATCACCTTATATGTCATCTTTAACGTTTCTCCCATTTAAATAACGTGAGTTTTAACATTGTTGAACGGACTGCGCCGACCTAACTTCCGAGTTCGACGAGTTTCCGCTAGGAAACCTTGCAAACCCTGGAAACCACCAACCGACGCCATTTGCTTAAACTCGTGGGGTAGGCCTATACGCACGGGACTTGTCGTAGGTCGTTGACGGACGTTTAGGAAGCCCCTCGGATACAGGTTTCTGTCACATCGTATCTGTTACACCCTTGCACGCCCACGAATTTGACGTCACGGTGGAGTGTTGAGGGTCGTGCTGTAACGCACTAACGACAGGTATTACCGGATACCTGTTGACATGTCTTAGCTCAGATCGGCGTTAAAAAAAGTTATTCAAGAATGAAGTAGTTATATTACCTGTTATTAAGTCATCGTATATCGCCTACTGGTCAAACATGCGTTCCACAACCAATTATTGACAGCATAGAAAATTATCTTCAAAATTAGTCTTATGAGCTACCGTCTGCTAAGGCGCAACTACCCGATTAGACCATTCACTTAATTAAGCAGTTGGACCGAACGTCTGAATCCGTAAAAATCACCAGTGGGAAGAATCGAATTGAATGGTTGGAGTAAGGACCAGATGCTGCTATGTAGTTTGTTTTTCGTATGGAAAATAGCATGTAATAAAACAATTCCATATCAACCTTAAATAAATCCTATGCTTAGCTTGACTGTACCTCTGGCCCTTAGTCAAACCAATTACCGGTGGAAATGGTTGCTAAGGAATTGTGTGGGTCCGAATTCACCAAACTTTGTTAATATCTGTTTGAATAATTTCAGATTCGTTACCATGGTTTCAACAAACATTACTTACATAATGTATGCGGTCGTCTAGCAGACACCATGTTTGTTTGGAGCAAATCTCCAACTAACGGCTCAACTCGAGACTAAAACTTTGGTGAAACCGAGCCCGTGGAAGATACGGCTCATAAACACAACCCGGTGGGTTCAGTTTACCCATTGGGGTCTTGGCACTCAAATGCATGTATTGCCAGTATTTTGTGTTCGTGCATATTTACATGGAAATTACATCATCGTTATACTTTTATGGAGAGGAAATCAAACCGTTCACTGAACATTTCTGCCAACCCCCCATGACGAAGTAAAACAGCTGATGATTGTGTTTGACACTAAAGTCCCCCTATTCTTAAGTTCCGTTTCCGCTTGTGTAATAAGTTAGTAAGTGCCGCACTAAAAACACCATATTCGAGGGGTCGTATACCTACTTAGAGGCTCCCCATACGCCAATATTATTTTACTACGTATTTACGCTACGATTAAGCAATTATTTTTATTATTGTTCATTTACACCCTCATCAAATAAAATTAGAACACACGTATAGGTTATGAAATAATGATTACCACAAAATGTCGGCTTACTAGGCTACCCCCTTCCAATTTCTTGAATACTGAATCGCATCAATGCACACAATAGTTCACGCTTATATGTTGGATATTACTTCTACTGTTATGCTAACCACAACCCCATGCATTGTATCACCCTGTTTTAAAAGTTAAATGAGGAGTTAATATGAACGTATGCTTAAATGAGAAATTAGTTTTTGTCCTTAAAGCAGCTATTTTGAATATAAAAGATTCACGCGATAGTCAATTCATAGAAAGTACGGATCGCCAATAAAAAATACATTGTTGACAATGATAGATGTTAAAGTGTATTCTGGTTACGTTTGTTAATGGTTACTGCCTACTAATTAATTATGGCGTTTTCTCTTCCAACCAGTCAGTAACTCATTTGGCCGCGTTTAAAAATGGTGACCAGTAGCGATCGAACATTTCGTCGAACGAATGTATGGAACTTCTGTAACGCTCTTGGCAGAGTTTAATGTTTAGCTCAAGGTTCCGACCGACTCTGGGGGAAAATTTCATAATAATGTGGATGTGCTCTGACTCTGAGTCACACGCAAGGATTGATTTTACTGTCTATTACCTCACATGTGACTCCCCTCTCCCGTACCAGGCCAAACTTACCCACCAATAACAACATTTTGCTTCAACTGACAGTCTGACACTCACTAACTTTGTGATCGCGAATGCAGGGGTGCAGGTTTGGGAACAAAATTCGTCACTCAAAAATGGCTCTTTGGACCCCCCTCTCCCAATCCAATAGTGAGTATAATATGTCAGTTGAGTCAGGTTGTCTAAAAATATATAGGGTCTAACGAGATGCTGACAATAGACGAACAGTCCATAACAAAAGATATTAGCAGTCTCTCCGTGCCTTTCTTCTATATTTTATATTTTAGAGACACACTAGATTATGTTATGTTCTTATTGGTTTGGACGGCGGCGGCCTAAAACGTTCTCAAACTTACCGACGTTTCTGGCATTTGCCCGGTCGAAAAATATATGAGCCTATCCGCCCCTAATCACATGTATAACTCATAGAGTATACTAAGGGCCGGTCTTACAATCTCCTAATAAGAAAGTTATTTGTAACAATTATGCTATTAGGAGGATTTCAAGGGTTTTGATTGGTCGTTGCCATGGAGACAACAAGCTATTCGACGAATAAGTAGTTATTGGGTGGGACATTGTAAGACTGGACCTAAATAGAAGTACAGCTGTTTGTAAATTTAGATTCTGGTTTGAAATACAATTTCATTCTTTCTATTGGCTTCTGCAAACCGACGTTACTGGGATATTCAAACACGGAATGCGGATATCTACAACTGAAATATAATCACTGTATAAGAGGCTTAGCTGAGTGGAGCTTCGGCTGAATCGATCGAGCAGATTAGCTGATTCAATGTTTACTGTTTCATTCGCGCCACACAACAGACAACACAATGCAAGCGTTCACGATATTCTCGTTACTACGGTGAGTTACGACTATCTGTCAATGTTGTATTGTTTGTTATCATGGAAGTATACAGGGGCGGGAGCAGAGCGTGAAATGTAAGACTTTTTGTTCGTGTCTTTAAAACACTGATCGAAATTGTGGGAAGACAGAATATTACCAGAGTCTACAGATAACGAAACAAAATATGTAAAATTGATTACGTTTGGATTTAATGCGATAATATGATTGTATCATCGTATTTAATCTAAATGTAATGCTATTTGTAAAAAAACAAAAAAAAAAAAAAAAACACATACAAATAAATCCATACTTATAGTGTCTACCCACTCAGTTTGTCTTCATTATCTGTAGACCCTAAGTTAATATCTGTCGTGTGTATCTTCCCACAATTTCAATTCTAAAGTAGTTGTAAAGAAAATCTGTTCCCGCAGACTCTTTCATGGAATTCAGTCCTTAAAAACGCTCGTGGGCAAACCATCTATTCTATAATACCCTATTCTGAAGAATGTGTAGGTGTACCCTGCAGCTAGCATCCAATGAAAAGCAATTATTTATGGCAATAGACAATTTTGAAACCAACGCACAAGTGCAAACGTGGCCTCTTGTTCACGTGCAACGTAGCCTCTTGTTCACGTGCAACGCACAAGTGCAACGTAGCCTCTTGTTCACGTGCAACGCACAAGTGCAACGTAGCCTCTTGTTCACGTGCAACGCACAAGTGCAACGTAGCCTCTTGTTCACGTGCAACGCACAAGTGCAACGTAGCCTCTTGTTCACGTGCAACGCACAAGTGCAACGTAGCCTCTTGTTCACGTGCAACGCACAAGTGCAACGTAGCCTCTTGTTCACGTGCAACGCACAAGTGCAACGTAGCCTCTTGTTCACGTGCAACGCACAAGTGCAACGTAGCCTCTTGTTCACGTGCAACGCACAAGTGCAACGTAGCCTCTTGTTCACGTGCAACGCACAAGTGCAACGTAGCCTCTTGTTCACGTGCAACGCACAAGTGCAACGTAGCCTCTTGTTCACGTGCAACGCACAAGTGCAACGTAGCCTCTTGTTCACGTGCAACGCACAAGTGCAACGTAGCCTCTTGTTCACGTGCAACGCACAAGTGCAAGCGTGACCTATTGTTCACGTGCAACGCACAAGTGCAAACGTGGCCTCTTGTTCACGTGCAACGCACAAGGGCAAACGTGGCCTCTTGTTCACGTGCAACGCACAAGTGCAACGTAGCCTCTTGTTCACGTGCAACGCACAAGTGCAAGCGTGACCTATTGTTCACGTGCAACGCACAAGTGCAAACGTGGCCTCTTGTTCACGTGCAACGCACAAGTGCAACGTAGCCTCTTGTTCACGTGCAACGCACAAGTGCAACGTAGCCTCTTGTTCACGTGCAACGCACAAGTGCAACGTAGCCTCTTGTTCACGTGCAACGCACAAGTGCAACGTAGCCTCTTGTTCACGTGCAACGCACAAGTGCAACGTAGCCTCTTGTTCACGTGCAACGCACAAGTGCAACGTAGCCTCTTGTTCACGTGCAACGCACAAGTGCAACGTAGCCTCTTGTTCACGTGCAACGCACAAGTGCAAGCGTGACCTATTGTTCACGTGCAACGCACAAGTGCAAACGTGGCCTCTTGTTCACGTGCAACGCACAAGGGCAAGCGTGGCCTCTTGTTCACGTGCAACGCACAAGGGCAAGCGTGACCTATTGTTCACGTGCAACGCACAAGTCAGCGGATGTATTGCAGACATTAGAAACGGGAACCCTATGAGTACGCCTATGCAATGAAGCCTTGCATAGGTCGCAGACAGTCTATAAGGGGGCTGATCGGTGACTCATGGTCGGAGAATGACTTCCTATTGGAATGTGTAGGGGTGAGGGGTTGTAATGGCCTTGCAATGCAACGCCGGGGAAATGTCCCATGTAATAATATTGGTCAAGCCCATTCAGTCATGATAACGACAGAAAGGGCGGGGGAGCTTTTCAGTGACGTAGGTCTGAAGGTCCACGTTGCCAGTCGACCTTTCAAGTGTAGATGACTCATGAACGTGATTTTTATACGTGTCTCTTTCATTTCTAAGGAAATTATAACAAACAGCACAGCTCAGCCATACATACTGGTATTTCAAGATATTATGTTCTATCGCTCAAATATAGAGCTTTTTGTTTTGACAACAGACACGACAACAGCTACGAGAAGTACAACGGAACGTAAATTTATCCAATGTCTATCGTTTATTGAGTGTGAAATCGGAAAATATTACCAAAACAATTGTAATGTTTACACTCAAAGATTCTAGTATTATTTTAAAAGAATCCCAGCCTTGCAATGTCTGCATTAGTTTCACTGCAACGTTTTTCCAAGGTCTGCTTGATCCCCCTAGCGGAGGACTGGAGGAAGTAGAGTAAAGAGTGGCTTCTAGCCTTCTAGCAAGAGGCTTCTGTGCGCGCACCTAGCGGGGATCCAGGGAACCCTGCATTCTACCGCACTGCATCTACAGGCGAGTAGTTTCCATCTTGCTACCGTCTAGTATGTGTGGGACTTAGACTTATCAAACACAAAAGTGCTTTGCCGCTTTCAAAAGGAAAGAATTCATTCAAATTTCCACATTGTGTTTTGTATGATATGCTCAATGTGGTTATCTCAAAACACGAGACATAATTCTAGTTTAGTTCACATGCATGCACGTAATATAACGTAATGGAAAGCATTTATTTGAATTGCTTTCTTTCGAATTCAATTTCTTTTCTCTCAATCGACCGTTTACTTTAAGGGGGAAATGTTCTTTTCAGTAGAGAGTAAATCTTACGGTCTCACATTGAAGTTCTATTCTAGAATCTAGACCCATTACTCCTGACGTCCGTTGGTTTACGGCAACTCCCAGCTACCAATTTAAACTGTTTTCTAAAACGCTTCTATCTCAGACGTATTTTACTTGTGAGTGAATGCTCACCACCTACTCCCTTGCCCGCCCACACTCTAGTAGAAACTTTTCCACCACTCGCCTGTGGGGCAACTAGGCAGCATGGGCGTGTCACATTTAGATGTGTTTTCATCCCACCCACTTTGTGTATTTCCTCTTACATCTCGTATCGTCTCAATTAGCGTAATTGCATTCGAATTAGAACTAAAATCTAATAAAATACTTGAACGTCTTGAATGCGAGCCCTTAAAAACTATCTACAATGGCACGAAAATAGGAGTTGTCAATTTTTAGTGCAATTCTAAGAACTCATTTTTATTCTTAGAATTGGAATTGATACAACTTCGTGCAATACCTGAAACAGGATACAATATTAGAACCTATATTCGAATTCAGCATCAAGATTTCACGATGATAGTTCATTTTCAGAGTCAGATTTCAGATTTGACGATGATAAATGTAAAGCATTTTTTTAGAGGCTTTCCTAGCGGCTATCTTTAGAGACTTTTGTCAGGTCATTATATGACTTCAGTAGAACTGAATAAATTCGAATAATTCTAAACGTACTATATGAGGTATAACAATTACGAACCGATTCATGACGTGTAGAGGAAACAAGGACATGACACTGACATGTTAGGTTAGGAGTGTCTAGATGAGGTTCTTTAGCGGTGTGACATAGGCCCGTATGCAGACTCCAGTGTAAAGTTAAGTATAGAATTTGTTGTTATGGAATTGTTTTATTACATGCTATTTTTCATAAGAACATACTCCATAGCTGATAGCAACCATAAACAAATCATCTGCATTCTGCTCTTTAGTCAAGGTCAAATCTTTGAGGGGTTCTGTCGGTTGTTTGAAAGCTAAATGATTAGAATTACAGCTATACGACTATGTGGATTGTTTGACAGTAAAGTGTATGTGTACTTGATTTGTTTGCCCCGTATTGCATTAATGTACAGCGAGCGTTATTGAAGGTGAGGCTAGGGGCCTAGCCTGCTGTTTACGCTAGGAGTAGTACTTGTCTTCTACACACATTCTGGCGATGAACTAATAAGAATAATCGACGTAATTCAAGTACAATTATAATGCTCAATGCCAGTTCCCCGTCCCGGTAGTGTAAAGGTCTACTTAGCTAGGCCTGGTTTAGATTTCCAGTCGGGGTTGATTTTGTAATTCAATGTTCCGCTCAATGTTCCTTGAATTCAAGGACAAAAAAGCCTTACATAAAGTAGAGTAATGTTGTGTTTTATTATATCTATGTATATTTTGATGCTTTTTTGTCCTTGAATTTAAGAAACATAGAACGGAACATTGAACCGTCTAAATGGGGCATAAGAAATATTTCCTTTCAGTCGTCAAAAATGACAATTTGTGAAGCCAAAGATGTTTCAAAAAATTAATTAATTGTAGCGTGACATAAATGTACGTTAGGTGTTTAGTAATTATGTGTACTCTGTTTTCTTTTCATGAGGTTTGCAAGAGATTCAAGGAAATAGACGAGTTGATCGGTTTTGCATTGTATTTTCAATTCACTTTCCTGTTTGGCTGTGAATGATTCATCATCGTAAATGACTTGTTAGATCGATGTGCATGTTAGCACTTGGCCCCCACAAGGTAGGACGGATACAAACTGAACATGAAGCGCCCTGTAAACAAATCGATTATCAGTTCCAGCCATCGTGGTTACGAATATTATTCGTAATTCGTTAATAATAATAATGTTTCGTAGGAATACCCGTTATAGGGCGCACATGCCTTAATTAACCGTTACGCCCCTTTTAAGGTGATTAACTAGGTGATTAGGGTGTTTGGATAGCTAGGAAGGAATGTTCGAGAGCTGATAGTATGACTCGGTCCCAGCATTCGCCTTTGCGACTGAGGAAAACTCCGGAAAAACCTTCAGTCAAGACTGCCGGTGGACGGACTCGAACCAGTAACCTCCCGAATTCGAGTCTCGCGTCTTACCTCTGAGCCACCTTTACCGGTCGTTGATGAAACACAATCAGTGGTGTCATATCCTGAGTACATCATTTTTATGTCTCACCTTCACCCCTTCTTTATGGCCAACTCTCATTGTTGTCTGAGAGTGAGCTATAGCGTCTTACCGTGTAATCTCGTTCCTGTATGTCTGTCGCTTTCAAATAGTGCGTTTACTAATGTGAGCGTGTGTGTAGTGTATGCTTGGTGTATCTCTGTGCGTGTATGCACTTTTCTTGTCTGCACAAGTGCATATTAATTGTGCGTGTGTGTGTGTGCGTGTGTGTGTGTGCGTATGTTGTGAGTGGCTGCGTTACTGTCGCCCATGAGTGTAGATGAGTGTAGCCAGCCCTGCAGCAACAGACTGCGGTCCCCAGCCTGCTATAGTGCGTGTGTTATAGTGCGTGTGACAGTCCTACCTGCCAGCCCTGCAGCAACAGCCTGCTATAGTGCGTGTGTTATAGTGCGTGTGATAGTCCTACCTGCCAGCCCTGCAGCAACAGACTGCGGTCGACGGTCCTCAACCTGCTATAGTGCGTGTGTTATAGTGCGTGTGACAGTCCTACCTGCCAACCCTGCAGCAACAGCCTGCTATAGTGCGTGTGTTATAGTGCGTGTGATAGTCCTACCTGCCAGCCCTGCAGCAACAGACTACGGTCCCCAGCCTGCTATAGTGCGTATGTTATAGTGCGTGTGACAGTCCTACCTGCCAGCCCTGCAGCAACAGCCTGCTATAGTGCGTGTGTTATAGTGCGTGTGATAGTCCTACCTGCCAGCCCTGCAGCAACAGCCTGCTATAGTGCGTGTGTTATAGTGCGTGTGATAGTCCTACCTGCCAGCCCTGCAGCAACAGCCTGCTATAGTGCGTGTGTTATAGTGCGTGTGATAGTCCTACCTGCCAGCCCTGCGGTCCCCAGCCTGCTATAGTGCGTGTGTTATAGTGCGTGTGATAGTCCTACCTGCCAGCCCTGCAGCAACAGACTGCGGTCGACGGTCCTCAGCCACATGACTGCGTCCCCAGCCTGGAAGTCCTTCAGCCTGTAGCACTTGGCGTGGAGGTAGATCCCCAGACACTTGAGTAGCTCCGACGTGGAGGCCTGGATCACCGTCTTCTTGGGCGCTGAGGTCACGTGGTGATGCTGCGTCGCGACGTTGATGGGGGCGCCGAGCAACACAGCCTTGGGCGCCAACTTGTCGCAGTGGTGGTGGTGGTTGGCATTGTTGTTGTTGGTGTTGTTTGCCCGGACGATGTCGAGGCTGGGGCCGGAGGAGGCCGACTTGTTGGTCGACGCCGGAGGGTAGTAACATGAGATCGCAGAAGACTTCTGCAGGTTCTTGTTCTTGTCTACGACCAACGGATGGATGTTGTCGACGAGAGGCTGTCTGAACGTCGTGATGTTCTTGTTCTTATTATCTAACTTCTTCTTATTGTTGTTTGAGGTCGAAAACCGTTTCCAACTCAAAGCATTTATAAAGAGAGAATGTTTTTTGAAATTTTTCTCGAGTGCATTCTTTTCGGAAATGATTCTGGCGTTGTCATTGTTGTTGTTGATGTTGTTCTGGTTGTTGTGGTTGTTGGACGTGGTCGTGTTGTTATTGGGCACGACTCCAGCCGCGGTGACACCTTTGTTTTCGCGGTTCTTCGCGTTGTTGAGCTGTTCGTAGCTGAAGTTGTTGAGGGTGAAATCTCCCCCCGAGTTACTGGCATAGACGGGCCTCCGCTCTCGAGGACTGAAACTGAGGACGGTCCCCATGACAGTAGGGGCGTTCGTCACAGCAGTCCAGGACCCCACGACCGCTTGCCAGAACAATTTCAACAGCACCAGTTTGGCTTTCTTGTCTACACACGATGAGGCGCTCCAATATGGCGCCGATCAATGCTCGTTCCTTCTTATTAGACCAACGATTACGATAATACCTATCAATTGTACTAATTAGATCTAAATATACGCACGTATAGAGTTCGACGCCGCCATCTCCCGAGCAATGCGCTTCACTCGATACCCATCGCACTTTGCAACTCTTGCGAGGAGATGTTGTGAAACTCTGTCGCGGGTGGTTTTCACCCTCCAGTTCTGTCGGGCACCTCGTCGACTGGCTCCGCACTTGCGCGTTGCCATTGGATACGACGTCGCGAGGGTCGATACGGCGACCGCGTCACTGCGCCTACGAGGATAGGCCAGACGCAATACGCCCGACACCCCAACGAGGTAGGTTTAGGCGGCCAGGGTCACATGACCAAGTGTGGTTCGGTCTAGAATAACAAACACATTCCGATGATCTTTCGCTTGTGGTAAGGGAGGAAATATCTTCATTCTGATGCAGTGTTTATCGTTATACAACGCCTATGTATCGGTAGACATGAGAATAGCTATATGGATGTGAACACAGCTATTGATAAGATATACTATTCGTTTGCGTAAAATAAAAATATCTTGAAAAGAAATCCACAAAAACATATTATTACTTGTTTTTAACCGGGCATATTGTCAAAACTACGTTTTACATGCACTTACTGTAGCGAACAAGTGTTTCTTAAGTACCTGCTATTGTTCATTGTAAATTGTATAGTTTTATTCATAGTTATCGTTTGTAAATCAGTTTTGTAACTGAATAGGAAGTATTCACGTTACGTCACTACATACATACACAATGTAGAACAACCAAATGTGTGTTGACATTTGAGTTATTACTGCAATACGAATATGCTCACCGCGAAATATGACCTACATATCCCCCAGCAAAATTTACGAAAATGATTAATTGTGGCATTGTAAACACAAAAAATGTGGTCGAAACAAGAGAAGTAGGCTATTTTATGTCCGCGTTCGATAGTTTAATAGCAAACTTATTTTGGAAAACAATAGAGCTTCAACTAAACGCTTTTTAATTGTTTCGTCTACCATAGTACATATGAGATTTTTATCTCTATGGATTTTTGGCTCAGAGAAGATAAGTGGTTTTCCAAACTTTATCGCATAAACAAAGCTTTGATAACGTTATAAAAAATACGACCATTCACACAAATCTTACTTGCACAGTTATAGGACAAAACATTGTACAATCCCTTATCTGTGGTATCGTGAATATGAAATGTTCTATTGAGAACATCCTCAGTCAAAAACATGTTTTTTTTTTAAATATACTCTTTATAAGAAGGGTCCGTCTTTAGAACTGTCATTTCATGAACTGCATTTGCCTTATCAGGCATTTGGTAGTGAAAATCGAACACGCAATCTGCCTAACCAAGCACTGACTCACATGTGTACAGACAAGGCAAAAGTCAAGACGTGTATAAGTCCTACCGAACTGTTTGTAGGCCTACCTCAACCCCCTGCCTGCACCCCTTCATTTCACCTGAATATTCTTATAACAATGGTTTATGATTTAAGACATTTTTCCTTGGAGGGTAAACTCGGGGGTGTTAATCAGTGGCACACGAAAGAGGTACTGGTTCGAGAACGACTTACTAAAGACATGTTGTGAGGAAAATTATCTCTGCAATAACAATACAAATAACAAAACAATGTGGATCAAGTCACTCAAGTGTATATATTAAAGGATCATATTATTCTTGGTTTGTCATTTTCATTAATTATTTGGATTTAGATTTAGATAATTATCAACATTTGTAATTATTACCTGTAGTTTAGTCTGCCAAGGCTTTGTGTATCCAATCCAACACAATGGCCAAGGACTGCTACTTGATCGTAGTCAGAAATAAAACAGGATCGTAGTGGACAGGTTTGCATCAAGTTCCGCAAATCCGGTGAGGGCTCGTCTAACTCCAGGTTTACCAAACCTCCGCCAGGGGATTTACGGACATTTGAATGTCTTTGCTGAAAGGCTTTGAAAGTTTTCATGTATCCAATGTGCAGTGAGAACTATGTTATCGACGCTTTCAATTGTTAATTTACACATTTGTTGTAGTGTAATAAGCCCGTGATGAGCCCGTGAGTTTATTTCTCTATGCCCGTGAGTAGAACAAAGCATTACATATTGTCATAAACAGATCAAGTAAGTGAAATAAGGTTTACAGACAATTTTGCGCAAAGAGGTCGAGCCTAACTACAAATAATCGGGCACCAAGATTTCTGTATCATATACGAGTACAACAACAAAACTTGACAACTCTACTACTCTACTATGTCATACATGAGACGTTAAGCCCAAATATCTATCTATCTACTATGTCATCCAAAGATATAAAGATTTTCCTATCAATTGTATTATTGTTGTGCCTATTTCTCTACCTGGTTCTTGACTATGTGGTATACTCTCGTCAATTCAAAGTAGACGTTACTACACCCGGCAATGTTGTGTGGGCTGGGCCACAGCCAGGCGAAGACATCATCATGTTCGCCGAGACTTCTTGTGCGCTGCGACAGAAAGAGCACCGGCTGAGTCCGCGCCAAGCCTGCGCCATCGAGTCTGTGGCTCGTGAGCATCTGTCCCATCAGGTCTACGTGTTCCACACGTGTGTAACAGACTGGAATAGAGACCTAGGGTTCCATCCCGATGCGTACATGAGACGCTTCCATCGCCTCCCCAATGTCTTCTTTATCCGACTGGATGTGGCACAGTTGGTGGAGGAATGGTGGCCGAAGAACAACGACACCAACAGCTTGTTCCGGCTGAGAAAGGGGAGTGGTGTGGAGGAGTTGGCTAGGCTGTTGCTTCTCTGGAAGTATGGCGGCATCTATATGGGTTTCGATTTCGTTGTAGTCAGGTAAATTGTGTACTTTTATTTTGTATCGCGTCCATTTAAATGTTTTGGCAATGAAGTTGATGAATTTGTCGCCTGTTGTAAGAAGCGCGAAGAAGGGGCAGCCGCAGACGTCACTGAGCCATGAGAATAACTGTGGGCTTGTCCCAAATAAATATTTTCCAACTTAGCGAGCACACAAATCCAAGGTCCGACAATCTCCTAGAGGTGGTTTGGAACACCTCCAAGTCAGAAAATAGCCATTCTCGTGCCCACTTAAAAAAAAAAGATTTATTAATTAAATACGTAATTTTATAATTACATGGTTGATTAGAATAATAATTCTCATTAAAACTATTGTAGGCCTAGGCCCTACATATAATTGAAGAATAACCAGTATTTTAGTGCGCTGACCTGACTTGAGAGTTCGACGAGCCTTACGGGATCATCGGTACGCAGACTCTCCGCTAGGAGATCAAGTAGACCTTGGTTGTCAATGAAACTGTGTTTAGCTGGCAGTGAGTTTTATTTAGTCCATACTTGGAGCTTGCTTGGAGCTTTGAGATATTCCCCGAGGTCGGTATGAGACTACTTACATTGGGGCTAGTATCCAGGGAGGGGAGTGTCCGGGCCTTCCCTCTCAGCAACGCCCATACATAATATTATTCATTCCATTAATTCTGCTTGGTTTCTTTGTGTAATTCAAAATGGGTTGTCTGTGTACATTATACTTTGTACGATGTTCGTTTTTCACTGTACCCTATTCCCGAAATGTTACGATGACAATATTGATGACGTAATCTGGGTCCCCGTCAAACAAGTTCCCTTGTTTCTCAGGAGCCTCTCGGCGTTGTCGAACTTCGTCGTCTCTGACGGGGAACGTATCCTCGCCAGCCCGCTGGGTTTCACCGCCACAGGATCAGGACACCAGCAAGTGGAGGAGCTACTCCAGGAGATCAATTCGACTCACTCAGGACCCAAATCGTATGATCAAGAACGAAATCTGCTTACGAGAGTCATGTTGAAATCCTGCAAAGTTTTCAGGGTGAGTGAATTATTTCATAACGTGGCGTCATAGGCGCCGAGTTTTGATTTTGATGTGGGGGGGGGGGGGGAAGGGGCTCAACCTAAGAGGTTTGGGGTCTGGGGGGGAAAAGCCCCAGCCACTGGAGCACATTTTTTTGGGGGGTATTATTGCCCTCGAGATGGCCTTAGAAGCGATCTGAGGCATTATTTTGAAAGGGAAGATTAAAAACTCTAGTCATTAAGATATTTGATTTTCGTATTTCCAACTTTTTTCGTGGTTTTAACCTATTATGTAAATTAATTTTGTAATTGTCTATAGCAAACACGTCCAGGCTACAGGAATATACTCGTATGTGTAAATTGACGCATTATTTATTAACGTTACAAGATCCTATAGTAATCCGTGGTCTGGCTAAACGAACGGTTTTGCAACCCACACATTGATAGGGTGATTTTGCAAAAAAGGGATTGGACTATTCAAGAAGTACAAGTTTCCTCACCAAAGTTGACATCGAACATCCCAACTCGGTAGGTGAAATCATGCACTGCCCTATGGACAGTTTTTCTCCGGAAATATCGTTAGAAAACTAATTTTCGCCACAGAGGGCCGAGCGAGATGGACTGTCAAAGAACTAAGACGCACTATAAAAAGAAAGAATGCTCACATACAAAATACGTGATGTGGGAAAAAGACACAATTTGTTGATGTGACTATACCATTTTACATGTAAATAGTGACTTCTAAAACCAACAATGTTCCATATAGGCCTACCTAACTCAAATATGGAAAAAAGTGACTTACACCACCTGTATTCTCACAGACTCATGTATTTCTATAGATATCGGAGATGACCGCTGAGCGTTGCAACGGTATCCGCATCCTGCCAACTGTCTCCTTCTACCCCAAACACTCGGACGGATCCGCCATCGAAATGTTCGTGGAAGATTATGCAACTCACGCGATTACCAGGTCGTTGAAGAGTGACAGCCGCATTCACGCGGTGCATGTGGGGAACCAGAACAGCTCGAAACAGAAGGTTACAGTCGGGTCCGTGTACGGACTACTCGCTGCCGAGTTTTGCCCTCTCGTCTACTCAAATTGTGGCAACAAGTTTTGAGGTTCCCGCCAGACGTAAAACAAGCATCAGCCGAATTCCAGTACTCATGACGAAACGAACACTCGGTGCAGTTTCGGAATAATTCCAACAGATTTGTGATACTGATAAGCATATGCGTACGGAGGGGGGGGGGGTGCGGGGGGGTACACTTGCACCTCCTGGAAAATGAAAATGCCATACTTGGCAGAGGAGTATCACTCATCATTCTGTTTTTCGTTGCATGAAAAATGATAAAATAAAAGTAATTTTATGTCAGGCTTCATGTGTTGTGTCCTTGTCATGCGTCAGTGTGCCAACTGTAAATTATGTAAATATGAACATCAAGACCGGGCGCACCTTTTCAGATGTGCCGCAATGAAGAGTGATATCGACTCCCTGCGTGACAACCAGAGCAGGCCAGATCAAGAAGCTAATTTGTATTGGATAGCAAGAAAAATGAATGGCTGAAAAGTCATCATCGCATAAGAAGAAAAAAAAATAATTTTAGAATTATGTTGTAGATCTAAACATAAACTATAGATAGATACATTGCTAAGAAATGATGGACATTCGCACCTGGCCACAAAGGGAAATTTTCCCCCCACCCCCACCCCCACTAAGCTGAAACCAGAAGTTGTCCCTATTTATTCTGATGTCAAACATAACATTCATAATTGTAGAATCCCCTCTACGGTACTATATAGGACCAACGTTAATCGTTTCAAACATTGCTCTGGTGCAAAATCTGGCAAAATTTCTGCGGACGCCCATGCAAGTCAACGGATTTGTGCGAGAAACGAAGCGTGAATGTTGGTTGCTCTTACTAAGAGCAACATTCACGGTTCGTTTCTCTGACTGACGATGACGACGATGATTCTTTTGTTAGCCTCTAAGAGGCTCTAAGAGGCTCTTAGAGGCTAACAAAAGAGCCGTCGTTGTTTTCTGGCACAAGTTCGTTTACTAGAACCACTTACAAATTGAAATTAATCTCTCTTTTGAAATGAATGAAACTGCTTTGAGTGTGGCCTGTGGAATCCTGCTACCGATCATTTATATTGTTTGGGAGGAGTAAGATTTTAACATTTTGAGCAAGACTGTTGACCGGGCATCACGTGACGCACGCTTTCCATTCTAGTGTTGATTTCCAAGAAACAGGGATACCATAACCACCTATCTTTATGTATTTATATTTGTATTTGTAATTGACAAAGTTAACAACATTTAACACTAATTGCATGTAATAATGATAATAATATAATCTTGATTTAAAAAAGAAAGAAAGCATATTTAAAAAAGAAAATTGAAAGAAAATGTAATGGTAGTTTGGCGTAGGCCTACAGCACCTCCTTGTCATTGGCGAGAGATTTGTCAAAGAATGTTACCAAGTATCGAATGGAATCATTACACATTTCTATGGTCCGTTTTCACTTTAACATAGAAAGAAACATGTGTAGGACTTCTGTTGAGGCAGAAACTAATGATCTGATAACACGTCTTGAGTTTGAAGAGCACATTTCCTGGGGGAAATGGCTGTAGGGGAAATTTCTCCTCCTTAGAGAACTAGTGTTTTAGGCTATGTTGTGCCATGTGTCCACTGTGGCAGTAGTCGGTTCAAATGATCCAAAGATTACGACAAGATTATTAAATTGATCAAAATCCAAAAATAATATTTCCCTCCAAATTTCGACTAAGACTATACCATTTGAAAATTTTCGAAATAGCTTGCCCCTTTGATTTGGCTGATACTTCGTAAAATGAAACATTCTATCCAGGAAAAGACAAATAAATGAAATTTAGATAATTAATTTTTATACAATGGCCCTGGGGCCACTTCAAAAATTTCCCCCAAACTATTCTTTTTGTGTTTGCAAGACCATATATCAATGGAATAAGGAACTGATGTTTTTTTTATTCAAAACGATCCAAAGATTACGACAAGATTATAAAATTTATCAAAATTCAAAAATAATATTTCCCTCCGAATTTCGACTAAGACCCTTTGAAAATTTTATACCTTTTGAAAATTTTCGAAATGGCTTGCCCCTTCGATTTGGCTTAAACTTCATAAAATGAAAGATCTTATTCAGTAAATGACAAATTAATGAAATTTAGATTATAAATGTTTATACTATGGCCCCGGGGCCACTTCAAAAATGTCCCCCAAATAAATATTTTTGTGATTGCAAGACCAAATATCAATGGATTAAGGAACTAATGGTGTATTTCGGTTCAAAATGATCCAAATATTACGATAAGATTATAAAATTTATCAAAATCCAAAAATAATATTTCCCTCCGAATTTTGACTAAGACTATATATACCCTTTGAAAAACTTCGAAATGGCTTGCCCCTTCGATTTGGTTTTACTTAATAAAATGAAAGATCTTATCCAGGAGATGACAAATAAATTAAATTTAGATTATAAATGTTTATACTATGGCCCTGGGGCCACTTCAAAAATGTCCCCCAAATTATTCTTTTTGTGATTGCAAGACCATATATCAATGGAATTAGGAACTGATGTTTTTTTTATTCATAACGATCCAAAGATTACGATAAGATTATAAAATTTATCAAAATTCAAAAATAATATTTTCCTTCGAATTTCAAGTAAGACTATACCCTTTAAAAATTTTCGAAAAAGCCTGCTTGATACTTCGTAAAATGAAAGATTTTATCCAGGAAAAGACAAATAAATGAAATTCAGATAATACATTTTTATACTATGGCCCAAGGGCCACTTAAAAAATGTCCCCCAAATTATTCTTTTTGTGATTGCAAGACGAAATATCAATGGATTTAAGAACTGTTGGTGTATATTGATTCAAAATGATCCAAAGATTACGATAAGATTATAAAATTAATCAAAATCCAATAACAATATTTCCCTCCGAATTTCGACTAAGACTATACCCTTTAAAAAGTTTCGAAATAGCTTGCCCCTTCGATTGGGCTGATACTTCGTAAAATGTAAGATCTTATCCAGGAAATAACAAATAAATGAAATAAACACAATAAATTTTTGTACTATGGCCCTGGGGCCACCTCAAAAATGTCCCTCAAATTATTCTTTTTGTGATTGCAAGGCCAAATATCAATGGAATTAGAAACTGATGGGTTTTTTTTATTCAAAATGTTCCAAAGATAACGATAAGATTATAAAATTTATCAAAATCCAAAAAAAATATTTCCCTCCGAATTCTGACTAAGACTATACCCTTTGAAAATTTTCGAAATAGCTTGCCCCTTCGATTTGGCTTATACTTCATAAAATGAAAGATCTTATCCAGGAGATGACAAATAAATGAAATTTAGATTATAAATGTTTATACTATGGCCCTGGGGCCACTTCAAAAATGTCCCCCAAATTACTCTTTTTGTGATTGCAAGACCCAATTTCAATGGATTTAGGAACTGATGGTGTATTTCGGTTCAAAATGATGCAAAGATTACGAGAAGATTAAAAAATTTATCAAAATCCAAAATTAATATATCCCTCCGAATTTCAACTAAGACTATACCCTTTGAAAATTTTCGAAATAGCTTGCCTCTTCGATTTGGCTGATACTACGTAAAATGAAAGATCTTTTTCTGTAAATGACAAATAAAAGAAATTTAGATTATAAATGTTTATACTATGGCCCTGAGGCCCCTTCAAAAATGTCCCCAAATTATTCTGTTTGTGATTGCAAGACGAAATATCAATGGATTTAGAACCTGTTGGTGTATATTGATTCAAAATTATTCAAAGATTACGTTAAGATTATGAAATTTATCAAAATCCAATAATAATATTTCCCTACGAATTTCGACTAATTGGCCTACCGATTAAGAAGTTTTGAAATAGCTTGCCCCTTCGAATGGGCTGATACTTAGATAAATGAAAGATCTTATCCAGGAAATGACAAATTAATAAATTAATATAAAAAATTATTGTACTATGGCCCTGGGGCCACTTCAAAAATGTCCCCTAAATTATTATTTTTGTGATTGGAAGGCCAAATGTCAATGGAATTACGAACTGATGGTTTATTTTTATTCAAAATGATCCAAAGATAACGAAAGGATTATAAAATTTATCAAAATCAAAAAAAATATTTCCCTCCGAATTTCTACTAAGACTATAAAATTTTCGAAATATCTTGCCCCTTTGATTTGGCTTATACTTCATAAAATGAAAGATCTTATTCTGTAAATGACA
This sequence comes from Isoperla grammatica, assembly GCA_945910005.1. NCBI lineage: Eukaryota > Metazoa > Arthropoda > Insecta > Plecoptera > Perlodidae > Isoperla > Isoperla grammatica. Next base: position 28,781,093 of record OX246737.1, read on the forward strand.
AAAAAATGAAATTAAGATTATAAATGTTTATAATATGGCCCTGGGGTTACTTCAAAAATGTCCCCCAAATTATTTTTTTTGTGATTGCAAGACCAAATATCAATAAATTTAGGAACTGATAGTGTATTTCGACTCAAAATGATTCAAAGATTCCGATAAGATTATAAAATTAATGAAAATCCAAAAATAATATTATCCTCCGAAATTCGACTAAGACGAAAATTTTCTTTAGAAATTTTCGAAATAGCTTGCCCCCTTCGATTTGGCTGATACTTCGTAAAATGAAAGATCTTATCCAGGAAATGACAAATAAATAAAATTTAGATTATAAATGTTTATATTATGGCCCTGGGGTCACTTAAAAAATGTCCCCAAAATTATTATTTTTGTGATTGAAAGACCAATTATCAATTGATTATGAAACTGATAGTGTATTTCGACTCAAAATGATCCAAAGATTCCGATTAGATCATAAATTTATTCAAAATCTAAAAAATAATATTTGCCTCCGAATTTCGAATAAGACTATACCCTTTGAAAATTTTCGAAACAGCTTGCCCCTTCGATTTGGCTGATACTTCGTAAAATGAAAGATCTTTTTCTGTAAATGACAAATAAATGAAATTTCGATTATAAATGTTTATACTATGGCCCTGGGGCCACTTCAAAAATGTCCCCCAAATTATTCTTTTTGTGATTGCAACACCAAATAACAATAAATTTAGGAACTGATAATGTATTTCGACTCAAAATGATCCAAAGATTCCGATTAGATTATAAAATTATTCCAAATCCAAAACTAATATTTTCCTAAAGTTTCGAAACAGCTTGCCCCTTCGATTTGGCTGATACTTCGTAAAATGAAAGATCTTTTTCTGTAAATGACAAATAAATGAAATTTCGATTATAAATGTTTATACTATGGCCCCGGGGCCACTTCAAAAATGTCCCCCAAATAAATATTTTTGTGATTGCAAGACCAAATATCAATGGATTAAGGAACTAATGGTGTACTTCGGTTCAAAATGATCCAAATATTACGATAAGATTATAAAATTTATTAAAACCCAAAAATAATATTTCCCTCCGAATTTCGACTAAGACCTTTCGACTTAGACTAAGTAAGACCCTTTAAATAGTTTCGAAATAGCTTGCCCTTTCGATTGGGCTGATACTTCGTAAAATGAAAGATCTTATCCAAGGAATGAAGAATAAATGATATTGAGATTAAAAATGTTTATACTATGGCCATAGGGCCATTACAAAAATGTCCTCCCAATTCCTCTTTTTGTGATTGCAAGACGAAATATCAATGTATTTAGGAACTGTTTTTGTATTTTGATTCAAAATGATCCAAAGATTACGATAAGATTATAAAATTTATCAAAATCCAATAATAATATTTCCCTTCGAATTTCGACTAAGACTATACCCTTCGAAAATTTTTGAAATAGCTTGCCCCTTCGATTTGGCTGATACTTCGTAAAATGAAAGATCTTTTTCTGTTTATGACAAATAAATGAAATTAAGATAATAAATGTTTATACTATGGCCCTGAGGCCACTTCAAAAATTTTCCCCAAATTATTCTTTTTGTGATTGCAAGACCAAATATCAATGGATTTAGGAACTGATGAGGTGTTTCGATTCATTATGATCCAAATATAACGATAAGATTTGTTAAATTTATCAAAATCAAAAATAATATTTTCTTCTGAATTTCGACTAAGAATATACCATTTGAAAATTTTCGAAATAGCTTGCCCCGTCGATTTGGCTTATACTTCGTAAAATATAAGATTCTATCCAGGAAATTACAAATAAATGAAATTTAGATAATAAATGTTTATACTATGGCCATAGGGCCATTTCAAAAATGTCCTCCTAATTATTCTTTTTGTGAACGCAAGACGAAATATCAATGGACTTAGGAACTGTTGGTGTATATTGATTCAAAATGATCCAAAGATTACGATAAGATTATAAAATTTATAAAAATCCAATAATAATATTTCCCTCCGAATTTCGACTAAGACTATACCCTTTTAAAAGTTTCGAAATAGCTTGCCCCTTCGATTGGGCTGATACTTCGTAAAATGAAAGATCTTATCAAGGGAATGACAAATAAATGATATTAAGATTATAAATGTTTATACTATGGCCCTGGGGCCACTTCAAAAATGTCCCTCAATTTATTCTTTTTGTGATTGCAAGACCAAATAACAATGAATTTAGAAACTGATAGTGTATTTCGACTCAAAATGATCCAAAGATTCAGATAAGATTATAAAAATTATCAAAATCCTAAATAATATTTTCCTCCGAAATTCGACTAAGACGACCCTTGAAAATTTTCGAAAAAGCTTGCCTCTTCGATTTGGCTTGAACTTCATAAAATTTAAGATCTTTTTCTGTAAATGACAAATAAATGAAATTAAGATTATAAATGTTTATACTATGGCCCTGGGGCCACTTCCAAAATTTTCCCCAAATTATTCTTTTTGTGATTGCAAGCCAAAATTTCAATAGATTTAGGAACTGATGAGGTATTTCGATTCAAAATGATCCAAAGATTACGATAAGATTAATAAATTTATCAAAATCCAAAAATAATATTTTCCTCCGAATTTCGACTAAGACTATAGGCCTATATACCCTTTGAAAATTTTCGAAATAGCTTGCCCCTTCGATTTGGCTGAAACTTCGTAAAATAAAAGATTCTATCCAGGAAAAGACAAATAAATGAAATTAAAATAACTAATTTTTATACAATGGCCCTGGGGCCACTTCAAAACTTTCCCCCAAATTATTCTTTTTGTGATTGCAAGACCATATATCAATGGAATTAGAAACTGATGTTTTTATTATTCAAAACGATCCAAAGATAACGATAAGATTATAAAATTTATCAAAATTCAAAAATAATATTTTCTTCCGAATTTCAACTAAGTAGTATACCCTTTAAAAATTTTCGAAAAAGCTTGCCCCTTCTATTTGGCTGATACTTCGTTAAATGAAAGATCCTATCCAGAAAAGACAAATAAATGAATTTCAGATAATAACTTTTTATACTATGGCCCTGGGGCAACTTCAAAAATGTCCCCCACATTATTCTTTTTGTGATTGCAAGACCAAATATCAATGGATTAAGGAAATGATTGTGTATTAAGGTTCAAAATGATGCAAAGATTCCGGTAAGATTATAAAATTTATTAAAATCCAAAAATAATATATCCCTCCGAATTTCGACTAAGACTATACCCTTTGAAAATTTTCGAAATAGCTTGCCCCTTCGATTTGGCTGATACATCGTAAAACAAAGATCTTATCCAGGAAATGAAAAATGAATGCAATTTAGATTATAAATGTTTATACTATGGCCCTGGGGCCATTTCAAAAATGTCCTCCCAATTATTCTTTTTGTGATTGCAAGACGAAATATCAATGGATTAAGGAACTGTTGGTGTATATTGATTCAAAATGATCCAAAGATTACGAAAAGATTATACAATTTATCATAATCCAATAATAATAGTTCTCTCCGAATTTCGACTAAGACCTTTCGACTAAGACTAAGACCCTTTAAAAAGTTTCGAAATAGCTTGCCCCTTCGATTAGGCTGATACTTCGTAAAGTGAAAGATCTTATCCAGGGAATGACAAATAAATGATAAAAAGATGATAAATGTTTATACTATGGCCCTGGGGCCACTTCAAAAATGTCCACCAAATTATTCTTTTTGTGATTGCTAGACCAAATATCAATGGATTTAGGAACACATGACGTATTTCGATTCAAAATGATCCAAAGATTAGCCTGCCCCTTTGATTTGTGGCCCTACGGCCACATCAAAAATGTCCACTAAATTATTCTTTTTGTGATTGCAAGACCAAATATCAATGAATTTAGGAACTGATAGTGTATTTCGACTCAAAATGATGCAAAGATTCCGATAAGATTATAAAATTAATCATAATCCAAAAATAATATTTTCTTCCGAAATTCGACTAAGAAAAAATGTTTTTCGAAAACGCTTGCCTCTTCGATTTGGCTTATACTTCATAAAATTAAAGATCTTATTCTGTTAATGACAAATAAGTGAAATTTGGATAATAAATGTTAATACTATGGCTCTGGGGCCACCTTAAATATGTCCCCTAAATTATTCTTTTTGTGATTGCAAGACCAAATATCAATGGAATTAGGAACTAATGGTTGGCTGATACTTCGTAAAATGAAAGATTCTATCCAGAAAAGACAAAAAAATGAAATTCAGATAATAACTTTTTATACTATGGCCCTGGGGCCACTTCAAAAATGTCCTCCACATTATTCTTTTTGTGATTGCAAGACCAAATATCAATGGATTTAGGAACTGATAGTGTATTTAGGTTCAAAATGATGCAAAGATTCTGGTCAGATTATAAAATTTATCAAAATCCAAAAATATAATATCCCTCCGAATTTCCACTAAGACTATACTCTTTGAAAATTTTCGAAAAAGCTTGCCCCTTCGATTGGGCTGATACTTCTTAAAATGAAAGATCTTTTTCCTTTTATGACAAATAAATTAAATTAAGATTATAAATTTGTGTACTATGGCCCTGGGGCCATTTCAAAAATGTCCCCTTAATTATTCTTTTTGTGATTGCAAGACCAAATATCAATGGGGAACTGATGAGGTACTTCGATTCAAAATGATCCAAAGATAACGATAAGATTATAAAATTTATCAAAATTCAAAAATAATATTTCCCTCCGAAATTCGGCTAAGACTATACCCTTTGAAAATTTTCGAAATAGCTTGCCCCTTCGATTTGGCTGATACTTCGGTTAATAAAAGATCTTTTTCTGTAAATGACAAATAAATGCAATTTAGATATATAATGTTTATACTATGGCCCTGGGGCCACTTCCAAAATGTTGCTTAAATTATTCTTTTTGTGATTGCAAGACCAAATATCAATGGATTGAGAAACTGATGAGCTATTTCGATTCAAAATGATCCAAAGATTACAATAAGATTTGTTAAGTTTATCAAAATCAAAAATAATATTTTCCTCTGAATTTCGACTAAGACTATATACCCCCTTTGAAAATTTTCGAAATTGCTTGCCCCTTCGATTTGGCTGATACTTCGTAAAATGAAAGATTCTATCCAGGAAAAGACAAATAAATGAAATTTAGATAATACATTTTTATACTATGGCCCTAGGGCCACTTAAAAAATGTCATCTAAATTATTCTTTTTGTAATTGCAAGACGAAATATCAATGGACTTAGGAACTGATGAGGTATTTCGATTCAAAATGATCCAAAGATTACGATAAGATTATACAATTTATCTTAATCCAAAATAATATTTTCCTCCAAATTCCCTTTGAAAAGTTTCGAATTAGCTTGCCCCTTCGATTGGGCTGATACTTCGTAAAATGAAAGATCTTATCCAGGAAATGACAAATAAATGAAATTAAGATAATACATTTTTGTACTATGGCCCTGGGGCTATTTCAAGAATGTCCTCCCAATTAATCTTTTTGTGATTGCAAGACGAAATATCAATGGATTTAGGAACTGTTGGTGTATATTGATTCAAAATGATCCAGAGATTACGATAAGATTATAAAATTTATCAAAATACAATAATAATATTTCCCTCCGAATTTCGCCCTTTAAAAAGTTTCGAAATAGCTTGCCCTTTCGATTTGGCTGATACTTCGTAAAATGAAAGATCTTTTTCTGTTAATGACAAATAAATTAAATTTAGATAATAAATGTTTATACTATGGCCCTAGGGCCATTTCAAAAATGTCCTCCCAATTATTCTTTTTGTGATTGCAAGACGAAATATCAATGGATTTAGGAACTGTTGGTGTATATTGATTTAAAATGATCCAACATTACGATAAGATTATAAAATTTATCAAAATCCAATAATAATATTTCCCTCCGAATTTCGACTAAGACCTTTCAAAAGTTTCGAAATAGCTTGCCCCTTCGATTGGGCTGATATTTCGTAAAATGAAAGATCTTATCCAGGGGATGACAAATAAATGATATTTAGATTATAAATGTTTATACTATGGCCCTGGGGCCACCTCAAAAATGTCCCCCCATTCATTCTTTTTGTGATTGCAAGACCAAATATCAATGAATTTAGGAACTAATAGTGTATTTCGTTTCAAAAAGATACAAAGATTCCGAGACGATTATAAAATTAATCAAAATCGAAAAATAATATTTTCCTCCGAAATTCGTCTTAGACTTTACCCTTTGAAAATTTTCGAAAAAGCTTGCCTCTTCGATTTGGCTTATACTTCATAAAATTAAAGATCGTATTCTGTAAATGACAAATGAATGAAATTAAGATTATAAATGTTTATACTATGGCCCTGGGGCCACTTCAAATATGTCCCCTAAATTATTCTTTATGTAATTGCAATACCAAATATCAATGGATTTAGGAACTGTTGGTGTATATTGATTCAAAATGAACCAAAGATAACGATTAGATTATAAAATTTATCAAAATCGAAAAATAATATTTTCCTCCGAAATTCGGCTAAGACTATACCCTTTGAAAATTTTCGAAATAGCTTGCCTCTTCGATTTGGCTGATACTTCGTAAAAGGAAAGATCTTTTCTGTAAATGACAAATAAATTAAATTTAGATTATAAATGTTTATACTATGGCCCTGGGGCCACTTCCAAAATTTTCCCCAAATTATTCTTTTTGTGATTGCAAGACCAAATATCAATGGAATAGGAACTGATGAGGTATTTCGATTCAAAATGATCCAAAGATTACGATAAGATTATTAAATTTATCAAAATCCAAAAATAATATTTTCCTCCGAATTTGAAATAGCTTGCCCCTTCGATTTAGCAGATACTTCGTAAAATAAAAGATTCTATCCAGGAAAAGACAAATAAATGAAATTTAGATAATTAAATTTCATACAATGGCCCAGGGGCCACTTCAAAAATTTCCCCCAAATTATTCTTTTTGTGATTGCAAGACAATATATCAATGGAATTAGGAACTGATGGCTGGCTGATACTTCGTAAAATGAAAGATTCTATCCAGGAAAAGACAAATAAATTAAATTAAGATAATACATTTTTATACTATGGCCCTAGGGCCCCTTAAAAATTTCCCCCAAATTATTCTTTTTGTGATTGCAAGACCATATCAATGGAATTTGGAACTGATGTTTTTTTTTAATTCAAAACGATCCAAAGATTACGATATATATACCCTTTAAAAATTTTCGAAATAGCTTGCCCCATCGATTTGGCTGATACTTCGTAAAATAAAAGATCCTATCCAGAAAATGACAAATAAATGAAATTCAGATAATGACTTTTTATACTATGGCCCTGGGGCCACTTCAAAAATGTCCCCCAAATTATTCTTTTTGTAATTGCAAGACCATATATCAATGGATTTATGAACTGATGAGGTATTTCGATTACGACCAAAGATAACGATAAGATTATAAAATTTATCAAAATCCAATAATAATATTTCCCTCCGAATTTCGCCCTTTGTAAATTTTCGAAAAAGCTTTGTTCTTCGATTTGGCTTATACTTCATACAATTTAAAGATCGTATTCTGTAAATGACAAATAAATGAAATTTAGATTATAAATGTTTATACTATGGCCCTGGGGCCACTTCAAATATGTCCCCTAAAATATTCTTTTTGTGATTGCAAGACCAAATATCAATGGATTTAGGAACTGTTGGTGTATTTCGACTCAAAATGATCCAAAGATTCCGATTAGATTATAATATTATTCGAAATCAAAAAATAATATTTTCCTCCGAAATTTTCCCTTTGAAAATATTCGAAATAGCTTGCCCCTTCGATTTGGCTGATACTTCGTAAAATAAAAGATTCTGTCCAGAAAAAGACAAATAAATGCAATTGAAATAATTAATTTTTATACAATGGCCCTGGGGCCACTTCAAAAATGTCCCCCAAATTATTCTTTTTGTGATTGCAAGACCAAATATCAATGAATTTAGGAACTGATAGTGTATTTCGACTCAAAGTGATCCAAAGATTCCGATAATTTAATAAAATTAATCAAAATCCAAAAATAATATTTTCCTCCAAAATTCGGCTTAGACTATACCCTTTGAAAGTTTTCGAAATAGCTTGCCTCTTCGATTTGGCTGATACTTCGTAAAATGAAAGATCTTTTTCTGTAAATGACAAATACATGAAATTTAGATAATGAATGTTTATACTATGGCCCTATGGCCACTTCCAAAATTTTCCCCAAATTATTCTTTTTGTGATTGCAAGACCAAATATCAATGGATTTAGGAACTGATGAGGTATTTCGATTCAAAATGATCCAAAGATTACGATAAGCTTATTAAATTTATCAAAATCCAAAAATAATATTTTCCTCCGAATTCGAAATAGCTTGCCCCTTCGATTTGGCTTATACTTTGTAAAATAAAAGATTCTATCCAGGAAAAGACAAATAAATCAAATTAAGATAATTAATTTTTATACAATGGCCCACGGGCCACTTTAAAAATTTCCCCCAAATTATTCTTTTTGTGATTGCAAGACCATATATCAATGGATTTAGGAACTGATGTTTTTTTTATATTCAAAACGATCCAAAGATTACGATAAGATTATTTAATTTATCAAAATTCAAAAATAATATTTTCCTTCGAATTTCAAGTAAGACTATATACCCTTTGAAAATTTTCAAAATAGCTTGCCCCTTCGATTTGGCTGATACTTCGTAAAATGAAAGATCCTATCCAGAAAATGACAAATAAATGAAATTTAGGTAATGACTTTTTATACTATGGCCCTGGGGCCTCTTCAAAAATGTCCCCCAAATTATTCTTTTGGTGATTGCAAGACCAAATATCAATAGATTTAGGAACTGATGGTGTATTTAGGTTCAAAATAATGCAAAGATTCCAGTTAGATTATAAAATTTATCAAAATTCAAAAATAATATATCCCTCCGAATATCGACTAAGAAATATCGACCCTTTGAAAATTTTCGAAATAGCTTGCCCCTTCGATTTGGCTGATACTTCGATAAATGAAAGATCTTATCCAGGAAATGACAAATAAATGAGATTAAGATTATAAATGTTTATATTATGGCCCTGGGGCCACTTCAAAAATGTCCCCCAAATTATTCTTTTTGTGATAGCAAGACCAAATATCAAAAGATTTAGGAACTGAATGTGTTTTCGACTCAAAATGATCCAAAGATTCCGATTACATTATCAAATTATTCAAAATAAAAAAATAATATTTTCCTCCGAAATTCGACTTTGAAAATTTTCGAAATAGCTTGCCCCTTCGATTTGGCTGATACTTCGTAAAATATAAGATTCTATCCAGTAAATTTCAAAATAAATGAAATTCAGTTAAAAAAATGTTTATACTATGGCCATAGGCCCATTTCAAAATGTCCTCCCAATTATTCTTTTTGTGATTCCAAGACGAAATATCAATGGATTTAGGAACTGTTGGTGTATATTGATTCAAAATGATCCAAAGATTACGATAAGATTATAAAATTTATCAAAATCCAATAATAATATTTCCCTCCGAATTTCGACTAAGACCTTTAAAAAGTTTCAAAATAGCTTGCCCCTTCGATTGGGCTGATACTTCGTAAAATGAAAGATCTTATCCATTGAATGACAAATAAATGATATTGAGATTATAAATGTTTATACTCTGGCCTTGGGGCCACTTCAAAAATTTCCCCCAATTTATTCTTTTTGTGATTGCAAGACTAAATAACAATGAATTTAGGAACTGATAGTGTATTTCGACTCAAAATGATCCAAAGATTCCGATAAGATTATAGAATTAATCAAAATCCAAAAATAATATTTTCCTCCGAAATTCGACCAAGAAAAAACCCTTTAAAAATTTTCGAAAAAGCTTGCCTCTTCAATTTGGCTTATACTTCATAAAATTAAAGATCTTATTCTGTAAATGACAAATAAATGAAATTTAGAATATAAATGTTTATACTATGGCCCTGGGGCCACTTCAAATATGTCCCCCAAATTATTCATTTTGTGATTGCAAGACCAAATATCAAAGGATTTAAGAACTGAATGTGTATTTCGACTCAAAATGATCCAAAGATTCCGATTAGATTATAAAATTATTCAAAATAAAAAAATAATATTTTCCTCCGAAATTTTCCCTTTGAAAATTTTCGAAATAGCTTGCCCCTTCAATTTGGCTGATACTTCGTAAAATAAAAGATTCTGTCCAGAAAAAGACAAATAAATGCAATTGAGATAATTAATTTTTATACAATGGCCCTCGGGCCACTTCAAAAATGTCCCCCAAATTATTCTTGTTGTGATTGCAAGACCATAAATCAATGGATTTACGAACTGATGAGGTATTTTGATTTAAAATGATCCAAAAATAACGATAAGATTTGTTAAATTTATCAAAATCAAAAATAATATTTTACTCTGAATTTCAACTAAGAGTATACCCTTTGAAAATTTTCGAAATCGCTTGCATCTTCGATTTGTCTGATACTTCGTAAAATATAAGATTCTATCCATGAAATTACAAATAAATGAAATTAAGATAATAAATGTTTATACTATGGCCATAGGGCCATTTCAAAAATGTCCTCCCAATTTATTCTTTTTGTGATTGCAAGACCAAATATCAATGAATTTAGGAACTGATAGTGTATTTCGACTCAAAGTGATCCAAAGATTCCGAAAATTTTATAAAATTAATCAAAATCCAAAAATAATATTTTCCTCCAAAATTCGGCTTAGACTATACCCTTTGAAAATTTTCGAAATAGCTTGCCTCTTCGATTTGGCTGATACTTCGTAAAATGAAAGATCTTTTTCTGTAAATGACAAATACATTAAATTTAGATAATAAATGTTTATACTATGGAACTATGGCCACTTAAAAATTTCCCCCAAATTATTCTTTTTGTGATTGCAAGACCATTTATCAATGGAATAAGGAACTAATGTTTTTTTTATATTCAAAACGATCCAAAGATTACAATAAGATTATAAAATTTATCAAAATTCAAAAATAATATTTTCCTTCGAATTTCAAGTATAACTATACCCTTTGAAAATTTTCAAAATAGCTTGCCCCTTCGATTTGGCTGATACTTCGTAAAATGAAAATCCTATCCAGAAAATGACAAATAAATGAAATTCAGGTAATGACTTTTTATACTATGGCCCTGTGGCCTCTTCAAAAATGTCCCCCAAATTATTCTTTTTGTGATTGCAAGACCAAATATCAATGGATTTAGGAACTTATGAGGTATGTCGAATCAAAATGATCCAAAGATAACAATAAAATTTGTTAAATTTATCAAAATCAAAAATTATATTTTACTCTGAATTTCGACTAGAGTATACCCTTTGAAATGTTCGAAATAGCTTGCCCCATCGATTTGGCTGATACTTCGTAAAATATAAGATTCTATCCAGGAAATTACAAATAAATGAAATTCAGTTAAAAAAATGTTTAAACTATGGCCATAGGGCCATTTCAAAAATGTCCTCCCAATTATTCTTTTTGTGATTGCAAGACAAAATATCAATGGATTTAGGAACTGTTGGTGTATATTGATTCAAAATGATCCAAAGATTACGATAAGATTATAAAATTTATCAAAATCCAATAATAATATTTCCCTCCGAATTTCGACTAAGACTATACCCTTTAAAAAGTTTCGAAATAGCTTGCCCCTTCGATTGGGCTGATACTTCGTAAAATAAAAGATCTTATCCATTGAATGACAAATAAATGATATCTAGATTATAAATGTTTATACTCTGGCCCTGGGGCCACTTCAAAAATTTCCCCCAATTTATTCTTTTTGTGATTGCAAGACTAAATGACAATGAATTTAGGAACTGATAGTGTATTTCGACTCAAAATGATCCAAAGATTCCGATAAGATTATAAAATTAATCAAAATCAAAAAATAATATTTTCCTCCGAAATTCGACCAAGACTATACCCTTTAAAAATTTTCGAAAAAGCTTGCCTCTTCGATTTGGCTTATACTTCATAAATTTAAAGATCTTATTCTGTGAATCACAAATAAATGAAATTAAGAATATAAATGTTTATAATATGGCTCTGGGGCCACTTCAAAAATGTCCCCCAAATTATTCTTTTTGTGATTGCAAGACCAAATATCAATAGATTTAAGAACTGAATGTGTATTTCGACTCAAAATGATCCAAAGATTCCGATTAGATTATAAAATTATTCGAAATAAAAAAATAATGTTTTCCTCCGAAATTCGACTAAGACTATACCCTTCGACAATTTTCGAAATAGCTTGCCCCTTTGATTTGGCTGATACTTCGTAAAATGAAAGATTCTGTCCAGAAAAAGACAAATAAATGCAATTGTTATAATTCATTATTATACAATGGCCCTGGGGCCACTTCAAAAATGTCCCCCAAATTATTCTTTTTGTGATTGCAAGACCATATATCAATGGATTTACGAACTGATGAGGTATTTCGATTAGAAATGATCCAAAGATAAGGATAAGATTTGTTAAATTTATCAAAATCAAAAATAATATTTTACTCTGAATTTCGACTAAGAGTATACCCTTTAAAAATTTTCGAAAAAGCTTGCCTCTTCGATTTGGCTTATATTTCATAAAATTGAAGATCTTATTCTGTAAATGACAAATAAATGAAATTATGATTATAAATGTTTATACTATGGCCCTGGGGCCACTTCAAAAATTTCCCCCAATTTATTCTTTTAGTGATTGCAAGACCAAATATCAATGAATTTAGGAACTGATAGTGTATTTCGACTCAAAATGATCCAAAGATAACGACAAGATTATTAAATTAATCAAAATCAAAAAATAATAATTCTCTCCGAAATTCGGCTTAGACTATACCCTTTGAAAATTTTCGAAATAGCTTGCCCTTTTCGATTTGGCTGATACTTCGTAAAATGAAAGATCTTATCCAGGGAATGACAAATAAATAATATTTAGATTATAAATGTTTATACTCTGGCCCTGGCACCACTTCAAAAATTTCCCCCAATTTATTCTTTTTGGGATTGCAAGACCAAATAACAATGAATTTAGGAACTGATAGTGTATTTCGACTCAAGATGATCTTAAGATTCCGATAAGATTATAAAATTAATCAAAATCCAAAAATAATATTTTCCTCCGAAATTCGACTAAGACTATACCCTTTAAAAATTTTCGAAAAAGCTTGCCTCTTCGATTTTGCTTGTACTTCATAAAATTAAAGATCTTATTCTGTAAATGACAAAAAAATGAAATTTAGAATATAAATGTTTATACTATGGCCCTGGGGCCACTTCAAAAATGTCCCCCAAATTATTCTTTTTGTGATTGCAAGAGTAAATATCAATGGATTTAGGAACTGATGGTGTATTCAGGTTCAAAATAATGCAAAGATTCCAGTTAGATTATATGATTTATCAAAATCCAAAAATAATATATCCCTCCGAATTTCGGATTTCGGATTTCGAAAAAGCTTGCCTCTTCGATTTGGCTTTTACTTCATAAAATTAAAGATCTTATCCAGGGTATGACAAATAAATGATGTTAGATTATAAATGTTTATACTATGGCCCTGGGGCCACTTCAAAAATTTCCCCCAATTTATTCTGTTTGTGAATGCAAGACCAAATATCAATGAATTTAGGAACTGATAGTGTATTTACACTCAAAATGATCCAAAGATTCCGATAAGATTATAAAATAAATCAAAATCCAAAAATAATATTTTCCTCCGAAATTCGACTAAGACTTTGAAAATTTTCGAAAAAGCTTTGTTCTTCGATTTGGCTTATACTTCATAAAATTTAAGATCTTATTCTGTAAATGACAAATAAATGAAATTTAGATTATAAATGTTTATACTATGGCCCTGGGGCCACTTCAAAAATGTCCCCTAAATTATTTTTTTTGATTGCAAGACCAAATATCAATGAATTTAGGAACTGATAGTGTATTTCGACTCAAAATGATCCAAAGATTCCGATTAGATTATAAAATAATTCAAAATCCAAAACTAATATTTTCCTCAGAAATTTGACTAATACCCTTTGAAAATTTTCGAAATAGCTTGCTTCTTCGATTTGGCTGATACTTCGTAAAATGAAAGATCTTTTTCTGTTAATGACAAATACATGAAATTTAGATTATAAATGTTTATACTATGGCCCTGGGGCCACTTCCAAAATTTTCCCCAAATTATTCTTTTTGTGATTGCAAGACCAAATATCAATGGATTTAGGAACTGATGAGGTATTTCGATTCAAAATGATCCTAAGATTACGATATGATTATTAAATTTATCAAAATCCAAAAATAATATTTTCCTCCAAATTCGAAATAGCTTGCCCCTTCGATTTGGCGGATACTTCGATAAATAAAAGATTCTATCCAGGAAAAGACAAATAAATCAAATTTAGACAATTAATTTTTATACAATGGCCCAGGGGCCACTTCAAAAATTTCCCTCAAATTATTCTTTTTGTGATTGCAAGACCATATATCAATGGAATTAGGAACTAATGTTTTTTTTATATTCAAAACGATCCAAAGATTACGATAAGATTATAAAATTTATCAAAATTCAAAAATAATATTTTCCTTCGAATTTCAAGTAAGACTATATATACCCTTTGAAAATTTTCAAAATAGCTTGCCCCTTCGATTTGGCTGATACTTCGGAAAATGAAAAATCTTTTTCTGTAAATGACAAATAAATGAAATTTAGATAATAAATGTTTATACTATGGCCCTGAGGCCACTTCAAAAATTTTCCCCAAATTATTCTTTTTGTGATTGCAAGACCAAATATCAATGGATTTTCGAACTGATGAGGTATTTCGAATCAAAATGATCCAAAGATAACGATAAGATTTGTAAATTTATCAAAATCAAAAATAATTTTTTACTCTGAATTTCGACTAAGAGTATACCCTTTGAAAATTTTCGAAAAAGCTTGCCCCTTCGATTTGGCTGATACTTCGTAAAATATAAGATTCTATCCAGGATATTACAAATAAATAAAATTCAGTTAAAAAAATGTTTATACTATGGCCATAGGGCCATTACAAAAATGTCCTCCAAATTATTCTTTTTGTGATTGCAAGACGAAATATCAATGGATTTAGGAACTGTTGGTGTACATTGATTCAAAATGATCCAAAGATTACGATAAGATTATAAAATTTATCAAAATCCAATAATAATATTTCCCTCCGAATTTCGACTAAGACTATACCCTTTAAAAAGTTTCGAAATAGCTTGCCCCTTCGATTGGGCTGATACTTCGTAAAATGGAAGATCTTATCCAGGGAATGACAAATAAATAATATTTAGATTATAAATGTTTATACTCTGGCCCTGGCACCACTTCAAAAATTTCCCCCAATTTATTCTTTTTGGGATTGCAAGACCAAATAACAATGAATTTAGGAACTGATAGTGTATTTCGACTCAAGATGATCTAAAGATTCCGATAAGATTATAAAATTAATCAAAATCCAAAAATAATATTTTCCTCCGAAATTCGACTAAGACCCTTTAAAAATTTTCGAAAAAGCTTGCCTCTTCGATTTGGCTTATACTTTATAAAATTAAAGATCTTATTCTGTAAATGACAAAAAAATGAAATTTAGAATATAAATGTTTATACTATGGCCCTGGGGCCACTTCAAAAATGTCCCCCAAATTTTTCTTTTTGTGATTGCAAGACCAAATATCAATGGATTTAGGAACTGATGGTGTATTTAGGTTCAAAATGGTGCAAAGATTCCAGTTAGATTATAAGATTTATCAAAATCTAAAAATAATATATCCCTCCGAATTTCGACTAAGACTATACCCTTTGAAAATTTTCGAAATAGCTTGCCCCTTCGATTTGGCTTATACTTCGATAAATGAAAGATCTTATCCAGGAAATGACAAATAAATGAGATTAAGATTATAAATGTTTATATTATGGCCCTGGGGCCACTTCAAAAATATCCCCCAAATTATTCTTTTTGTGATAGCAAGACCAAATATCTTAATAGATTTAGGAACTGAATGTGTATTTCGACTCCAAATGATTCAAAGATTCCGATTAGATTATAAAATTATTCAAAATCAAAAAATAATATTTTCCTCCGAAATTCGACTAAGACCCTTTGAAAATTTTCGAAAAAGCTTGCCTCTTCGATTTGGCTTATACTTCATCAAATTAAAGATCTTATCCAGGGAATGACAAATAAATGATATTAGATTATAAATGTTTATACTATGGCCCATGGGGCCACTTCAAAAATTTCCCCCAATTTATTCTTTTTGTGATTGCAAGACCAAATATCAATGAATTTAGGAACTGATAGTGTATTTCGACTCAAAATGATCCAAAGATTCCGATAAGATTATAAATAAATCAAAATCCAAAAATAATATTTTCCTCCGAAATTCGACTAAGACTTTGAAAATTTTCGAAAAATCTTTGTTCTTCGATTTGGCTTATACTTCATAAAATTTAAGATCTTATTCTGTAAATGACAAATAAATGAAATTTAGATTATAAATGTTTATACTATGGCCCTGGGGCCACTTCCAAAATTTTCCCCAAATTATTCTTTTTGTGATTGCAAGACCAAATATCAATGGATGCAGGAACTGATGAGGTATTTCGATTCAAAATGATCGAAAGATTACGATAAGATTATTAAATTTATCAAAATCCAAAAATATTATTTTCCTCCGAATTTCGACTAAGACTATATATACCCTTTGAAAATTTTCGAAATAGCTTGCCCCTTCGATTTGGCTGATTCTTCGTAAAATGAAAGATTCTATCCAGGAAAAGACAAATAAATGAAATTTAGATAATAAATTTTTATACTATGGCCCTAGGGCCACTTAAAAAATGTCCCCCAAATTATTCTTTTTGTAATTGCAAGACGAAATATCAATGGATTTAGGAACTGATGAGGTATTTCGATTCAAAATGATCCAAAGATTACGATAAGATTATAAAATTTATCAAAATCCAAAAATAATATTTTCCTCCAGTTTTCGACTAAGAACTACTTTGAAAAGTTTCGAATTAGCTTGCCCCTTCGATTGGGCTGATACTTCGTAAAATGAAAGATCTTATCCAGTAAATGACAAATAAATGAAATTTAGATAATAAATTTTTGTACTATGGCCCTGGGGCCACCTCAAAAATGTCCCTCAAATTGTTCTTTTTGTGATTGCAAGGCCAAATATCAATGGAATTAGGAACTGATGTTTTTTTTCTTCAAAATGATCCAAAGATTACGATAAGATTATAAAATTTATCAAAATCCAAAACTAATATTTTCCTCCGAAATTTGACTAAGACTATACCCTTTAAAAATTTTCGAAATAGCTTGCCCCTTCGATTTGGCTTATACTTCATTAAATGAAAGATCTTATGCTGTAAATTACAAATAAATGAAATTTAGATTATAAATGTTTATACTATGGCCCTGGGGCCACTTCAAAAATGTCCCCTAAATTATTTTTTTTGATTGCAAGACCAAATATCAATGAATTTAGGAACTGATAGTGTATTTCGACTCAAAATGATCCAAAGATTCCGATAAGATTATAAAATTAATCAAAATCCAAATATAATATTTTCCTCCGAAATTCGACTAAGACCCTTTGAAAATTTTCGAAATAGCTTGCACCTTCGATTTGGCTGGTACTTCGTAAAATGAAAGATCTTATTCTGTAAATGACAAATAAATGAAATTTAGATTAAAAATGTTTATACTATGGCCCTGGGGCCACTTTAAAAATGTCCCGCAAATTATTTTTTTTTTGTGATTGCAAGACCAAATATCAATGGATTTAGGAACTGATGGGGTATTTCGATTCAAAATGATCCAAATATTACAAGAAGATTATAAAATGTATCAAAATCCAAAAATAATATTAATATAATAATAATAATAATAATATAATAATAATATGGCCCTAGGGCCACTTCAAAAATGTCCCCCAAATTATTCTTTTTGTGATTGCAAGATCAAATATCAATGGATTTAGGAACTGATGAGGTATTTCGATTCAAAATGATCCTAAGATTACGATATGATTATTAAATTTATCAAAATCCAAAAATAATATTTTCCTCCAAATTCGAAATAGCTTGCCCCTTCGATTTGGCGGATACTTCGATAAATAAAAGATTCTATCCAGGAAAAGACAAATAAATCAAATTTAGATAATTAATTTTTTTCCAATGGCCCAGGGGCCACTTCAAAAATTTCCCTCAAATTATTCTTTTTGTGATTGCAAGACCATATATCAATGGAATTAGGAACTAATGTTTTTTTTATATTTAAAACGATCCAAAGATTACGATAAGATTATAAAATTTATCAAAATTCAAAAATAATATTTTCCTTCGAATTTCAAGTAAGATATATATACCCTTTGAAAATTTTCAAAATAGCTTGCCCCTTCGATTTGGCTGATACTTCGGAAAATGAAAAATCTTTTTCTGTAAATGACAAATAAATGAAATTTAGATAATAAATGTTTATACTATGGCCCTGAGGCCACTTCAAAAATTTTCCCCAAATTATTCTTTTTGTGATTGCAAGACCAAATATCAATGGATTTTCGAACTGATGAGGTATTTCGAATCAAAATGATCCAAAGATAACGATAAGATTTGTTAAATTTATCAAAATCAAAAATAATTTTTTATTCTGAATTTCGACTAAGAGTATACCCTTTGAAAATTTTCGAAATAGCTTGCCCCTTCGATTTGGCTGATACTTCGTAAAATATAAGATTCTATCCAGGAGATTACAAATAAATAAAATTCAGTTAAAAAAATGTTTATACTATGGCCATAGGGCCATTACAAAAATGTCCTCCCAATTATTCTTTTTGTGATTGCAAGACGAAATATCAATGGATTTAGGAACTGTTGGTGTACATTGATTCAAAATGATCCAAAGATTACGATAAGATTATAAAATTTATCAAAATCCAATAATAATATTTCCCTCCGAATTTCGACTAAGACTATACCCTTTAAAAAGTTTCGAAATAGCTTGCCCCATCGATTGGGCTGATACTTCGTAAAATGAAAGATCTTATCCAGGGAATGACAAATAAATAATATTTAGATTATAAATGTTTATACTCTGGCCCTGGCACCACTTCAAAAATTTCCCCCAATTTATTCTTTTTGGGATTGCAAGACCAAATAACAATGAATTTAGGAACTGATAGTGTATTTCGACTCAAGATGATCTAAAGATTCCGATAAGATTATAAAATTAATCAAAATCCAAAAATAATATTTTCCTCCGAAATTCGACTAAGACCCTTTAAAAATTTTCGAAAAAGCTTGCCTCTTCGATTTTGGTTGTACTTCATAAAATTAAAGATCTTATTCTGTAAATGACAAAAAAATGAAATTTAGAATATAAATGTTTATACTATGGCCCTGGGGCCACTTCAAAAATGTCCCCCAAATTATTCTTTTTGTGATAGCAAGAGTAAATATCAATGGATTTAGGAACTGATGGTGTATTCAGGTTCAAAATGATGCAAAGATTCCAGTTAGATTATATGATTTATCAAAATCCAAAAATAATATATCCCTCCGAATTTCGGATTTCGGATTTCGAAAAAGCTTGCCTCTTCGATTTGGCTTATACTTCATAAAATTAAAGATCTTATCCAGGGTATGACAAATAAATGATATTAGATTGTAAATGTTTATACTATGGCCCTGGGGCCACTTCAAAAATTTCCCCCAATTTATTCTGTTTGTGATTGCAAGACCAAATATCAATGAATTTAGGAACTGATAGTGTATTTACACTCAAAATGATCCAAAGATTCCGATAAGATTATAAAATAAATCAAAATCCAAAAATAATATTTTCCTCCGAAATTCGACTAAGACTTTGAAAATTTTCGAAAAAGCTTTGTTCTTCGATTTGGCTTATACTTCATAAAATTAAAGATCTTATTCTGTAAATGACAAATAAATGAAATTTAGATTATAAATGTTTATACTATGGCCCTGGGGCCACTTCAAAAATGTCCCCTAAATTATTTTTTTTGATTGCAAGACCAAATATCAATGAATTTAGGAACTGATAGTGTATTTCGACTCAAAATGATCCAAAGATTCCGATTAGATTATAAAATTATTCAAAATCCAAAACTAATATTTTCCTCCGAAATTTGACTAATACCCTTTGAAAATTTTCGAAATAGCTTGCTTCTTCGATTTGGCTGATACTTCGTAAAATGAAAGGTCTTTTTCTGTTAATGACAAATACATGAAATTTGGATTATAAATGTTTATACTATGGCCCTGGGGCCACTTCCAAAATTTTCCCCAAATTATTCTCTTTGTGATTGCAAGACCAAATATCAATGGATTTAGGAACTGATGAGGTATTTCGATTCAAAATGATCCAAACATTACGATATGATTATTAAATTTATCAAAATCCAAAAATAATATTTTCCTCCAAATTCGAAAAGCTTGCCCCTTCGATTTGGCGGATACTTCGATAAATAAAAGATTCTATCCAGGAAAAGACAAATAAATCAAATTTAGATAATTAATTTTTATACAATGGCCCAGGGGCCACTTCAAAAATTTCCCTCAAATTATTCTTTTTGTGATTGCAAGACCATATATCAATGGAATTAGGAACTAATGTTTTTTTTATATTCAAAACGATCCAAAGATTACGATAAGATTATAAAATTTATCAAAATTCAAAAATAATATTTTCCTTCGAATTTCAAGTAAGACTATATATACCCTTTGAAAATTTTCAAAATAGCTTGCCCCTTCGATTTGGCTGATACTTCGGAAAATGAAAAATCTTTTTCTGTAAATGACAAATAAATGAAATTTAGATAATAAATGTTTATACTATGGCCCTGAGGCCACTTCAAAAATTTTCCCCAAATTATTCTTTTTGTGATTGCAAGACCAAATATCAATGGATTTTCGAACTGATGAGGTATTTCGAATCAAAATGATCCAAAGATAACGATAAGATTTGTTAAATTTATCAAAATCAAAAATAATTTTTTACTCTGAATTTCGACTAAGAGTATACCCTTTGAAAATTTTCGAAATAGCTTGCCCCTTCGATTTGGCTGATACTTCGTAAAATATAAGATTCTATCCAGGAGATTACAAATAAATAAAATTCAGTTAAAAAAATGTTTATACTATGGCCATAGGGCCATTACAAAAATGTCCTCCAAATTATTCTTTTTGTGATTGCAAGACGAAATATCAATGGATTTAGGAACTGTTGGTGTACATTGATTCAAAATGATCCAAAGATTACGATAAGATTATAAAATTTATCAAAATCCAATAATAATATTTCCCTCCGAATTTCGACTAAGACTATACCCTTTAAAAAGTTTCGAAATAGCTTGCCCCTTCGATTGGGCTGATACTTCGTAAAATGAAAGATCTTATCCAGGGAATGACAAATAAATAATATTTAGATTATAAATGTTTATACTCTGGCCCTGGCACCACTTCAAAAATTTCCCCCAATTTATTCTTTTTGGGATTGCAAGACCAAATAACAATGAATTTAGGAACTGATAGTGTATTTCGACTCAAGATGATCTAAAGATTCCGATAAGATTATAAAATTAATCAAAATCCAAAAATAATATTTTCCTCCGAAATTCGACTAAGACCCTTTAAAAATTTTCGAAAAAGCTTGCCTCTTCGATTTGGCTTATACTTCATAAAATTAAAGATCTTATTCTGTAAATGACTAAAAAATGAAATTTAGAATATAAATGTTTATACTATGGCCCTGGGGCCACTTCAAAAATGTCCCCCAAATTTTTCTTTTTGTGATTGCAAGACCAAATATCAATGGATTTAGGAACTGATGGTGTATTTAGGTTCAAAATGATGCAAAGATTCCAGTTAGATTATAAGATTTATCAAAATCCAAAAATAATATATCCCTCCGAATTTCGACTAAGACTATACCCTTTGAAAATTTTCGAAATAGCTTGCCCCTTCGATTTGGCTTATACTTCGATAAATGAAAGATCTTATCCAGGAAATGACAAATAAATGAGATTTAGATTATAAACGTTTATATTATGGCCCTGGGGCCACTTCAAAAATATCCCCCAAATTATTCTTTTTGTGATAGCAAGACCAAATATCTTAATAGATTTAGGAACTGAATGTGTATTTCGACTCAAAATGATTCAAAGATTCCGATTAGATTATAAAATTATTCAAAATCAAAAAATAATATTTTCCTCCGAAATTCGACTAAGACCCTTTGAAAATTTTCGAAAAAGCTTGCCTCTTCGATTTGGCTTATACTTCATCAAATTAAAGATCTTATCCAGGGAATGACAAATAAATGATATTAGATTATAAATGTTTATACTATGGCCCATGGGGCCACTTCAAAAATTTCCCCCAATTTATTCTTTTTGTGATTGCAAGACCAAATATCAATGAATTTAGGAACTGATAGTGTATTTCGACTCAAAATGATCCAAAGATTCCGATAAGATTATAAATAAATCAAAATCCAAAAATAATATTTTCCTCCGAAATTCGACTAAGACTTTGAAAATTTTCGAAAAATCTTTGTTCTTCGATTTGGCTTATACTTCATAAAATTTAAGATCTTATTCTGTAAATGACAAATAAATGAAATTTAGATTATAAATGTTTATACTATGGCCCTGGGGCCACTTCCAAAATTTTCCCCAAATTATTCTTTTTGTGATTGCAAGACCAAATATCAATGGATGCAGGAACTGATGAGGTATTTCGATTCAAAATGATCGAAAGATTACGATAAGATTATTAAATTTATCAAAATCCAAAAATATTATTTTCCTCCGAATTTCGACTAAGACTATATATACCCTTTGAAAATTTTCGAAATAGCTTGCCCCTTCGATTTGGCTGATTCTTCGTAAAATGAAAGATTCTATCCAGGAAAAGACAAATAAATGAAATTTAGATAATAAATTTTTATACTATGGCCCTAGGGCCACTTAAAAAATGTCCCCCAAATTATTCTTTTTGTAATTGCAAGACGAAATATCAATGGATTTAGGAACTGATGAGGTATTTCGATTCAAAATGATCCAAAGATTACGATAAGATTATAAAATTTATCAAAATCCAAAAATAATATTTTCCTCCGAATTTCGACTAAGAACTACTTTGAAAAGTTTCGAATTAGCTTGCCCCTTCGATTGGGCTGATACTTCGTAAAATGAAAGATCTTATCCAGTAAATGACAAATAAATGAAATTTAGATAATAAATTTTTGTACTATGGCCCTGGGGCCACCTCAAAAATGTCCCTCAAATTGTTCTTTTTGTGATTGCAAGGCCAAATATCAATGGAATTAGGAACTGATGTTTTTTTTCTTCAAAATGATCCAAAGATTACGATAAGATTATAAAATTTATCAAAATCCAAAACTAATATTTTCCTCCGAAATTTGACTAAGACTATACCCTTTAAAAATTTTCGAAATAGCTTGCCCCTTCGATTTGGCTTATACTTCATTAAATGAAAGATCTTATGCTGTAAATTACAAATAAATGAAATTTAGATTATAAATGTTTATACTATGGCCCTGGGGCCACTTCAAAAATGTCCCCTAAATTATTTTTTTTGATTGCAAGACCAAATATCAATGCATTTAGGAACTGATAGTGTATTTCGACTCAAAATGATCCAAAGATTCCGATAAGATTATAAAATTAATCAAAATCCAAATATAATATTTTCCTCCGAAATTCGACTAAGACCCTTTGAAAATTTTCGAAATAGCTTGCACCTTCGATTTGGCTGATACTTCGTAAAATGAAAGATCTTATTCTGTAAATGACAAATAAATGAAATTTAGATTAAAAATGTTTATACTATGGCCCTGGGGCTACTTTAAAAATGTCCCGCAAATTATTTTTTTTTGTGATTGCAAGACCAAATATCAATGGATTTAGGAACTGATGGGGTATTTCGATTCAAAATGATCCAAATATTACAAGAAGATTATAAAATGTATCAAAATCCAAAAATAATATTAATATAATAATAATAATAATAATAATAATATAATAATAATATGGCCCTAGGGCCACTTCAAAAATGTCCCCCAAATTATTATTTTTGTGATTGCAAGACCAAATATCAATGGATTTAGATTGACTGACAATATGCTGTAGGCCTACACCCAAAAAAACGAATATTTATTTAATTTTTGTAACTTTTTTGTATTTATACCTTCTTACATGAAACAAACTTACATATACTTAACACTTTTTTAGTTTACCTGTGACGTAAAAACTATAAATGTTTAATCGTATCATCTATAATAGTGGTTACCTTCGTAAGAATGATAAGGCCTAGTCATTAGAACGCAGGACGAAGTTCCGAATTCTGATAATGTACAAATCAGAACATGCTCACTCAGGTTTGCAGATTCACCCACTACTGTACAAGGACTATTTTATTCACTAGAGAAAGACTTGGGAACCATTTTCTTCATTCCTTTGATGTTATCATTATTGAACAACTCTCAGGAAAAATTATCGGTATCACCCAGCACTACAAGTACTGTTATACTGTTATATCAACAGTTTGATCTCTGGGTTAAAGAGGGGTATGCTTCAATTCAAGAAGCAACTACAAAATGATATTGATGATTGTAGGAGAGGAAAGGTATGTTCTGAAATAGTAATGTTTGTTAATATTAAATGATCAATAATCTTTGTATTAACAGCTTTTTAATACAGCATTATGTACAGCTTTAATCTGCAATGGTTACCTAGAAAACCAAATTAACAAAGTGTGTTCTAAGGCAGGGAAGGATAACTGTTACAATTAAGGTTCTCTTGTTCGGAGACTCTTCAATTAAACACACATCGGTATAAGAAAGATGTTTGTGATACAGATTCACATGTCTTATGGACATAATGTGCACTCTTGCCTCCTCAAAAATACTCTCTACTAGAAATGTACAAAGATAAGACTGACACTGGATAAATACAGGAGTCAAATAGATACCCAGGCAATCTATCACTATATAGAATGCTCAGTATCACTTTTATCGATATAAATATAAAAGCGCGATAAACAATTGTTATAAATAGCAAGTATTTTGCATGTCCTTAACTGTACCCCACTGGCATACTTTTATAAAAGTCTTCAAAATTTGATTCAGATCTCCAAATCAACAAATATCAACAAAACCCAACAATATAATCAACATTTTCTAATACTTCTAATCAGCTGATCTCTTTTATATCAAACGTGGCTCAATGACTCATCCTCCTCAAACACACGTGCATTATCATACAATGTGACAGCATTTGAACCATAATAAACTGTAAGCTTAAAACTTGTTTGAAAGTATTTACAGGAATTGTTTACAGAAATGAAACACGAGTTTTGTACAACACTCAACTATCTCAATTCGACATAAAACAAATATATTAAATATCTTACACTTTGATTTCCTTATTTTTAATTATTACTAATCACAGTCTTGAAAAATTATGCATCTCCTTTTTTACAAATTACTTGAAACAGATTAAAACTCATTTGTTTGCCACATTTACATAAAAGCTTGGATAAGCCACCCATCAAGTCGACTTTCTTGTAAATAATATTAAATGATGCTACAGTAGTAACTGGTAATAGTTTCACAATGAAAATGGCCACACCAAGTTACTAGACACTATTATATGATATAGAGGTCCAACAGTTTGAATACCCATGATGAATGCAGGAAAAACCATTCCAATGAGTAGCCTGGCTAGTTCAGTAACAAAGTCTACATTCAGAGCCTCAAATATTATGTACATTCTCAAACTTTATTTCATAATAAAACATGCTTGCGAATTAGTGTCAACTTAAATTTAACTTTGGACGTCTTTTAAATTTAATCTTAGGGAATGGTGAGTGGCCAATACAGTAGCATACCTTTCACAAAAGATGAAAGTGACCTGATCAAATCTAAAAATGACACGTAATCCAGTAACAGGTTTCCACCTTACATTTTCAATGCAAAAGTAAAAGATTGAATTACACAGAATGTATTATGTAAGCAAAGGTAGTGATTTGGCCCTACGTGGGGATCATTGCAGAATGTTCCAAATGTTGTGAGCGAGAGCTGCCAGACTGTTTTGTCTTGGAAAATGTACATTTCATTGTCGTTCAAATCATTAGCCATGACTGCAGCTATAAGAATACTGAGACATTTGAAAAGAGTTCTTAGATTTCAAAAGCACTGTACGTATATTATTTGCAAATTGCATTCCTCAAACCAGGTAATCACTAAAAGCACAGCAGTAATTAATAATTCCTTTTAGTAGTGAACATTTTAAGTAGCTACTTAAAACACAATATATTACAGCACCATGTCTGGGCTTGGCGTAGCTCTGTCCAATATATGAGGTGACTAAATGAGAGGGCACAGTATTGCTAAACAAATAAACAAAACTGCAATTAGGGAGTGAGTGAATAAGACAGCTATCAACTCTTATAAGCTATAACTCTCTCTTTGTACACCAGTTCACTAATTTCATTATTGTGGTTGTCCCAAAATGGGTGAAGTTTCAAAAGAAAGGCACTAGGAGAAACATAACCATGTATTTTGGTGTGCTATGAGTTCAAATAATATGTACAGTACCCTGTACTGAAATTGGGATATGGAACCCATTTTTAACTCAAAATTTAAATTGAGATACAGGCTAGAAGATTATGCAAAATCATTGATGTCAAGAACGTGACAAATATTTTGTATTAAGAGCTTTCTGACTAAACAATATAAGCCTAATAAAAACAAAAAACCATTTGTAGGCTATTATGTTCAATTGAAACATTTAATCAAAGAGTGAAATTCTTTCCGTCTTTTACGGGTTAATACTAGCTAGGTCAACTCGGGTACAGCTGCCTACCCAGGTCCTATTTTTAAAATCTGGATATCCTTTTTACTGAAAGTATAGGTTTACAACACAGGTTTTGAAGCCGGCATCAAAAGGCCAAATCCTTGGGAGGGGCGCAGCATAATTCTTTCAATCACATTCCAAGCAACTGGCAGAAACTACAATACAAAGTTAATAAAATATTATAATTTCATGAACAAAAGGAAAAATACAAAATAAAGGTAGCGGTCAATAAAAATAAAATGTAGGTTATATGACAGACCTGTTTTATAATTCATAATACTGTACTGGATTTAGAAGATATTTTTGTAGAACATAAATACTGTATGTGCCAGTTTCTACGTCTGAAAAATGCATACTATAGTGTATTATCATATAAATCATTCTTTTTGGAGGTGGGCTGAATTTCCAACTGATTAACGTTACGTAGCAAAGTATATTTCCAATGTACTTCCAATGACGTTTTAGAAGGACAAAACGTGCCTGTCTATTTGGAAGGTGATTTGGGGCTAACAACGAGAAGTTACTGAATAGGCTTCCTGGCGAGAATTATAAAAGCAAGACAAAATTATCCAAAGATACAGAGCAGCACACACAAGTAATTTGTACACTGAATTAAGAATTACTGATGAGTGATGACTGGTAACTGTAATGTAGCAATACTAAAGAAAAAGAAAACTTTTCAGTTCAGTAAACAAGTACATTAACCTTTTAAATCGAGTGCCATATTATTAGAGAGACACAGAATTTCTACTCAAGTCAGAAATGTATCCAAATGTATCTATTTAAAATGGTAGAACATGATCATTTAAATAGTTTGTATCATACATGCAGTTGATGGTGTTGAAAATTAATGGAAATTGTTTTAAAATAGTAGATTGTTTAATAGTTTTGAGGTGAACAGTATTGTCATTTTGTAACTAATTTGAGTAAAGTGATATTTCTCCTTAACTCATGGTAACTTCTAGTACATCAGTTAAAACATAGGACACATGAAATGAGTAAATGTAGACCATAACATACCTAGTCATTTTTCTAACAGAATGGTTTGGTTACAGAAATAGGCAATTACATATTTGGGGTGTCTTTCTAAGAATTTGTTACAACTATCTATTAAATTTAATGTTTTCAAGGACTTGCTCCACAATACTCGTAGGCAAACACATTAATGCGGCAGAATATTCATAGGAGAATTAGAAGAACCAACAGGCTATCTTAAAACCATGAAGATGTTTTATAAATAAAATATAAAAATATCTGTTTTATCTAGGCTATAGGACCAAGTATTAAGGCCAGGTCTAGTACCTCAAATATCAGTTAATGATGCAAGTAATGAAACCTTTATATTCTAAATAGACAAATAGCACAATTTATAGTCTGCAAATGACTACCAATGTAACAACATAAAAGTGCGGTAGACAGGTAGGTACATATATGTTTATCGGTGTTTTTCGGGTGGAGGGGGGGGGGGGGGGGGGGTGAAGAGATTCCCTAAGGATAAGAAATTGCGAGATCTATGTATGTTTTGACATGTTGTGACAGACTTAACCCATTGTCCTAACACAAGATATTCTTTCATTAAAAATAGAACCATCTTCATAAAATTAAGGAAGTCTCTTTAGCTGACAATGAACAATGATTCGATACGACAAGTAAAAAAATAAGACATTAAACTAGCATTGAACAGCACATAGCCTACTTCAGATACTTTCTATAAACGTAAAAGGCATTAGGCCTATCGATCGAAGTGGAATTAAATATAACACTTTCCAGTTAGAAACGGTAACTGCAGGAACGAAGACAAAAGGGATGTTTACGGACATATCGTGTC
Source organism: Isoperla grammatica (assembly GCA_945910005.1). NCBI lineage: Eukaryota > Metazoa > Arthropoda > Insecta > Plecoptera > Perlodidae > Isoperla > Isoperla grammatica. Next base: position 28,809,962 of record OX246737.1, read on the forward strand.
AACACTTTGAAGTGTTCATCGTCGCATAGTGCTGTTTAGAGGTTGCATTAAACTGCCGTTAATGTATCCGTAAGTTGTGTACATAGTGTTCTGCTGCGCTGCCCTCTGGATTGCAGACGGGTCCTGGTATTGAGTGTGGGCCATGTTCATTACTCCCATTTGGACAGGGATCTGTGCAGCCTGGTTGATGAAACCGGCTGCGGCAGTGTTTGTGATGTAGCCGGTCACCGTACCCGGCGTCTGATTGGGTGTCATGCGATAGCCGTACTGTGCCATGAGGTTCGGGTTGATTGTCACATTCGGACTGACTCGGGCCGGTGCCGTTTGCATCTGTTGAACGGAGACACTAGAAGACGTTCGAGAGGAACGGCTGCTACTGGAGCTCATGGGGGGCGTTACCGAAGCCACGTTCATGTTGCTCTGATAATATTTGTTGTAGTTGGCCAACGTCATCTGGGTTTGCAGGTTTGACGGTGGAGTGCCAAGGTTGCGATTCACCTGTAACATAGAATAATGAAATTACACACACACACACACACATGTATATGTATATATATATTAGTTCACGTTCCAAGCAATAGTTTGAGATGTTGCCCATGAATGCATTTAAGAAGAAAGTTGACATGTGTCATAGGCCTAGGCCTACGCTTATTGGCCCATCAATTTATTAAGCTGGAGGCTGTTAGCAGGCGCGTAGGAACTCTGAAATAAGTGGGGGGGGAACATTGTGAGCGCGAAGCGCGAACAATTATCGGGGTCTGGGGCGGAGCCCCAGCCGCCGGAGGTCCTTTTCGCCGAAGGCGAAATTTTTTTTGCTATATTTGTTATTTTTCGGGTTTTAGGCTCAAATAAATAGGTCTTGAGGGCCTTAACCCGCCCCTTCTATAATTACGCCACTGACCTCACCACATACTTTCAGGATCCCATTCGCTTTTATTTTGTAATGCCACAAAGTGCAAACATTAGGCAGAAGAAATGTACCTTGTGAGGAAGACTCGTGGCTTTCTCCGGGGCGTGGGGCCCTCTGTGTTTTTGCAATTATTCATTGGTGATATATGAAAATTAGTTAGTGAATGTTTACCCTGGTATCCGTGCCTGGGTTACCGATACCTATCGATGCCGGTAGTGAAGTGCAGCTAGCTGGTGTCAGTTGATATCGGCAGTGGTCGGGAACACATCTCTCCCGCGCGCTTACGGCAGAGCTATACGGCCGGTCGTAGCCAGCAGGCTACGGCAAAACTATGTTCAGCCAATATTCAACTCATGGTTTTAAGATAACCAATACGCGCATCAAACATTGAATCACATAAATACTTTTATCTAACCTTCCTCCACACGATGATGTGCACTATATTTTTCAAACATTAATAGTTACGAAAATAATACCATTAAAGCAGAGCAATGTTAGTGGAAACCTTTCGATGATTTCTAGGTTTTTTTACGATCGCGTTTTTTGTATGGTTCACAAGAAACCTGTCATAAATATACAACTATCGTCGTCAAGGTATAACTGTCCTCTTTCTTGTGCCGCTTATTATATTGCTCTAGCTTTAATAGTTTCTGAAATAATGCAATGTAAGTGAAGCCATGTTTTGCCGCTACCGTTCACGCGCCGAGCGCGAGGATCACGCGTTTATGCGCTATCACTTGCATTCCAGTCGACTTTGACTCGCCCGTTTTGGCCAAGGGAGATGTGGTGTTGGTCAATCTATACCTATGCTAATTATCGTTTACTAATTTATTGACAGTTCGATAACAAAAGATAAAGCGCGGAAGATACGAAATTTAAAAAAATCGCCGTTTTCTGTAGTTGTGTATGTAGAGATGTGTGACGTGAATGGGTGCCTCAAACGTTACATTTGGCCGGTCGCAGAAAAAAGTGGGGGGGGAATCTCCCCCCCTTCCCCCCCCCCTTCCTACGCGCCTGGCTGTTAGTGTACCTAGGAGCTAATGAGAATAGGGCTATCTAAGCTTAGCCTGGACCTATGCCATCTTATTCAACTAGGCCTAGAACAAAGAACATTATTGTTTAGGCTTAATAATAGGCGTAAGGATATTAAGAAATTAATGTGATGCAACTTTGGAGGCCTAGAATTTCTGTAAATATATAAACACAAACCGGCTATCTAAGCTTAGCCTGGACCTACGCAATCTTTTTCAACTAGGCCTAGAACAAAGTAACACCATTGCATAGGCTTAATAGGCCTAAGGATATTAAGAAATTTATGTGATGCAACTTTGGAGGCCTAAAATTTCTGTAAATATATAAACACAAGCCTTGGGTCTTATTAAAAGTTTTCCTTGAACGATCAGAAAAAATCACGATTTTCTGAATTGCATGATTGTGGGAACTTATTTAAATCGTGTGCCAACTTTACGATGTTCACGGGTACAGCTTTTTCTTTTATTTTTGCAATTGAACAATTTTTTAGTTAATCCACCCACTTACGAAACATACAGACCGATACACAGATATTAGAGATATACAGATCACAGATATTGACAGTTATTGTTGATTTAAATTTTAAATCAATTAAAAACTGGATTAAATAATAAGAAAGTCAGATTTAAATACATAATATTTAGGCCTGTGTGAATAGTGATTTTTCACTTCGAATCGAATTTCGAATATTCAAACGAAGAAAGTTCGAATATCGAATATCGAATAATTTTATCCACGAATACTAGTTTCGAATAATGACGTGAAAAACGGTATTTCTTGATTCAGTACTTTAATTAATTTGTGTTACCTTGCACGTTTATTGTTTACACAATATTTTAAATAAAATTATACACAATTGTACAATATCACAAATATTAAAACAAAAATAGCACTTTGTAATATGTTTGTCTTTTAGGGCCTAGGCCTAGGCCTAGTCCTCCCTTCAAAGATTATGATAAAAAATAAAAATATAACAAACAATAAATAATAAAGTAACATTAGCCTAGGCCTAGGCTAAGCTTAAGCTAATGTCACGAGATAGTTGTGAGCCAGGGAGGCCTTGATATGCCTAGGCCTGGATGAACATAATGCCTAGAATGTTGGGGGCAAATATTTTGTGCATAGCCTAGTCTAGGCCTAGACCCTACCACAATCACGACTAGGCCCTATTCTTACTTGAGCTGTGAAGCCCTAGCCTAGGCCTAGACCATAGGCTTAAGCCTAGCCATTCCACAAGGATAAATGATAGGCCCAACGTAACCTAACTCAGTAGAACCAAAGCCTAGGCATATCGTATAGGCCTAGGCATAAAGTTATAAACTGTAAAGTGAAAACACTAGAATATTATCTAGGCCTAGGCCCTTATGACATCTTCAGATGCTTTCCACAAGTTTTGCACTTGGCAGAAGTTTTGTCTGCCAAAAGGGGTTTGAATTTCTTTGCCAAAGCCTTGAAATCGCGTCTTGATCCGAGTCGCTGTCTTCCAGTTCCATTGTTTGTCATTTATGTGGTTTAGGTCATAAAACAACAAAAATTGCCAGCAGCGAGCTCAGATCTTAAAATTCTTCAAAACATCGCTCAGACCCTCACGCCGCGCAGTGTTGTAGTCACTCATATTCGAAGACATTTTTTCGTTTGATACCCACGCGCTCTGTCGACGAAACTGTAAACCTCTTACACTTTTCAAGATCTGCTCTCTAGCGGCGAAAATTCGAACTTCTTGTACTTTTGGCGGGCTTTTTAATACACGTCCTACTAGTGAGGGCTGGACTCAAAATAGTTTGAATTTTGAATAGTTACTATTCGAATTTCGAATCGAATATAGGTTACTAACTATTCGCGAATATTATTCGAAATTCGAATATTCGCACAGGCCTAATATTACATGAAAAAATTACTTTTTTAAAACAATGCTTATATTTAAATGTACTAAAAAGTAAAAAATAAATTTTCGCCCAACAAATCTTTGCCTTACTCGGAAAATAAAAGCGTTGGGCGCTCAAGGTATTGACACAGATAACAGAATTTTGTTGTTCATGGGGGGAAAGCGCGTGGCCTTGATCACCCGACGAAGGTGGAGGCTGGCTCCACCTTCGTCGAGTGAACAAGGCCACGTCAGGCCGAAACTGTCTCGACGTTTTGTATATATCTTTTTTGTGTTTCTATCGACTCCGAAGGCCGCAACTACTACAAGGTAAGCTGTTGGTTCCTTCCTATCCTTCCCCCCAAGCTCAGATGGTCATGTGGGTAATAGGCCTACCTGTTGTTGCAGCATCTGATGCGCTGCAGACGGCGGAGGCGTCATGGCGTGCGGCAGATGGGCCGAGGGAATGGGCGGAGGCGGAGTGAGGTTCATAGAAGGCGGTGGAGTCATCGTATTGCTCGGGTTGGGTGGTATCATCTCGAGCCCGTTGGTCAGCTGCTGCAGCTTGGCCAGACTACAGCTGGACGCCGCCGTAGACTGCGACGAGGGGGTGGGGGTGGGCGTCGGCACGGGGGTGTGAGAGTGGGGGTGCGGCATGGACGCGGACGTCTGGATGTAGAAGTTGGTGGCGAAGTTGGCGGTGGTGGAAACCGCGCAAGCCGGAGACGGGCCCAGTCTCTGGTGGGCACCGCCGCCCTGACCTTGAGCCATTCGGTGCTGGATTACCTGCAACATTAAGCGCAAGATGGTAGTGTGCAATATAGCAAACCAAAAAATAAAAAAATCATAAAATGGGGATGGGAATGTTCACAATTTGTTTTAATCGTTCAAAGAAGTTGAAGATACCTTTAACAATAGAATAACATTTTATTTTATAGTTAGGTAAGATTTTGTGGTGTTAGCTAGAAGTTTCACAAATTATTACGGTGGGAAAGCAGAGAATGCACCGACAAATCATAAGCATAAAAACATTTTATATATTTTAATTGTATAGGCTACAGTACATTACATTCCGTAGTCTACTTTATGTAGGCCTAGTTTGTTTGTAAAATGTTAATTTAATATTAAATAGGCCAACACAAACAAGTTTTAAGAATTTATAAAAATATCGAAAGAGCTCTAGACAATAATAAACATGCGTCTTGTGAATTCAATAACAAGCTAGTTGTAATTTCAAACAAAAAATGTGTTGGCTCCAAGCATTTTACGTCAAATTTGTTAGGCTACGGATTGAAAAAGGCAAAAAGGTTTTCAATCAGCTAGGCCTACCTACACAAACAGTTTAGCGACAGGGGTCCACAAACACAGGTTCGCCAGATTGCCAATGGCTACTTTATTGTGGGTGACCAAGATTTTTGTATGGATTTATAGCAATTTGTAATCAAAGCTGCCTCGACTAGGGATCAAATCCAGATCCTCCGGCTCTACGTACCGGCAATGTCCTATTGTCTTGTCGAGACAATTACATGAATATAACAATGTAGGTATAAAGAGAAGAAGAGAAGAAAAACAGAAAGTAAGCAAAAGAAGTGCTACGAACCGTTGTCATGGGAACGCTGACGTAAGTCCCTGCTCCCGGCTGGCCTCCAGAGAATGCTTGCGACGACACGGACATCTGCGGCATTCCGATGTAGTTTCCTTGCGAGGAGATGACGTGGTGATGATGGGGATGATGTTGCATAGGAGACGGCGCTAGTTGGGGATGCGGGTGGTGAGGGTAGGTTCCGATGGGCTGGTGAGTCATGGCCACTTGGTGCGTCATGTGGGCTTGCAACGGATGTGACTGTGTGCTGACAGACTGCTGCAACGGATGGTTTAGCTGGGGCGGCGTGGAACGGTGTCGGCTCTGCTGTTGCATCGCCGCATGATGTTGTTGCTGCTGCATTGGCTGAGCGGGAGGCGTAGATCGGTGTTGTGATATCGAGTGCTGCTTATGTTGGGCAGAGGGCGATGATTTGCTGCTTCGATGGTGCTGGCTCTGGCGACTGGATTTTGTTGTCGGAGTAGCTTGAGCCTGTTGCTGTTGTTGCTGCTGCTGCTGTTGCTGCTGGTGTTGTTGCTGCTGTTGCTGTTGTTGTTGTTGTTGCTGCTGCTGTTGTTGGGCCTGGGCCTGTGCCTGTGCCTGAGCTTGAGCTTGTGCCTGGGCCTGGGCCTGAGCTTGTGCCTGTGCCTGTGCCTGAGCTTGAGCGTGAGCCTGAGCCTGTGCTTGCTGCTGTTGCTGCTGTTGTTGTTGCTGCTGCTGCTGGTGTAGTTGTTGTTGGTGAAGTATTGAATGTGAGAGTTGTTGATGGGACAACGAAGGCATGTGAATAGTATGTTGATGTGGTGTGGGAGTGGGTAAACTAGAATGATGGTGGTGATGTAAACTTTGCTGTTGAGCACAATCTGCGTATGTTTGAGAAGGAATCACAGAGGGGGGTCGAGGAGGCTCCACAGAGTTCTGAGAGGCAATATCATTGGAGGAGATGGAATTAGGAGATTCAAGACCTAGCTGGCTGAGGTCAGGATCACAGGGATTCGGATAACCATGCAACGAGTGAACGGAATTAGTTGTAGAGTCTGGAGTGTAGACCCCCATGCTTGGTATTTCCGGCTGAGAAGGAGTGGGAGGGGTGTGTTTGGCCGAGTGGTTGTTTATTGGAGTTGCTGGCTGAATAGCTTCAACGCTGTTGTCCATTCGTGGTGTTGTGTTGCCGCTTGTTATTTCTACAACCTCGCACAAGGGCTGCGACCGCGGATTCTCTTCTACCGAGACAGGTCCTCCATTACGATTGTCATCCGGGTAGTTTTCGCGACTCTCCTTGGCCGAGTTGTAGATTTCACTCTGGCCCCCGCAGTTTGAACCGTCCGAACTATCTTCGATAGTCCCTCCGACAGAGTGGGTTTGCTGGTTTGTGGAGTTATTTTTCTCTTCTAGAATGACCACTCCAGGTGACATTTCTTCTGTACTCCTTTCAGAATTCTTAACCTTATCATCAAACAATTCCCTGGGTTTTGACTGTTCATTATTTTGATGTTCTTGTTGACACGACACTGGACTTCCAAATGATGTCTCTTGTTGCACATTTATGTTGCTATTCTCAGATCTACATGAAGGATCACTATCCTCAGGAACATTTTCTTTCCGTTTTTCAGTCTTAAGCTCTTCTTCCTTTTCTTTCACAAATTCCTCTGCTAACTCCCTTGCTTGTTTAAATGGGGATGTACTCTCTTCTTTATGAAGCATGTCACTATCTAAGCTTGCTTGGTCCTGGTTTCTGTTTGGGCTCTTGGCAAATTCTTTGGCAACGCCTTCACCATAACTACCCTTCTCATCACCTTTTGGACTTTGAACAGGCTCATTGTTTTCAGGTACCATGTTTTTGTCTTCGACTTCACCATCAACGTTCTCCTCATCATGAATACTGACTGGTTCAACTAGATCTTCTTCCTGTGGTATGTCTTCTTTTCGTGGCCCCTCTTCGTTTTGTGGTTCATCTTCTTTTTGTGGTCCATCTTCTTTTTGCATATCTGCTTCATTAACAGAATGTTCGGTTTCTGTCTTGGTTTCCTCAGATATTTCAAGGACTGGACCTGTCTGCGGTGAGTTAACCACAACATCCTCTTGCACGTTTGGGGGCTCCTCAGCTACCTTTGACTCATTTGAGCATTCTACTGAATGGGCTGATTCTACAGAGACTTCCTCTTCTGTTCTTGTCTCCTCCAACTGATTCTTGACATTCTCTTCCCGTGCACTAGCTGTACCCTTGTGGTCATCTACAGTGACTGGACTGATTACACCCTCAGGCTTGACCTCAGCAGTTTGGGTAATTGCTTCAGGTTCAGGTATGGGAACAGTTTCTGTTTGGGGGATGGGAACAGGCTCTTGTTCTTTAGAAGGTGATGTTTGGGCAGATTCTTCCTGTGCTGAAGCCTAAAAAACAATTTCAACTTCAATAAGTTACAAACATAGGCATTGAGTTTTGAACATGCTTGATAAAGGGTGTACAATATCATCTGGGATCAAAATATATTTACTGGAAAAACTAAGGTTACATTCAATAATATTAATATGCTGGGACTAGGCCTAAATAATGTTGGAAGTTACATGTTATGTATTAAATGCAATTCTGTTACAAAATATCAATTTTTAGTTTTTTACTATGCCTAATAAAGTGCCATAGCCCATAGGCCTACTGGTGGTATAAATTAAATTGCATTTGCTAGATTTTTTTATCAATGCTCATAGTCATTAGGCCTAGGCCTATCACGTTTTCAAGTTTATGGGTATGATGTTTACTTTTTCTTTGCCCCTCAAAAACATCCGAAGAAGGTTTGACTGTATATTGAAAACACTGTAAAAGGTTTTAACTTTTACCTCTGTAGGAATGTCTGTGATCTTTCTTCTTGGTCTGCCTTTCACCCAGCCCCTCTTCTTCTTAACCTGCGTCGCCGTCGCCGTCGCCGCGACACGTTTTACCGGAACCGGTGTCTGTTGTCGTAGAGAGGGTGGCAACAGTGGAGGCGCTGTGTTCTGAACACTCGGACCAGCGGGATCAGACATCACCTCGGGCTGTAGTTCTGGCATCTGAGCCTCTGTACCTTCCTCCTCCGTAGACCTAGACACAAAGATACATGGGAAGATTAGACAAATTCCTTAGGCTTATATGGCACGTAGTTTGTATTTTGATTTTTGAAATATAATACTTCTACAATGGACATATTTGTTCTCTATGGTAAATACATAGCACGGGAACTGTGAAATAAAATAATGCAATGTGAGCCACAGGCTTCATTTCAGTACTAAATAAAGCAATATTATTACATATTGTGTACATATTGTGGCCAAGTTGAAGCTGCTGCAGGACAGACTGACAGGTGACAATGATAATAAATAAGATAGTCGCTATAAAGGCCGTATATAACACAAATTTCAAAAATCAAAACATAACTTAACTGTTCGCTCCAAAATGAAAAATATAGTACATTATGTTGGTACTACAAATATTTAAAATTTCTTACAAGTTTGAATATACATAGTTTTATTTGGCAGAAGTAAATGGAGACATTTCATTTTTTCAATTTTGTGTTAGTCCCTTGAAAACCTATCCATACAACTGACCAATAATACAGTTGAGCCCACTTATAAGGAACCCGCTTAAAAAAGTTCCACTTTTAAGGAAGTCAGATCTATTCCCCTTCAAATGTGAAAGTACATAATATTAACCCTTATATATAAGGAAGTTTGGTTTTATCAAAGAAAAGTGGCTCTTTGGTCCAGTGGTTAGCATCCCTGCTTCCAATGCAGACGGTCCCGAGTTCAAATCCCGGGTCAGGCAGAAGTTTTTTAACTTCTATTAAGGATTTAGATCCATTACTTCTTGTCTTAAGAATAAGTAAACGGTGACTTTGGAGCCGTCCGTCCTAGCAACGAAGCACTCAATAAATTCAAAGTTGTTCTGAATCGGCCTTGTTGATTCTGACATTTGTCCGCAGGTGTTCGCACTGTCCAATCACTGATCCATATGTTTCGTATTTGAAATATCGATCTTTGATTGGTTATCGCTCACTCGTCGATGGTGTTCGGAGCCTACAGGGTTGGTTTAGTCACTTGAAGTTAAAGTCCCCCAATGAAAATCAGTTTTGTTACTGAGTGGGTAGACTCTAAATGTGAATTTATTTATTTAATCCCCATCAACTTTATTAAAAGTGGGCTTGACTGTAATCGAAATCTTATGTCCAACAAGGGATGTCTGGATTGGCCTTAAACAAATACAAGTAGGTAATACACGCTTTTGCCCACAATACATACCAAATACCAATTATTTATTTGCATTCTGATATACCCACATGTATCCATAAACATGGTGGCTACAAGCTAGCCACCCCCATTTATTACTATGTAATGTTTTTTTTTTAGTATTTATTATAAATAAACTAGACTAGAATATCTCATTATTGTTATCTTGTGAGAAGAATTCACATACAATAATTATACAAAAATTGATGTACACTACTTTTACTTACCAGTTCTTTCTGTTCTTCTTTACCACCACTTGCCGCAGTTTCTTCTCCCTTCTTTGCGACCATCGCTCTTTTTTCTCTTCCACTTGTGGTGCGACCTTTGGCTCGGGCTGTACGGTCTTGACTTCTGGTGCAACCTTGGTAATGTTTGCGCTCGATCTTCTTCGACCTCTCTGACCGACAGAGGGCGGAGGTGAGGAGATCTCAGGTACTACTTCGACTACTTCTTTGGATTCCCGTCTTGGTTTCGCTTCCTTAACCTTTGTTGTAGACTTCCTCCTTGAGGGAGTCAGAGCCACAACCTGGCTGCCACTTTTTGCTGGAGATTCGATAACTCTTCCCACCTTCTTTGGTACATTTTCTTCCATTATTGCCTTTTTAGTTAGAGTATTCTCAGTCACATCATTCCTCTTCCCCCTTACTTCTTGTTTCAACTTTTTCTTCTCAATTTGTAAATCTGCAAAACTTGTTGCACTCTTCCTCTTGCCGAGCGGAGAAGCTTTCTCTTCTACAACTTTAGCCACAGGCTTTGGTTTTGTTGGAGACTGAGCACTTTGGAGAAGTTTGGAAGGTTTCGTAGTTTTTCTTTTGCCAAGTACGGGAGTTTCCGTTGGAGCAACATTATCCTCAACATCGGCATGATTCGCAATTTCACTCTCTTCTTTGGACAGGATTGGACTGAAGCAAACTTGACTCTTACGTTTTCGGCCTCTCTTTCCTTTTGTAGGTATGGGTTCCGTTTCCATTGACTGTAAGACAATACGATACAATAAGTAACATCTGTGAATAGTAAGGCTGGGCGTCGACATCGATTAATCGATTAATAATCGATGTCGGTGACAATTTTCGACATCGATTTTTTTTGGTTTTAATTAGGGATGTCAAACGATATGAAATTCCATATCGATAATCGCAAATTTTTTTTTAAAAAAATCGCGATATATCGTGATAATATCGCCATCAAAAAATATCGCGTCGATATTGCCTATTTAAATTAATATCGGGAATATCGTCACGATAATAGGCCTATTATGGGCCTATATAGTCAATAGGTATGGGTACATTGAGTATTCATTACTTTTTTAAAGTTTGTCTTATCGTCATCGACTTATTTTCGAGCGTAATGAAGCGCAAGAGTGGCTTGTGCGCTCCGAGCGTTGTTGGCGCTGGCTGATGAGTGGAAGGGGAGGGTGGGGGGGGGGTTCAATTCGTCCGAGTCGGCCGGTCTAGCGGCCGACCGGCCTCACCGCGATCACGCGTCGCGGCCAACGAAGCTTCTACAGCAGGGCGTGTCAAAACACATCGCTCGGCAACTGAGAACCGACGGCGGCACAGACGTGCCTGTCAAACACACTGTGCGGCAATTACTAATTGTGGAAGAACAAAGAAGCCATGAAACGTGATACCAACAAAGTCTTACCTAGGCTATTTGAAATGTGAGACAGTAACATGAATGAACCCAAAATGAACCTGTGTGCGCGAATTGCAGACACAATACGCACGTGCTAGGGATAATGGGCCCGGTCAGACGGACGGGCGCTGGCACGGTCGGCGGGTTGATGGGTTGGGTCGGGGGGGGGGGGGGGGGGGGGGAAGGTTAGGGTAGTGTCGTAAAGCGATCTTGCGCGGCTGTGTAAGCCCTTTGATGGCGGACCGCCCGAAGTATATTATTTACTGAAAGGTAAAGCTAAAGCTATGAGGGCGCTCGACGGGCACACAAATTCAAATATAATATCAAGTCATTGCCGATTATCGGCATATCGCACAGAATTACATATCGTACGATTATCGCGATATGACCAGCCATATCGCGATATTATCGATAATCGATATTATCGATATTTATCGATATACGATTATCGTTGACATCCCTAGTTTTAATCGATTTTTTCGTCAATTAATTAAATAACTAATCAATTGTCAATTCACGCGAGAAATGGGAACTTTCAACTATAGGGCGGCATAGTTATTTGTCCACGGTAGCTTTTAGTCCAAACTGACCCGTATCAAAGGATACCGCACACTCTCAAGCCCCCCCCCCCCCCCTAAGTATTTGCAGATCGCGCGTACTAAAGCGCGAGCCATCCCTTGGTTCAGGCCGGCACTCGACAAGTGAGAACAGATGCGGCCGAACGAGAAAGAGCGAGAGAACAATGGTCTGAGCGAGACGCGACGAAGTAGTTCGCCGTGTCGGCTGCTATCGGCCGCCATGAGAGAGAGAGAAAGCGCTAGTCGCAGGACGCGTGAGTGGAAGCGAGATCGCGATAGACGCGAGCGAGTGGAATGCAAGCGGCCGCCTGTTGACAGTTCACTACGCAGCAAGTAATCAAGAACGGATTAATGAAAAACGACTTGAATAAGCCTCTACAATCGGATATTGCGTTAAAATAAATTGAAATCAATATCCACAATTGTGTTTATGACGACAAAAATAAGCTGACCGGCCCGCATGGCCGTCACGTAGGCCTAGAAGTCCTAGCCTAGGCCTAGGTCAGTTATCTCCCGTTGCAGACGAAAACTGAGTTTCGTTGCCGTTATTAACTGATTAAAAACCGGTTCGATTAACCGGTTAGTGAAATGCTTAACCGTCGTCATCCCTACATTTAACAGGTGACAAAGTTCTTTTTAATAATAATTGATTAATTATCAATTTTAAAAAAAACGAGGTCGATTATTTTCGTTTGGATGTCGATGTCGAAAATATTCCGACATCGCGATTCGACATCGATTATTTGCTGTCGATGTCGATGTTGTCGATTTACATCGATGCCCAGCCTTAGTGAATAGTGACAAAAGAAAAGTTTCAAATTTTTCAAAGAGAGAGAGAGAGAGAGAGAGAGAGAGAGAGAGAGAGAGAGAGATGAAACAATTTTGATTCTGTCACATTACAAATGATTACATTCACCAGCCTAAAATGTTACTTCGAGTTGTTCCTTCTAGTGGAATTTGGAACAAGCACACAATTCAGTATGAGGTGGCCAAGATAGATACTAACCTCTTGCTTTGACTTGGTGGGAAGGATCGTTTCGTATTTTTCCTCTTTGACGTTCTCTTCTTCGGCAAGGTTTGTGATGGCCTTTGCATCGGCCTCCTGGCTGACAGTGGGTACTACAGTGACTAGAGGGGTCCAACGAAGACACTCAGGATCCAGAGCGATCCGAGTCCGACTCCGGGAGACCCTTGCCCAGTGGTCTTCAACCTGGTTCCAGTCAATGCACAACAGAAGTTGAGAGCTGCCATCCTGGAAAAGACGGAATACGTATTAGCATTGGCGCAAATGATCTATTACTAATACTGCAACTGATTATCGATATAGGTACTGTGAAACCTAAACAATGAAGATTGTCAATTTATAATTATGTGGCATCGTAGCACAGCAGCAGATAACGGAAACATTGCTAAAAAATAAATATAAAGTATAGGGGTGTGCGAGCCTACGATTTTTAAGTCGAGCCGAGCTGAGCCGAGCCGAGTATGAGAAAAAAAGCTTGATTTTCAAGCCAAGCTGAGCTTTTGAAATAGCGTTGATTGTAAATTTACGGCTGCATTTTATGTTGATGCGATGCGATAGGAAGTGTATGTATACCGAAATTTCGGTACATCCCAAGATCAAGTGCATCTTTGTCTATAGGCCTACACCCCTGTTATTGTTGCGCAGTAGGTTGGTTAAACAGTTTAGTTGAACTGTTTTACCGACCTTGGTTTGCGCTAGCGATGGCCATTTAGTTCACAGTACCGACCATAGATTGCACGGTAGTGCATTATTAGGGAGCTTAGAGAAAGTATGAATACAGTAACAGCAACTTTTCAACTTCTTGACTTGTTTTTTAAAATGCATTCGTATTTCAGTAGAATATTAGGACATACTTAAGTAAACTAAATTTCGTGTGAAATATTGATTTTATTGCAACTGAACCTACAAACAAATCGAAATTCCATATCACAATGCTGGTTGTAAATAACGTTATAATCCAGTTGGGGTTACTTTGTACTCAGTGGACAGCTGCAGTCCCCATACCATTGCTCAATGTTTGTCTCCAAAAAAGCGGAACAAAGTTTGGCTAGAACTTTCGTGAAAATTAGAGCTAGATGTTAATTGTTTACTGTGGAAAGCAGAAAGCATCTGTTTTTCTACTCGCAGAATAACGAAACATCGTGCTGCATCTATAGATGTAACATTTTATTCTCACTAGGGAAAGCCCAGCTAGGCCTAGGCCAGGTACCCAGAAAAGTATAGGCCTAGGCCTATACGTTCTCTCAAGTCTATGTTGGGCCTAAAACCCCGAAATTTTTCTAACTTCATCGTACTTGCGGACACCTAAATATTCGTTTCTGCCTTTTGGATTCTTCAGTCTGCGTTTATAGAAGTATATAATTAAAACCGCGCGACGACTGACATTTTTAGGCCTAGACCTTGGCCTAAGACAGCTCGGCTCGAGAATATCGAGCCGAAAATGAAGCTCGGCTCGGTACCGAGCTTAAAAAAAAGCTTGAAAAAGCTTGTACATTCGAGTACTTGCACACCCCTAATAAAGTACATTTTAAAACTTATAATGAGTAATCCAAATCCCACGAGAGCTGGAACCACTCCCGAACTATACAAAAATAATATTTTCCATAATATGGACTAAAAACATTAATTTTGTCTCTCCATATTATCGATGCCCATCTCGAAGATGTTAAAATGTTACAAACTACAACATATAATTGTTTGCTTACCAGGTTTACAGATTTCTTTGCCATCTTAAGGAGCTCGAAGGTGGTAGCGATGTCATGGCTGTACATGCCAGTCTCTCGGCCAATGTCTTCGATAGACAGTTCGTCCGCGTGCCTGTGCTCGTGGAGGAACTCAAGCAGCACAGACTTCCAGTACGCATGGTAAGAAACGCGACCTAGATCGGACAACGGCTTCTCCGGCGTACCAGGTTGACCTTCCTCTTTCGACAACAAATAACCTACGAAAAACATTCACAAACGGCAATTAGTGTTGTGCCCATTTTACAATATACCATGGACCAGGTACATCAGTAATGAATAGATTCCCGAGTAATAGACTTACTGAAGTGAATGAGGAATCGACCAAACCCCTGCCGTTGGTACTGCGGCATGGTCATGATACACGAAACATTGTATTTCTGCTGACAATGTTTCTCCTTGGAGAAGTACCCGACCAGATGACAGCCCTTCTTGTCGTTCTTAGTCAGGACGTAGAAGAGGAAGGGTTCAACGTCATAGTACAGCGTCTTGTGGTCGAGGAACAGCTTGGCCAACAGGCAGAGATTCTGGCAGTAGATCTTGTTCACATTGCCATCCACCTACACAAGACAAACATGACCACTCAGCAGGTGCCACGCTAGCATAAGCCATCTGGTGTGTAGGCTACTACAGTGTAGGTAAACAAAAATACTGAGAGCTATATTCTAACTTGTGGTAGGTACATAATATCCAAGATACAGTATTTAATGAAGTGACAAATATAATAAATAATCGTTAGGGTTTTGAATTTTGTTATTATTTTCCTTGGGGTTGGGCAAAAGGCTCTTTTTATTTCTAACTAACACTTTTTTAGGGAAGGGGTCAAATTCTGGGGTCAAATTCATGGTTGATAGACCAACTTGCTTTAGGAATTGACGTCACAATGCATTTTTATGCCAGCTGGGACTGTATTGAAGCGAATCTTTTAGAGAAGAATGAAGAAGAAACCTTACTTTAATTAACTTGTGAATATTCAGTCTCAAAACAAGGGCACCAAGCAGTTAAATACCTTAGATTATTAGTCAATGTCCTTGCAAATGGTTCAATACCAGTTTGGTGAAAAAGTATACAAAGTAGCAAATTATTACTTGATTTACATCTACTTCACAAAATGCTGAATCATTTCAAAAACTGCCATCACATCATCATGTATATATGTACGTACCTCAAACACAGAGAGATCGTTGTGGCGATAGATCTCCGTGGCCGGTGGATGCCGCCAGCTGCACTTGTCCTGGTGTCTCTCTAAGACAGCCTTGCTCTTCGTGTACTTCAGACAGAACTCGCAGAGAAACAGTTTTGGTAACCTGGAGACAAGAGACAAATCAGAGTCAGCACAACACACTGCAGTCAGTGCTACACAAGCAGATCTAGTATTTAACAATCAATACTTCTACAACTACAGCACCTGCACAGCAATAAATCCATTTAAATTACATATACAACTAATGTATCTAATACCAGACTAGCTGGGAGCCATAGGTCCTAAATGGAAATTATTATGTTTCGGCTTATTGTTATCTTCTCAAATTTAAATATGTAATTAACCAGAGCATTGGTAGTAAAACATTTTCCTATTAGAATTGGTAGTAACTTCTGAAAATAATATCCATAAGGCAAGATTAAGCTTAAAGCGTAAAAACCCATGTAATTATCTTCATATAGAATAAACAAAAAACCACACTGACATGAGGCCTAGAGCAGTGGTTCCCAAAGTTGGCAATACGATTTCCTAGGGGTGCACTAAGGTCCGTATGCATAGTCCACACTCAAGCCTTCCCCAGCCTTGCCCAACCACCAATGACGGAACAGCATTGTCATGTGGACGGCTCTGTGATTGGTGGCTGAGTGAGGCTAAGTTGAGGATGGCTTAAGTGTGAACTATGCATTCGGGCCCAAGAGCCACAGATAAGATAGGGGGCACTTAGTGCTGGACGGGGCCACTGAAGGCTCCAAGTGTGATTTTTGCTGGGCTAGACGCTGTTGCCCATCACTGGAACATATGCTATCCAGCAGTTCAATAATTACCTGAACAATGAAAACTGTTACTGAATGTGGTAGGGCCTACATATCCAAGATATTTAGTGAAATGACAAATATAATAAATGTGCAATTAATTGTTAGTGTTTTGAATTTTGTTATAATCTTCCTTGGTGTCATGCAAAATGCTCTTCTGATATCTAACTAACACTTTTTTGGGGAAGAGTAGACCCCAATGGGGTCAAATTCACAGTTGGTAGACTGAGAGTTTGGGAACCACTTGCATCAACTATCATGCAACTAGTGTTTTGGAAACACTAGCTTGTGCGGGGGACAAACCTTACCTTGCATACTCTTGTGGGTAGGGAGAAGAATACCACGTCTGTATATCGTATTTGCCAAACTCTATGCTGCCTGGGCACCTCTGCTGGGCAGCAAGATTGGAGGGGGTCCCAATCCCTGCTGCAGCCATCAGGGCTTCAGGGTTGGTGGCTAATACTGTTGCGGTGCTCTGAAAACAATTGACAAATTCAATTTTCGATATTCCAAATGACACGACATTGTTAAGTCCTGCGGGATTTATACGAAACTCACCAAAACGGCTTGGTCTCGGGCCTCGTTGTAGAGGTCTACGTCTTTCTGAGTCACACCTGGTGGTAAAACCCTCAATGCGCTGCCGGTCTCAACTGTAGGAGGCACAAGCTTCATTAGATGGATGTGAGACTGGTTAAACAGGACTCCAAAACGTAGGACAAGACATAGTTAACAAGAATAAGTTTGTAATCTGATCTGATTTGGTTAACTTTTAGTCAAGGTTATTCAATCAACACTATCTCAAAACAAGAAAGGGAACTAGATAAAGCTGACTGTACTAAAGTATGGACTCGGGCTCATTCAACACCTCTTCTCGTTTATCACCACAAAACATTAATTAAGGTTCCAAACAAAGATCCAGAGACAAAATCACTTGTTATATCCTTATCCTTCTATACATTACACTGAAACAAATCTTTGGCGACAAGTTTGCATTGTCTTTCCATAAAGCTTAAATATCTTAGCTAAAAATGATGAAAAAATATAAACATTATACAGCAAATAACAATTTAACTTGTGTACCTATCTATCTATGTAAAGTTGTAAACTGGTAATGTCCATATTTGTACATAGTTTTCTCATAGTGATATCAAGATAAGTATGCATCTTACCTAGACGGATTCTTTATTTAAATTCAAGGTCTAAAAAGTACAGTAACTAGTTTTTCAAAGAAGACAAACCTACAGCAATCTCCTCTACATTGTTTAGAAACATTCTACACTATAGAGAAAAATATATTATTACCTATAGTTTTTGTATACATATAACTAGGGTCCCATGTGACACAATGAATAGGGGATCACCATACTAAAGATACATTTCAATGATAACTTGCTTACTTTAACCCTGCCACCACATAACCCAACAATCATATAAGCAGATGCCACCAAAAATACTATGAACTAGTAATGCAGTGTGCAATGCAATCATTAAGCCACTAGCAGGTAATATTACTAGTGTTGGTGTTATATCTTGGTTAAGGTTATAAATAATATGATAATAATCATGCAAAATGTGCATAATTTATGATCGGTAACTCATAAAAAATGCAGGGATGTTTGCCATAACAAATGAACAACAGGCAGAGAAGGCGTAGATTTATTTCCTTTCTAAGATTTGTAAAAGCTGTGTAAAACAATGCTAGGTACGTCACTTCCCCAAAAGGACATCCCGAAATTTAGAGAAACACAGTTCAGTGGATGGGTTAAGAGTGAAAACGGAGATTAAACATACCGACAGCCGAAAGGAAAGGAAACCCTCTTTTGCTCACTGAGCTTGGCAAGAAACCAGTCATGATTGTGTCACACTCACTGTATTGAAGATTCACTTGAACCAAATCATTTTTGAGGTGAACCCTCTAAAAATTGATATGTAGTATGTATTATTTATGTATTGTGATTGTAGAGTGCTTGTAGCTGCATTCCAAATAAAATTGAAGCAATAAATAATAATAGCCTGTATGTACCAATAATCAAACAATACTATGCATTAGACATGGCCCGAGGACAGCAACATCGTTATTGTTGAATTGTAATTTTCCTATGCTGATAATAATAAAATAAAATCCGATTATTGTTACAATTAAAAAAATAATACTATACCATAACTATTCTTACTATTAGACACAAATGTACCGTATTTTGAAAATAAGTCGTTGGATAAATAAGTACAATGTGCAACACATAAGCAAGCAGGAAATTGAGAACTGGTCGTTTCACTCACCCAAATTTGAGATAGAGAGAATACAGACCGTGAGATAAAAAAAAAGAGTGCTTTAATAGTAGAATTGAGATGCTCGCTTAAAAATTTTGAAGGAATCGAGACCAAATTGAAGTGTTGGAGTACACGCTTAGTGCAAGGTAGAATAACACAGTCATACACATTTCACTTCGTATATTTTAGGTTTACTAATGCTTTCATTTTACTTTGGTCTCATTTATAACAAAATACCAATACGAGTGGAAGCCATCTCCTCTTGTCACGTAAAAGTTGATAATTGTAGTAATGAGAATTACTGGTATTGGTTTGATATATAGCATTTCTACATGATTATTATGCCTCGAGGTATTTAAAAGAGCATATATTTTTTCCACATTTCATTACAAGAGTAAAAAATGATGTAAAATGTGTTTATTTTTGTATGCATTCTTCACGTTACGTAGTAGTAAAATAGTGAAGGTGAAAAAATGTGAATAATGGAGATTTGACTGACACCTTAGTTTAGCAATATGGGTTGCACCACCAAGTTTTCCTATTGGCATTTTTATTTAAATGTATTATTTATGTGAGCTCCCATATTTTCATGTTAGTAAATACTGTACTCAATCTTAGTGTTGATTTTATCATGAATGAAGATGACTTTATTTTGCATTAAACTACGAAATTATTTTCATTGCTCGAATTAGATTTATTTCACGATTTAATTTTAGCGTCTATGAGTGAGACATGGTATATGAGAAGAAATGTAAATAAAAATAGCAAAAAGGGTCAGATTACACATTTAGTTTCATCACACCTTACAACAAAAGAAGAAAATGTGGAGAAAATGAATACAAATGTTGTTATTAAGTAAACAAGCATACCATAGGCCATAAGGAGATTGCTAACGAGATGAAATTTCAAGCTTGTTTACAAAATATGCACAACTTTTACTATTTCTTGACCTTAACACCAATGTATGATAATTTTGCAGTTAACATAATATTTTAATAGATATTTGTGTTCAGGAATTTAAAAAAAAAAAAGTTTGGGATAAAGCGCCCAACCCAACCCATGCGATGCGTCCGTTCTTTCGGTTCATCCAATTACAGCCCATACTCACTCGACTTCGACTGCGAGATGCTGGCTGTGATAGGTTGAACCGAAAAAAAACGGACAGATTGCACGGATCGCATGCATACATGGATTGGGTGCTTAAAAATGATGTTTGAACTGGTCAGATTTTTACCACCCTAATTATTATTAAGGTGGTAAAAATACATCATTACATTCTACCTCATTAACAATCAATATTAATTTTGCCTAATCTGACAATGGTAGCTACAAACAAGCACTCTTTAACAAAAAACATTCTTTTACAATTTACATAGAAGAACTGCCAAATGTGCATCACGTTTACCTCTCAGTCTACGACAAATGTTTTTTCAGGAACATAACAGACTGTACGTAGTTTGGTTCAATTGGCTTGATCTAGTTCAATTCAGCAGTCGAGGAGATAATAGCCCAATGGCATAGTGTAGAAAAACTAAAGAAATCCGTACTACTCTTATTATCGACTACCAACGACGGGAGAGCAGTCGTAAATATATAAAATGCTATAGAACATGTACCAGATGTATAGATCTTACCTACAAACAGTTTTGCTTACTCGGCAACTAAAAAGAAATTTCCCTTTACAGAATCGTCAGTCCGCCTTGTTAGCAAGTGATGCATTAAGCTACTAGGTCCGAAAATACTTTAAAAAAACACCATATTTTTGCAAGTATGTAGAGTTAGATATACTTGATACTTAAATGTAAGGCATTGGATTATTCTTTCCCCATTACCAGACTAACAGAACAAAATTGTACGGAATCGAATGTTTGTAACAATATAGTACCTGGCATGATGTGATCCACGATGGGGTAAAGGTTTTTGAGAGATAGCTAGTATGCTCTAATGAATCAACCCCTACAATGTAACACACTAGATACGAGCTATCTAGTCTTACCAACTCTTGCCTCTGTTCGTGTAAAAATACTAATATTTAACAAAATGATGATAATAAGGAAGGGGTGCAGTCAGGTAGAAGTGCAAATGCTAATTAAGCTATAGTGACCATCGGTGGGCGAGCGTGAATGGGCGATGGGGAGCATTTTTACAATTAGTAATACCAACATCGTTAAAGGTTAATCTTTCACCCCAAAAACACAGTAGCAGCACGGTAATCCAATCTTCCAAAGTTCTTTCTAGTTTGTATATATTTTTATTTTAACCAACAACACACATTAAAAAAGCAGACATGGGTGTTTCCAAGCCACGTACGCACGAGCACAGTTTTCCATCTTTCTTGTGCTCCGAATCCAACCAATGTTCCGTCAGCCAGCCAGCCACCCAGCCAGCCCAGTACGTACCTAGCTTCAAGGGACTTACAAGGGTATAGCTTGAAAACAAGGAAACTGATCATTATTTCAATATGTACTGAACTTCCGTCTGCCGTGAGATTTGATGCACAAAGGGATGACTCAAGGTCCATGATTTGATTTCAAAAGTGCTTCCATACAAACTTAATTTAGAAAATAATTCTATTAAAAATGTCAGTCGGTAGTACGTATACGTAACGTACGAAGGATGGAGTCGCTCTAGACTTAAACTTGACCGAGAGCAAGCAATCGGAAGAGTTCAATCGATATCGAAATAGTTCCTACGGAGGGTTGTACAGGCCGCACACCGCAGCATGCGAGGGTGACAAACACATACATTTGCACACACACGCACACGGCATTCACACAGAGTGGGACGTGTCAAGCAAAGGTTATACAAAATGTGAGACAGTAAAATATTTGGACGGAGGGCAGTGCATGCAAGTAGCAGGATACAGGATGGGGATGTAAAAGCACTGTGCTTGCTGAGTACCAGTAGAGAATACGGTAGCGCCTACACAGTGAAAACGGACTGGCCGCAAGTTCTTTAGCAGGGATTCAAGTTTTCAATCTAGAGCACAAATTAAAGCTTTGCCACGTCCCATCTCTGTCTCTACCGGTTCTTGTTTACCACAGCAAGGGCAGTTTTAGCGAAATTTCACATCCCATCCAGTGTCCGTTTTGTTTTTATTACAAAGTCCCAGTGCACACCGAAATCTATCACAGGCCGGATAACATCTAGGCTTGCGCATGAAGCAGGGGTGACAGCAAATAAACCCGATGTTGATAGGATAAGGTGGGTTACTTCTTACCCGTCTGCGTGAATGCTGATTGCGGTACTATTGGTGTGGATGGCACTGGTACTGGGTGGTGGTAGCGATGATGGTGGGTTTGAGTGGCTTCCGCGATTAAATGCTTCTTTTTCATCTTAGGATCGACCGAGTCCAATATAGATGCCGCGGAAGAGAACGGGTGTGGCAAGGACCGCCAATTTAGCAATGGGCTGAAGCCAAAGAAAGGTGTTACCTCCCCCTTTAACATCCTTCTCCTCTCTTGTTCAATTTTTTTACTATTTACTGCCGTTTTGACCATACGAGATGGTGTCATCTGAACCCACGGGGAAGTGGATGGTAAAGGGAAATCGGAAGACTCGGAACTTGGGACAAAAATTCCTGGCCTAGGTACCTTTCGATTGGGTTTGGTGGCAGGTAACAACGGAGGGGGGGATGGCTGGGATACAGGAAGTATGTTCTTAAATGTCACATTTTTGTTTGGTTTTGTCGTCGGCAGCACGAGTGGTTCTACGTTCTTGGGCTGGGGGGGTGGAGATATCACCGGCACCGATTTCAACGCTTTCGTGACCTCTTTGATCTTCTCGGGAGGTTTTATCTTGGCCACCTCTACCGGCGCCACCGGTTTCGGTTTCGGCGAGCTCTCAACTTCTTGCGGCTTCGTCTCGGGCTTTCTTCTCGTGAGGCTGTAGTTGATGCTGCTAACCGCTCGCTTCCTGTTGTGAGTGGGCGTCGTGAACAAGTGGCTCAGCCCGTCAAACAGACCCTTGAGCTGTCCGAAGCCGGCCTGCAGCTTGTAACCGCTCGAAGACGAGGAGGAAGACCCGGTCTTGTCCTCTGCCTGTTGTGAATTATTGCTACTGCTTCCACTACTCTCGCTGTTGACACACTTGGTAGCCAATGCCGACAGGCAGGAGGGGAACTTCAAAGGATTATCATTATTATTAGTTTTTAAAGGCCCCACGATTGCCTCGCTATTCAGTCTTTGTGCCGCCGCAGCAAAACCCCACGGAGAGTTTCCCGTCTCCTCGCCGAGGTAAGGAACCCGGGACACCGACGGAATTTTAGACTGGCGGTTCGGAGTCGAAGAAAACAACCCCCCTACTTTCACACTCATGTTCAAACTAGATGTACTGGAAAGCTTAGATGTACCCCCCACGCTATTTGCCAACGTCGGACCCTCGGAACAAATCCTCTCGTCTCCGCTCGAGTCGGAGTCCGTGCTGCTACTGCTGGCGGATTCCGGAACCACCGTCGACGACGAGCCCCCCTTACCACCCTTCCCGGACAATTTTGAAATCGTCGCCGGACTGCGGCTTTCCGAGCCGGTACCCGAGCGCTTAAACTTGTGATCGGCATTAAAAACACTGAGGCGAAAGAATTTCTGTTTTTCTTTTGATATCCGCTCGCTCTTTTCGTCGAGCCTAGCTGGAGCCCTTCCCCCACCACCAGACGCCTGAGAGAGGAAGGGAGGGGGGTGACAGCTGGTAGCGGATGAGTCATTACCCTCCTCCGAGCTCGTATTCGAATCGACAACTGCTGTCCGTTTCTTCTTGCCAGAAAGTGAAGACACACTCTTTGGAGTTTTTGGCATTTTTGGAGTTTTTGGAGTGCGGGGACTTTTGGGCAATAACCTGGAACACAGAAAATAGAGTTAGTTCAGGTAGTAGTCATTTAGTAATATTAAGCCTAAAAATGGAATGCATCTGAAGTCAGTCTGAATGCTGAACAACTGCCTTAGGGATGGGACAATCTTGATACTAACAATTAACACAGATTCCCCTGGAATCAAAATTATTTATTTATGTAATGTCTCTCCTCTTCAGTTATAAAACTGATAAAGATAAATAAATAATAGTCAGTGCCGACTGTTAATAAGATAGTGGTCTACTGGTTATTAGTTATTACAGAAAATGCAGTAAATTCCAAATACGAGTAATTTCGTAACTTACTTCAGGTGAATTCTTAGACTCTCATAAGATGGCAGTAAATGTTTGAAATTATACTAGTTTTGACAAGTTACATTCTTATAAATAATCAATATATCTCGAACAAAAATTGTAACGACCGGGTGTGTAAAGGCATTTTGTCTTTCTTTAATAGTGTTTCTTACATACAGTATGCAAATTAATTACAAACATACATAATGCCATTGAAAAATCATATCAAGAAGTGTAGTGAGGACTAAACACGCTGTACAGTTTAAAATAAAACGGGTTGGTTTGTATAGTTTAGTAAGTTGAATAGTATTAGCAATAGTTTGTCTCTAAACATTAAACGCATGGACCTACAGTGTACCCACAGGGTTATACTGTGTGCAACCGGCTGCAGCATAATATGATCTTGTGGTATAATCGTCGTACAACAACTTCGGTATTGCTTCCGTCACGAGTGGGTGAGCGGCAGCCAACCAGCGGCCGTGGCTAATTCAAATACCTGCTCGGGTTGGTAGAAACCGTAAACAAATCATTGATTGATGATAAAAGCATTACCGAATTGTTGTACGACGACTTTATGTGTACATAATGTGTATAGTGCACACCGTAATTCATGTGAAAAATCTATTGGGTGGGCAGACACGAACGTGACATGCCTTTCACAGAGAGAGGTTACACGTTTACTGAAATACACATTTTTTGCCAATCCCTGCGGGGGATATGTTGTAGTTTTGTGCACGTGCACCCCCACAATAAAAGGACCAATGCAGGTGGACTCTCCACAGCTGTAGAGTTGAGCGTAATACATTCTGCAATGCATATTACAGTAGCGATTAAGTTATCGATGGGTGAGTGCCCATTGACAGCTTCAACCGCAGCCAGGCATGAGCCACTTATAAAATTTAACAAACCCTGGTACCCCATCGAAAAATAGCGTTAAGATCTTGGCCAGATGATTCTTTATGTTCTTTGACAGATGTTGATACATTGATAATCGTGTTATTATAACATTCATTATGATATATAGTTCGTTTTAATATTAGATCAATAAAGTTGGTTGGACGAGTGGAGCGAGGATCGAGGCAAAAAACTCTGAATTATGCCACGAAACAATGCTAACAGTGAGGACGTAACAAAAAGATGTACATACTTGGAGTTCTTGACGTTTATTTTCTCCCGTACTTTCGAGTACTTTCTTCTGACATTGCTAGCAGCCAGCTTTTTAACTTTTTTACCGGTGTGTTCTTGAAGGCATTGCTTGCATCGCCACAAAGACTTGGGGCGGCGTTCACCGGGTGGGTCCAGACAGTCCATGTGGAAGACACGCTCGCAATCCGGGCAGCGAAGCAGGCATGTCTGTAACACCAAGCACATAGCAATGTAGTCAATGTAGGGCAGCGAAGCAGGCATGTCTGTAACACCAAGCACATAGCAATGTAGGGCAGCGAAGCAGGCATGTCTGTAACACCAAGCACATAGCAATGTAGTCTAGTTGTTGGACCACATCTAGAACTTTAGAAAGGAATAAATATTCGGGGTTTTAGATTTTTCTTGATCAAAGTCTAATTAAGATTTCCATACTTTAAACTTTTAATGGGTTTCATAGTTTTTTTTTTGTTATTGTAAAATCAACAAAATCGTGCAAAGTCTGCCAAGTACTGTATGCCACTGAAAGCAAATGATGAGGAGACAGCCATACATGACGTCAGACACTAAGTAAATTTAAGTAAAATCACAATACAAAAACCAATATTTCCTATGATGATCAGAAGTGTGTCAGGTGTACATCACAGGGCAGTGGCATACATGTCAATGACGTAATGTACGTAGCTTTCTAGAAAAATTGCATATAATATATAATTAATACTTATTATTTGTCGTTTTAAGACGTACTTGACAGCTTGACCTTTTAGTCGCATTTACGACAGGCAGAGCAACCCTGGACAAATTCTGCCCTGGGCCCAGATGGGGAAATTGCATTCAAGAAATAACTTGAATGAGTTCTGGGTTAGGGATAGAAGTATTAAATAGCTGCTCACTATATTAATTGACTGCGGTTCTTCAAGACTTATCTGAGAAGTATAGTTTTGCTCCAATCTACACCCAAATGACATAAGCCACAAAGATTTGTTTAAATTTAATTCTGTCTTTGGAACACGTCTATTTGTGGCCATAGAACTGCCAATGCAAAAATCCGGAGACTTTTTTTAATTTTTGCCACATCGAAACATTTCAAATAGTGAAAGTGAAAAGTAAAGCGCTTTACTTGGTCGGCCTGTAGGCTGCACGCCGCACACGTGCTGCACTCTTCGCAGGTCCACCGGTTGCCCTTGGCCACGTACGCAGCCACGTCCGCCCCCGCGCCACCGAGGACGCACGTCGGATGAACCGAGCTGCCGCATTCCGAGCACGAGGTGAGGTCCTCCGCGCGACCCAGCCGGTTCTTGGTGTCCGTGCCCAGACATTCGCTGCAGATGGCCGACACTTTTGGCTGAAATAATCAAACAATAATTATTATTACTATTATCATTATTATCATTATTATTAGTATTAGGGCCAGTCTTAGGTTGGAATTCATAGTCGGCCCCTACACCTAGGGGCACCCATTGTTGCTATGGATTTGTTTTGTTTATGGGAAATAACATGCAAACAATTGTTACCTTGGTAACAATGGGCGCCCCTAGGTGTAGGGGCCGACTATGAATTCCAACCTTACAATCTGCTAATAAGAAAGTTATTTGTAGGCAATTAAGCTATTTGGAGGATTTCAAGGGTTTTGATTGGAGGTTGCCATGGAGAAAACAAGCTATTCGACAAATAAGTAGTTATTGGGACATTGTAAGACTGGACCTTAGTATTGTTATTATACCATAAACAATAAATGCATTTAGGCACACACTAGCTACTTTTACAGTAGGCTATAGATAGGACTTGCACTGTGAAGGTAAGAGACAAATCTATAATTAAAATACAAGGGCTACCTACTAAATCATATTGTGGGAAAGTGTGAATGTGTCTGAATTTCAGCTATGCATAATCTAAACTCATTTAAAAATTGAAATTTAAAAACTATTGAACGCAACAGCACTAAAAGGACCAATTTGCATTTTGTAATTTTTACTTTGTGTAAGGAAGTTACTGTAATTGATCAAATTCATGCTAATTAATTGGAACAATACAAGAGTACAATTGCGTAGCAACTTCCATAATTAATTGTCTATTCACAAAGGCTAAGGTTAAGTAGGTACCCTAGTAAACCATATGCATATTATGCCAATACAAGTCAATGGTACAAATCTGGTAGGTACCTATTACAACAACTGACAACTGACTACAAAACACCTGTCAAATCAAAATAATCAAACTAACTTGTAAAGGTTTGAACACCATATCACACATACAAAAAATACTAGGCCTATCATTGTCATTATCAATGATTGCATTTTGAAATGAGACACATAGAGTAAAACGATAAAAGATAGTTTTAGTTAAGACCCTTTACAGTTACACAATATGCTAAGCCTATGTATGCTGTACACCTTAATCATTTCATTTGTCTTTAAATAGTTTAAGGGGTGAATCGAAATCTCTATGGCTTAAACACACAGGTTTTGTTTCATGTTCATACAAACATTGAATAACACGACAATTAAAATAATAAACAACTGGTTGTTTATCTGGTTCACACGAGAGTGTGAAGGTCACAGCTAACTAGTTTTAAGTAAAATCTTTCTTTTTGGTTTCAGAAAGGCACATATTATTATTCATATATAGGCTAACATATGATTTGGTGTTCATAAATTTGAAATCTCGTAAGAACTTAAGCTATTCATTACTAGAATTGAGGAACATAAAAACGCTGATAAACGTAGTCACACCCAAACGACCGAATTCGAAACCAAATGCTTACGAACTTCAATTACGACAAGAATGAGATTGCATCAAGTAAGAACCACAACGCCCATATATGTCAAATGTCTAGTTTTACCATAAATAGATATTATATTTACACTAGACGGTCAAGTTGACTCTGTAACACAACACACACAGTACGTCGAGTCCGAGCTAAGAACCTGGTAAAACTATGGCTGTGTGGTGGCTATCAAGCACGCGGCAGCCAACTAAGAAGGGTCCAATGCATTATCTTAACTAGGAAGTGGTAGATAACAAGTTACACTGAAGATAAAAGTGACGCCTTCGTAAGATTATACGCTAGCTGTCGACCATGTGTAAACAAATACGAAACGTACAATATGTTAGTAACTAATGGAATGATTACAACATTTAATTTATGACGGGTTTATGCAAAAAAAAAAACGATATTTCTCAATTTCGAAGACGTTTTTCTTTTCGGATGAATTGCATTGTATTACACTCTCAAACTAAACTAAAGCTATAACGAGAAAATACATCAGTTAAAATTGTATCAGCGTTGCGAATGGAAGTTTTATGACGACTTGTTGAATAGAAATGTTATGACGACTGTTTATATTGCAATTTTCCAAGAAGTATATTTACAATAAAGCCATTCAATGCGTAATGTTCAGAACAATGAACTCTTCCAACGAACTCTTGAAATTAGTAGTGCCGGTAATTTGGTAAAGCAGTAATCATAACTATAACGAACACGGTTAAAGTTCAATGTGCTGAACGAAATGGCTGAGCCAATTGGTGCACTCACACCAACTTAATCGAACAATTGTTAATTGCTATTTTGGGTCATAATCGAACCGATTGCATTCGGGGCAGCCGTTAATCGCAAAGCATTATAATATACATTTCCAATTAAACAACACATGGCAGCAGAAATTACTCATCGGATACTTTGCACACGACGGAGCGTTTCCCGCCAGATACTTGTTCAGACTGGATTCGCCAATACAAACAGTCAGACACGCAAGGTAAGAACGAACCACAGCGCAATCCTGTTAGAATGTCAAGTACTGTACTGTACGTATACAGCGCACTTACAACAGCTTGGTTTCAGTTTGATCTACCATCCGTATATACCACTTAGCATTATAACCAAACCGGTTAGAAATGTCCACAAAAAGCCACATTATGTGACGCGACACTTTTTAGCACAGTCGCTTCGTGGCCGCAACTCGCAATGAATTCACCAACCACACCACATCGCCTTTTATGCCACAGTTTACCACTCGGCTTGTTGTCTTAGTGGTAGCACGCGAGGACGCGGACGTAGCTGATTGTATTGTACCGACTGCGAATGGCGTGACTGGGGATGGCACCTACTAACTGCTGAGCACGCCGCGACGTTCCCGCCACTGACAATCCTTACTAGCCGACACGTCATAAACGCCACCCCCTACTTTAGTTATGATGACACTTGAATAAAACCGAATTGCAAACCGAAATAAGAGACGGTCCCCAGCTCAACTGCTAAACAAGATGTCAAATAGTACAATTTCAGAACTAAAAATAATACACAACAATAATACAAAAACAACAACAATAACAATAATAATAATAATAATAACAATAATAATAACAATAATAATAATAATAATAATAATAATAATAATAATAATAATAATAATTTATGTCCGTAGAAGATGTTTACGCCGGTTTTTACCTAGTTTGTATGCATTACAACAATAAGATAATAATAATAATAATAAATAAATAATAAAAACCATAAACAAATGCCAAAATTACATTGATATTATTATTTATTATAAAATTTAAATAATAACATTTAATATGTTGTAATCATTGTCAATGCCTTGTCTGGGAGTTAACTCGGCAATGTATTGACATTATGTGTCGCTAACCGACACGGACCAGTGTCACCTCGTGTTACAACCTAGGCTCGACGGTATGCGAGTGTGACATGATTAAATCAAGGGTATATGATGACAGAACAAGAAGTATTTACTCGAACAATTATTCTTCCGTACTAATTTTTTTAGTCAATATAGTTAAGTTATTTATGTTGCCTTCTGATTCGTAAATTAGATTGCGCCAAAAAAATAATAGGACGAGTGCATGCAGGAGCAGAAACATGTTCTGTCCATCCCCTGATTTAAATATGGCCTTTTCCAGGATTATTGACGTATACCAAAAAACTTCAATTGCCGTTGGCCGGAATCAAACTGGTGACCCCAGCATTACAGTCTCACGTGTTATCGCTAAGCCGCAACTAAAAGTTACATAATTTGTATCTAGTATAATAGCGCCGGGTATCGGCCACAGAAGCGCCGGGTGCGAGGCCCAGCTGGGACCAAACAATGCTGCATCCCGTGACCGAGTCAGTGAGGCCACGACGAGAACAAGAGTGTGTGTATGTGTGCTAGTAATAGCGCCGGGTATCGGCCACAGAAGCTCCGGGTGCGAGACCCAGCTGGGACCAAACAACGCTGCATCCCGTGACCGAGTCAGTGAGGCTACGACGAGAACAAGAGTGTGTGTATGTATGTTCGGTGAATTGAGCACTCATCTCGCGTCGGCGCATCAGTAATCTCTTATCTCCTGCGGGACGGTAGGGGTGGGGCGGGGAGAGAGGGGTAATTGAATAGCTCGGCTCTCACAGATCAATATAGCAACTGTAAAAACCCCAAACTCTTTATCACCACACAAAAGGAAAAGGAAACTCGCGGAAAAACGAAGAAAAAAGTAAAGAGAAATCCCCGTCACTCAGTAGCTTCTCGAAGCGCTCCTTGGGGAGGGGTTGTGGAGGGGAAGGGGAGGGGGGGTCCAGGTTCCGGGGAAACGCGACGAGCAGAAAAAATCAATGTGCAATGCATCTGGAATGTTTCGTATGAGTAGAAATGGAACAGATTTAGCGGGCGGTGGCTAAACTGTCGTTTGAAACAGATTCTAACAGAGTGGAGGGCGGGGTGCTCGGCGCGCAGCACCTTGCCGTCTGCGCGGAATGGAACGGGGGCATCAAGGGATCACCTCACAATGTCGCGGCAAGGCGGAAGGAAGTGCCGGGAATGAACGCTTCAAAAAACGACACTCGCGACAATCTAAACGACAAAATATATTCAGCCCAAGGTACCCCATATACACACGAGGTTGTAAACAAATATACTTGTGTTGTAAACACGATCAAGCCCCCAAGACGAATATTTCCACCAATGCATAGTAGGCAACGCAGCACTGGCAACGTGGAGCGGAAAGTGTCTCGTCTCTTACGTCATACACGTCAATATTTGCTCCCTCCCCCACATTCCAATCACATACGGGCAGACTACATAGGCCGCGACACGAGCGGAATACATGACACCTAACCTGGGGTTTGCACACAAAACACCTCGTTATGACGGCCTCAACTCACTGCCAACAATAAACAGGAAATCGAACATCACACATCCTGTTATCACATCAGTTCACAGCAAGACATGTCTTCGACTAGACTAACTACAGACAATTATAAACAACCTGTATTGCATAAACAGGGAATATTATTAATGCAATACGAGATTGGTGAATGATTGTTATAAGTGTATTCGTTTAGCCCAAATCATCAATCTCGAACCCATGAGGTACATAGGTGCAACATTAGCATAATTCGGTATATAATTATGAAACTACTTACTATAATAGAAACATTATCATTATTAAGACCATGCCAACAGGCAACTACTCATGACAAAAAATTGGAGTAGTAATTGCACAGCATGTGCGCGTTTACCATCTTCACACACTGATATCATCTACTCGATTAGCATATCATCATTTGCTGTTTTGCTGGCATTTGGCAATACAGCTCAAATATCATCATCGTCAATTTGTATCACAGCCAGAAAGCTGTAACCATCATTTGTTAGTGTCTATTCGAGAAGAGTCGGGTACTCTTCTCTTTCAATGACCCATGAATTTACAAAAACTTCTGCAGCTAGTTCTAACCACGATATGTTTCGCATGTGGTAACATTTTGACCCACGCCGTAGGCCTACAATTATACCCGTAGTTAGTTATACCTACGAGTGTGTGTGTACCTATCCAGCTTGACGCGCACACATCCACGATCACTTCAGCCAGACTTGTTTACATGAGTTTTTACTGGGGACAGGTATTATCAACACACGTAACTACTATGTTTGCTTCCAGTAGTTTGGTTGCTCAGACGGTTCCCCTCCGTAAGATCTACGATTCTTCCGCCAGTTAAGTTTTGTTTTGTGTAAATCTTACCTGCCATAATTGTTTCGCCAAAAAGGGAAAACACTCCACGTGGAGTTGAATAGTACCTGTCAAGCCGGCCAATTAGAAGGCTTATATCCGGTCAACCACCAATGGGCCGAGATGGGCTGAGAGAATTCATAATGTATTTGAGTAAATTTGAAACATTTCTGTCGCCAGAGAGAATGTGCGATGAGGCGATTAAAAGAACATGACATGAAACATCAACAACATTCAATGAACAAAGAACATAATAAGGGTCTAGATCTGAATCTTATCTTTCGTTGGGGAACCGTTCGGCTAACCAAACTATAACTTCTTTACAGTACGACAACCATAATCCGAATCTTTGAAAAGTATTATCAGAATGCCTTTATTGGATACATCAATAGTTATTACGTATTCGTAATAGCAGTCATAAGCCCAGTAAGGTTCACTAACAAGAATATCGAATGTGGAACGGAGGACAAAGTTCGATCGTATCGAACAAAAGGAATGACCGAAACAATTAAACTAAACGTGAACGTGTTCCGCGCCGATGCTCTCGAGCAGGAAGAAGCAACAAAGAACCTCCCACACTCATAGGATCCTGGTACAAATATTTAACTCTTCAAAACAACGGCACACTTAGCTCCCCCTCCCTCCCCTCCCCCATAAATAGTCTTGGATGGAGTTGTTGTTTTGTTTTAGCAACAGTACTGCATTGTTGGCCGCAGCCGAGGCGAACATTATTGTCACTTGAAGAGTTACATGACAGGTTTTATTCTTTTTGCTTTGTTAAATCAGTTTCATAGCTGAAAATTTAGTACCCGTTCAATAAGGGGGGGGGGGGGGGGGGGCGCATGCGCTCTACAAAACTAATACACAACGACGAGTCTGCAAAGATGTAAACAAATAGAAAATAACGAACATAGTCGTTGGATACACCGATCGATAATTAGCAGCGACACAAATCGAGACGCAACTATGACAACGTATTGTACAGAGATAGAAATCGTCATTATAGAGTGGGCAAGTGATACTAGACTAGGCCTATACATTAAGAATGAAAATGAAAAATAGTGAAATGAAATGTAAAATAACATCTTCAAATAGTGAAATGAAATGTAAAATAACATCTTCTTCATAAAAAAATTACTATCCATTTTTCCATGTTTTTCATTTGACATAGAAAGCACAAAATACCGACAAAAAACATTAATTCGTATTGGAGTGCGAAGCACAGCATCAAGCTGCACAGAGCGCGTGAGACAACGTGAACACAACACGTGACACTATATTGACTGACTGGCCCCCCGAATGCTGTGAACAATACTAGCCTCAATCCACCAACCAAACAGAAATACTAGTTTTCCCCGTGCTCAATCGGCCACAAAAACACAATCCGTCTGGCTATACAGCTATGCTTTTAGCGGCCACGTATTTGACAGACCTTGCCTAAACGCTGCCACGCACAGAATAACTGGTTCGCATGGGTCCCCTTACGTCAGCAAGGTAGTCTGTCGCTCCAGTTTACTCTCAATGTCGTCTGACTTTCAATTAGCACGTGGACAGAAATTTCACAATTTCGTATCAAATCAAACAACACTCTAAACGTTTGAACCGCGGGATCCCACGCACCACGTCTACGCGGCGTTAAATCACAACCGATCAATTTCAACTCGGTATGGAACCGAACCGATTTATTTTAAAATGAGTAGGACAACGACAATACATCTACTTCCGATAAACTCTGGAGTTACCTATATCATATGTGCGAGAAGATTCACGATACTTACTCCCTGGCTGTCACTGTCAGGACTCAGGACACACATCCAAAAACTAATCCCTTCTTAGACACAGACAGACAACCTGCATCGTGCGCCTTTTATTTTATTAACATCCGTGTGGCAATTATCACGAGTCCTTTAACACAACAGAGCAAGAAGACAGAGTAACCTTCCCCCGGAACAGCACAGCAGCTGCCGCAAGCCTTTATACACAAATAACCTAGTCGAAAAAACAGCCAGCAGCACCCATAGGTTTGCTAGTTGTGAAAAACACAACATTCCAAACATGCACGGAAATATCCCCGAGAGGGTGGTGAAGTGAACTGCTAACCCGACAGTGAGCCCACTGAGTAGAGAAGCTGTTTCGGTGATACCGCCGAGTACGGACGGCTACGGTGACCTGAAGGCGTGGATAGCTTGTTTATCAACAACACCACGTGTTGCTGGCGCTGTTGCCATGGCAACGCACCGGTGTGACGTGCAGCTGCCACCCACAGTCATCTCGTGACTCAGATTGTTGTGTCCATGTTCGATGTATCGCATGTACCCAGGAAGCATTCGACCACGCTACTAAATTAGAAGTCAGGGCAGCACCCTGGTCGTGGGCACCGTGCAAGGATTCTCGGGCAGAAACATTATTATACTATGGGTCGTGGGGTAGGCTAAAATGTTCAATGCTGAATTACCTGTTATCAAAGTCCGTATACTAAAAAATAAATGCATTGAAATGCAGTTTAAATCCAAGCAATTTCGAGCTGCCGGGGAAAGGGGGAGGGGA
The DNA here is from genome assembly GCA_945910005.1 of Isoperla grammatica. Lineage (NCBI taxonomy): Eukaryota > Metazoa > Arthropoda > Insecta > Plecoptera > Perlodidae > Isoperla > Isoperla grammatica. The sequence continues at coordinate 28,844,701 of OX246737.1, forward strand.
AGGAAGATATCAATGCTATGCTTTAAAATTCATATTATCACTTGTACTACACTATTATTGATGTATTAACTTTGACGGTTGACCGGCCTGGCAACGTTCATGCTCGTGACTGCATAATTGATGGGAAGCAATATAACGATGAGTTCTTCATAAATAAGTATTGAACCAAGGAAATACATGATTGCGTGGTCAAGACCTATGCAAGACATCTATGCCTCAGGCGGCTCGACATAAACATATATGTAGCGTCAACGGAAGTGATGAAATCAAAGGAAAATAACACGTGTTAATAAAAACATGGCTACCTTGATGCATTGCAAAGTGTATCGACGGTCGACGTAATGATCTTGATTTCTGTCTCTCAATTCAAACACTACTCTACCCCTATCATTTTTAAAACGCGTCAACTACTGCGTCATGACTCATGACTCATTAAGTATGGGTTCTGCAGCAGTCGAGTATGTATGTATGTATGTATGTATGTATGTATGTATGTATGTACTGAGAGGCGGGAACTACTTCCAGATAATCAATATTATGCCCAGTGTGAAAGTGAAACAACACGAAAAGTGTGCGGCTCTGCAGTGAAACTGTCGGCGTGTCAGATATCAAGTCCCGCGTCGGCGGTTGTCATAATCCTTTCAATTCATTAGCACGGACGTACTCCACCCTCGCATATGCGACAATGTTATGAAAGGGATACAATGAGTGATTTTCGATTGCCAGACCAATTATCACGTGCAGTGCACTTGAACATGTTGTATACTACTACTCGGTCCCGGCCCCTAGCCGACTAACGTCCAGGGCAGACAGCTTCAGAGGTGGGGGGTGCAGTTGAGACAAGAGAGAGTGTGAATAGGGATCAATAAAGACCGAGTTAAGAGCACTCACCCCACTCTCCCTCCCTAGTGAAGACCATTCCACGTCCAACGCCCACCCAAATCCAAGCATTCCGGCACTCTCACCTCCTCGCATTCCAAAGTGTTGTAACAAAAAGTAAAAACACCATAGTGCACGCAGACAACATGAAATGTAATAGTCTTGTTCTTCCGTGGCGTTAGCGGGCTGCGGGACCATAACATTCTTAACGCGCTTAAAGACGTTTTCGACAAGACTATGTATGGACCTACTCAGCTATAACATGGTTAACAAAATTACAAAATTGGACAGTAGCCGAATGGAAATTGTGTAGTAGTAAAGTATAATGACGTAATGAACTTGCGGAAGTAACAACAAGACCATAATACGGTGTAATGATTCGAGTTTGATAGATGGCGCCAAAGTCAAGTACTAAAAACTAAAAGGAAGAAACAGTTTTTTTCCTCCCCTGGGCCAAAACCTTCCCCGCACAGATCGTGTGTGGATGGGCTTTCGACTATTACTTCCTCTGCGGGAACCCCTATCACTCACCATTCGTGAATCATCGCCACGCTGCCCTTACACTGTTGTGTTAACCGCCACGCCCGCAAGTACAGAATGTTAAGTGCAAGGTATTATAACTTTATTTTGATAGTTTGTTATTCTAGAAAAACAAATGTACACATAAAAGTGTGCACCGACTTTTGTCGGCCCGCTGAGCTTATATTGCTTATAGCAATTTGTCAAGAATCAAGGATGCGCCCGAGATCCACTGTCATGCCTGTCACATTGTTTCCCTCCGGTTCCGGATAAAATCATGCGTGAAGACAGAGGGTTGTTTTTTTGTACTATACGCTCTAAAAGCGTTCAAACTTCATCCATCACTCCATTGGCCATGTCAAGTCGGTAGGGGAGGGAATGACCCACGTGGGTGACCCTGCCGACAATGAATGACTCCCTACGCGAATAAGAGCATCGGTTCTGTTCGGCTTCAACTGCCAACAGATCACCTCTGACAAGCCTCTTAAAATAGTTCGCACGTTAAAAATAGACTTGCGAGCCAGGAAATCTGGGAGATATAAGAATTAAACATACATTGGTAAACCCCGCACCCACAGATCAACGACTCATTGTCAAAGTACGACCATGTTCCATTTGCTGAGACGATCTTTGACACAGCCCAAATATTATAATATATAATTACACGATTTTTAATAGAAGTACACATTTTCGTGTTGTACCGACATGGCCACGAACTAAAATATCCAATAATCGCCAATGAGATCAACGTACTTTGTTATTGCATCCAGGTGCCATCAGTTTTACCTTTTGAGGGCGGATGCTTACAAACGGTATGCCACAGATATGTTCCTCCCAGACACAGTTGAGACAGATTGCAGTCATGAACACAGATCAAGATTCATGCGTGCCTAATGATCCCAGGGCCTAATTGATGGGCGAGTTCTAAAACGACCAAGAGTAACTACAATGATGACCAAAATAAGAGAGAATTGACAACCTGGCAGGAAACCCACGAGTTTCTAAACTTCCTGCTGATCCAGAATGATATAATGACGGAATTCGCCCAAAGCATGAATAACATACAGCTAATAATTGAGACAATTTTGACTTCACATACCATTCAAACAATTCTGAGTTGGGCAACGGCCCCGCGCGTGCACGTGGGCGTCACCCTCGAATATTAGCTAGCAGAACACCGAGGACACCCAAAACAACGGAACAGAAGGAACTCAACGTCACTGTCTCACTCCATCTCCAGCATGAGGCAATATACAAAGACTACCAAGCATTCCAAAGTTTAAAATTAATATTACAATAGGCCTAGTACGATAATTAAAGTTTAAACCCTTTAGTACACACAGACAAGACTATATAAAATAAAAACTGTAGGTATCTGACCGTGAAACAGAAGACATAATGCTCTAATGTTATCATCCAAGATGGTCTAGTGTTCAAGCCACGTCCCACGTTGTCCTGCACTGCCACAATAATGACTGCAGAATAAATAGCGAAATTGCTGCTGTTACCACTATTCTCATTAAACTCCAATCATATGCCAGTATTATTGTCAGTCGTCACTCGTCAGCCTACTTGTGAAATAGTTCCGCAATTGCAACTTACAATAAACAAACCACGCACAAGTGGACACGCGGCCTGACAGTCACGTTGCACATTGACTCGTCAATGACAGGTGAGTAAAGCTTTATAATTACATTACATAACATTAAAATCACAATTACAAATATATACCAAAAGCCGATCATTTGAAATGAAATGCTTAGTGTAGGTACGGGCAAGAACATGTGCATTATAGAACTCGCAGGAATTATGTAAGATTGCGATTACAATAACTGTCCCCGAAACAACCTTACCGAAGCGTTCGTCACAGACGAGTGGTTCATTTGGCCAATCAGCTATTGGTTTTTGAAACTGGGGTTCGCTGGTTGGCCACGAATCAATCATCTATGACGACAGCATTGGTAAGTTTGTTTCGGGACCAATTCGGTTCGCATTGAGGGTACCCTGATCAGCAGTTATAATCGGATCCACGATAGTCTGCTAGTGTAAGCTCGCCAAGCGCATCACTGACCAAGCAGCAGTTATACCGGTCGGGTTATAATTCATTGCAGATCGTTTAGGCAGTACCGCAGTAATGTCAAACAAGTCCCTAACAGTTATGAATAGATTCATTACTTCAATAATGAATCATTCCACTACTTCAGACGCGAAATTGTATCACACGACAGATGAATAGCCCAAAACACACACAATAACACGGTGTAAACAAAATAATGAAAGCAACCACCAAGGAAGGCCCACTTGCAATAATTAATTACGAAATTCTAGAAGCGACCATTAGCATACAGATTATTACCTTGCCATGTCGTAATATAGACAGTAACTTTGGCTGCCCTAAAAGCCCATGACATCAGCTCTTGTCCAAGGTTGGCTACCTAATAAAACGAATATTAATTTGAGAGTTTTGTTCGGCCACAAAGTGTTCATTGTCTGGTAATGTATACATACATACAACACTGGACGGCCTTCTCACGTTTTCAGATGCAGGCGATGCTGCAGGATAACACAATTGTTATTTAAATATCCGTCAGAAACGACTGGCAGTAAATAATTGATTTAGTATGCGCCAACACACGTGGCATCTCAGTGCTGCGATGTGCACACACAAATACTCACACGTGCAGACGTTCTGTACGTAAGTACGGGTTCCCGTCCAACATACCACGCGTTGTAATGTGTACATTTTAAAATTAAACGTTGAAGAATTACGGTTGGACTAAACGCCTCTGTCGGTCGAGAAGTTAAACTCGGCGCGGCTCGATTGCAGGGAATCTATTTTGCACATGCAGGGCGGCAAAATTAACATAACACATAAAATAAAGTGCCTGAATACAAAAAATAGAATATAAGATAGATATAAAATTAATTGGTGAATTAGTACTACGGCAGTACCAACAAACGTCAATACAGTCAATACGTCATGATAGTGGACAGGGGAAACAACATTCGCTATGGCACGCAACAAGTCGCAACCAGTTTCGACCCCTAGCGTTATGATAACCTTCATTTACCGTTTAGTAAGATGAGAAGGGGAAGAAAGCTGTAGTAGAAGTTGTAACAAAAGACAGAAATATTCTCTGGTCATATTAAAGAAATTTTGCATTTAATTGAGGGTTTACATTTACACTGAGTTGTGGACATCAGATTATGCAATCAATCAAACCAATGTCTCTCAATAACAGTGACTCTAGAATTAGAAATGTAACGGGAGAATGGAGAGAGGAATGCAGGGTCCTCTGTCAAACCCACGTGATAGCCAGTCTCCAACAATGCAAAACATTTAATAACGATGCAAGCAAAATATTTACTTCCTATAACTAAACAGGACAGGCATAAATAATATTACTAGACCTCAACCCAGCTTTATGCTTTGTAGCGATAGGAATAATAATAAAAGTTTACCCCGACTGGGGATCGAACCCAGAACTCAACATACATAAACTTACCCCCCCCCCCTCTATTCACTTTCTCACACTTATTTACACACCTGCTTTTACTTCATATTTAATAACATTTAAAATTTTAAACTCGTCAATACAAGTGACAACAGCCCGTTTCAAGCAAACGCGATTGTGACTAAAGGAATTTCTAAAACTAGACTGATGCGTTGAAGGACGATCGAATGACGCCCTAGTCTTAGCTGTGACGTCGGTTGGACAACTACTATAATAGTATTGTGATTTGTGTTGGGCTTCGTGTGAACACAATAATACAATATACATAATGAGCTCAACACAACGCGTAATGACGACTGGCAGAGCTATCTGGCGCTCTGGCCGATAACATCTCACTACCCTCAAGGCCTCACTAATTATTTCAGACCCGAATTAAATTATACATCCGCCTCCATATGTTTTTATTATTTAATATTCCTCCTAGCTCTTTATCTTAAATCATTCTTCCCTTCCATTCTGTCTTTCCTATTCATTCCCGCCTTTGTAATTTCTTGAAAACTTCTATTCGTTCCACTTCCGTACACCCGCTCATTATGACACCAGGCAGCAAGCGCCTATTATCAGACCCGCTTCCGGTTGTAATAAACTGCGTTCCCTGCAGCTCATGTTTGGAGTTGTCCAAAATATAATGATATATCTTGCTCTCTGATGATTCAAAGAAGATGTGAGAACAAACGTCGCCCACGGCTAGGGGGGTGGACTTTAAAAAAGAAAAAACTATCAATCAAAGTGCTCGTCGCTTCTAATGTGACAGTAAATGCACTAAACCACAATTATTAGCGACATGCAATGCGAGGATCAGCGTCATCGTTGCACGAACCTTACGAGGAACGCACGTTAATTACGTTACACGAAACGTGGCCCTGGTAAGCCAGCCTTCTGGTGCAACAAGATACTAACAAGATAAAAGTAATGTTTATTTAACGCAAATTAAATAATTAAGTTGCTCGAACACTGTGGGGCTACAAGCGAATCGGTCGTCATTTTCTTTGTACGAGTGCATAATACACGAGGAATAGTTCGTTATTTGTGACTTATGATGAATATATAATAGGAGTTGGGTTATTTTGTGTGTACAGCAGTAACATGGACAGGACGCCAGATGTAACCCCTTCATTGGAGAGTTCGAATAAAATATTATTACTACAAAAAAAACAATAGGCGAGGGTGGGGCGACCATCATCAAAATGCCGTATGTATGACAGTAAAACCGGCAACCAACTAACTGTGACTGTGACGGTTCTGCTAATTTTATCCGTGAAACCTGCAACCGGTTAACATTTCAAATAAATAGCGTCAACAAGTTCCGGAACGTTTTCGAAATCGTACACACTTCCAAATGTTCCTCTCAAGACGTATTTTTGTTCGATTGCTTATACTTTGTGTAGAATACGGACTAATTTTTTTTAAACAGATAACACGTTGCTGAATTATGATTCGCGCTCAATTGCCCATTACAATATCTGGAACTGAATTTAGTTATGCATTTGTTGCACAGTTGTATACAAGCGAGTTCTCAAAAAGAATATCAGAATGAAGAGTTGTTTTGCGTAGATCGAATTCACAAAGTGATTCTACGGCGACGGTTGGTAACAATGTAACATTGATGCAGGACATGTGATTAGTTCTCCACAATAATAAAATAACTAATCGTTCTTCTTACATTTGATTTCTTATTGCAAATATTGCCTTTTGGGCATAGTATCTATACTGACTAACAAAACGTGAAATTAGTGATTTTTAAAACAAAACATGTAAAGTAAGCCATAAGTACATACTTTTTTAAACTTCTTTTTACGTAGAAACTAAAGTCTGTATAACTGGGTAAAAAAGTTCCCAATATTATTATGTACAGTACGGTACTTTTGTAATAATTAAACCATGATTAAACACCAACTCAAAACAACTGCAACGTGATTGAAACTTGGAAATGAAACTTTTTCATTCTACAATTTTCAGTTCTTACGAAACCACAATTATCTAGCTTTCAATGTATATACACATGTATACACAATGCCGTGTAACTTCTAACGATATTTAAAAAAAAAAAAAAAAAAACATTCATTCTGTTTACGCGCCTTTTACCGAACTGTTCGTTCATTTAGCTCATATGTTATTATATACTTTTCTCATCGAAGTCAATATATAATTGATTTACGACCATAACGTTGTTTATACTGTCACATAAATGCTATCAATAAGCGGGTGTTTTGTTTTTCTCGTCAAAATAAAACCTATACATCGTATTTCTAATTTTACCCTCAAGGACCAAGCATTATTTCTGCTGTGGATGAGAGTAATTGCAATTGGTTTGTTTTTTAACGAGAGCAATCATGTGGGAACAAAGCGCGCATTACAAACGCAATTGATTAGAAACATAAACACGAAACGTTCAGACCAGACCGGTTTATAGTTTTCTGTGTCTCTGGATGTACCTACACAACACAACGTGAAACAAAGCCTGTCCAAGTACGTCAGTGAATATCGATCACACACATGATACTTGTGTATACACTTACAGCAATACCTTACAGAGTGGAAAACCACGCCCGAGAGAAAAAAACTAAGCAATATACTTTACAAGAAGACTTTACAATTCTAGCTGTATACATAATACTAATATAATCTCAGACACGCCTCAGTAAATATATATTTTACACGACAATACGCGGAGTAAACACCGAATCCATTCCGCCTTATCATTCGGTGCAGCATATTATGAGTTATGATCAAAATTCGTGCTGATTGAAGGCTGGTGGTCTACATAGAAAACTTGGAATTTAAAAAGCTGAATTGTCCTACTATGTCAATGTTCCTCGAATAACACATTCTAGTTCTAATTAATCGATTTGGCCCAGTCTTTAGGCAGCTTCTTTATGCAATTGTTGCTCGTCGTGGTTACTGTGATGCAAGTGTCTTTATTACGTCGACATGACCGATACTTCTCGTTCATTAATTCCCGGTCTCGATGGTACTCGTATAGCAAACAGATTACCCGACAGGCTAACACGCGAGGCTTGATTCGAGACGTTGAGGATTGTGACTTCGATTCCCGCCAACGCCAACTCTTTCCTTTGACTGGTACTCATATAGCAATTGTGGATAAGTTAGCCTATAGTTGAAGAGGTATCAATTAGTCTTGTTACTGAGTGAGTGGGTAGACTATATATATAAATACGAATTTATTTTTATTTTATTTATACGCTTTCTTACAATAAAAAAAAACTAATGAACAGAGAACAGTGGCACGTGTTGTTGCTACCTGTCAACGACGCGTCAAGCAACACGTTGCAACACTGTAGTGTCCGTCCAGCGCAGATGGTCAAGACGGACGGTAAAGAAGTCATTCATCGCATCACATCGCGTATAAGGTCAGATATGATTAGAGCCGTCTCTCGTTTTGGAACCAGTCTCCTCTCCTGCCATGAACTCGACGCATCGTGATGAACGAATCGTGATGTGGTTCTTGTTCAAGACTCGCACTCGACCGACCTAGCTGCTATTATAGTCACATTCGATTAAGATTGTACTAACCTTATTATTATTGATTTATATTCGAAGGTGGTTTTCGCAAAGCGAGACTGATTGACCTGTGACGAGGTATTCGACGAATGTGTACGGGATGGAATTTAATAGCTGCCATAATGTGAATAGTTATAAATGGCGATAGGAAAGCTGTATGATAATTACAATTACGAGACTTGAGTTTCTATCGAGCACATTGAAAAATTATAAGTATTTCGTCCAATCCAATGGCTTCCTGCAAGTAATCACTTTCTCACAACAACTTCCCCTACTGGTCGTGGTTGCACAGAGATACATCCCATGTGTTTTCGTTCAATCGTGGAATGAATATCGGTGCCATAACTTTCGGCATCAACTTTTACACGAAATCGTCTATTTAGTTTTTCGTTGTTACAAACTCGCGTGAATTGCCCAACCAACAAGGTTATTGACTAAACTGTGACGTCACAACCCAACCTGGCGCATTCACGATGTTTCACAATAATTGGGAAATTATAAACGACATCGCCACATACATCATTATAGCCGAGTAATTCGATTTCACGCGTCACGTCCTTGCTTGACGAGTTAGTTGTTCATCAATGGCGAAACGTCGACGGGTGATGATGGTTTAGCGTCCAGGGGACAATGATGCTGCATGACCTGCAATGCAACGGTGACATACAATACAACATACTATTATAGCGAGCGGCACATGAAAGACAAGACAATACAATAACAGAATGACAGCGCGTCGTAAAGTCTTTCAAACAGATAGTCAGAAGTTTAAATGAATTGCATTATACAATAAAAAAAACTTTATTGACAGGGAATACTTATAAATAACTATGCACAGGAAAGGCAAACATAATAAACAGTAAACACTGACGTTGGTATGTGCACAGATTACACACAAGCACCCCAGACACAAGTGCTACCTATGTCTGTAATTCCCTTGAAAGATGAGAAGTACAAGACGAGCCTCATGTTTTCGCGATGAGGCGAATAAAGATTACGGGTGGGTGATTAAAAAGAAAAATTACATAACGCTTCACACGCCATTACAAAATAATTGATGGGAAACATTAGCATACTAACACTACGGTTTATGTTGGTACTTGGAAACGTGCTAATCTGAAAGCAGTATGCGTAAACTGTCTATGGATACGCTTCTCTATATCACAGTCACCTCAGGAAAATGGAGAGGTAGGTATGTAATACGAACCCTGAAGGGTGGTTTGTCATCCATTCCAAATATACATAAATGAGTCCGTACATCCTCTTTTAGTAGGAAGAAGGTATATGAGAAATAAGAAGAGATGGTGACTAAAGTGAGATTAGTAACAAAACACCGTCAGTTGCTCACAACAACTTGGATGACATCGGATGGTTCGGGGAAGGTGGTGACGAACAAGCTCATCTGAATGACAAGATGAGCTATTATAAGTTGCTGGGGAGGGGGGGGGGGGGAGGAGATGACAGGAAGGCCAAGGCAGAGCATCTATCCCCATGATATAACGGGTGATCTATATCCCGTCTATCGTAGGCGAAGACGTATATTGAGAGTCGGGGGTGGTTCTAAATCGGCTCGTCAGTCATCTCATGAGTCGTCAGTCAGTCAGATGGACACCCGTATCCGGGCCCGGTTCAGTCAGACCAGCAAGCAAGAGTAATGACATTTCATTGCGCCAAGGTCAAGGGGTGTACAGCCGATCATAACGCGAATAGAGCGGCACTCTATATGTGGGAATAAAACAACTTCGGTTCATTTTGATAACATGCCACGTTTCGACATGTAATTGAATATGTACATACAAGTACGGTTACACGATAAGATCACGTTGCCGCCTAATAACCAATGAATCTCACATTATCTACCGAGTGTATGACCTTAGGACCAAGACGTTTGCCTTTCATCCACACAACTCAATAGAACAGCTGGCGTAGTAAACGGGGGGCCTCCGAGCTTTGAGCGGCGGTGTGTGTGTGTGTGTTAGCAACCTAATATCATTCACTTGCTTATTATTGCGAGTCCCATGCTCAAGGGTGGGACGGATGGCGCTAGCATTCAATCACGCAGCCTCTTCGCCTAATTACAAGGCGTTTAGGGCGCTCCATTAATCATCGTTACTCGGCGCTTGTGTTGCCTCGAGGTGGGCGTCCACCTTGTCTCGATCAATCTTTCAGAGCCGATTGTCACGTGGTCCAATACCTCCCATGTGCTCCCATGTCGTCGCACACATGTCCTTGTCAGGCACTCGCGCTCCCAACAACACAACCACACACACACTTCATAGTTTACACAGCGAACTAGCCAAAACCGTTCGCCTACTAGGGAATAAACCGTCACTGCAAATACAAACCAAGAACTAAACAAATGCAAGATTACAAAAGCAAAAGTGAACGCTTGTCATCCCTCATGTCAAATCTCTGTCATCTACCGAGATAGATATATTCCCCCCCCCCTCCCCCCAGACAAGAAACCAACGCGAGGCTGATGCGTGATTGATGACGCAATGGAAGACACTTGACACTCGGCGCTTTGCTTGAAAGGAACCCCTCACCTCTAGTTCCGCATACCGCCGACAAAGCGCACCCACCCACGTGGACTCGCCGTCAACAAAAGACGGTCTCGACTTGTATCCCCCGCCACGCCGCTATGAATGAAAGTGAAACCCCGAAACATCCCTACAATCAATGGCAGGTTCTGGCGCGACTCTGTGGGGCTGGTATCACGAGTAATCTTTAGTGGCATCTTCACAAGTCTGGGATGTCTCATTGAAAAATTGATAACATAATTCTGTATGCCTACGTGAACAGTGATTGGGTATTACGTAATACCATTTACAATCTCATTTACAACCTGATTTTTTAAGTTTTTTTTTTACAGCGTAAAAAAAGCAATTTACCATCAAGACCTACAGCTTCACAATGAAAAACATCATCGCTTAGCGTAAGGCGAAAAAGCAATAACTCAAAGATACAGCATATTATATTTTTAACTGAAATAGTAATATTTTACCGCATTGTGCTTCAAATTAAAAAAAAAAAAAAAAAAAAAAACTACCTAGTATATCCCCGCAGAATCAGTCAAAGACCTGAAAGCTGGAAACAGCTACAATACTCAAATAAAAATTAAAAATTGATTTAAAAAAATCTTAATATCTCGGGATGTCTAAATTTAATTCTGCATGAGTCATGAGAGCTGAAATATATTAATTTACTCTTGGCCTACTGTCATAGGTTTCTCACAACACGCATGGATCGCAGCGCAGCCCCTTCCTGTAATAAGGTTTCAATGGTGTTGTACTCTACCGCCAGGTGACACCTCGATCACGGGTCTGTGGGCTCAACTCATCGATTAGCCCGTCTCACTCCATGCTAATGCGTCACAACAAGCCTGGCGTGGGCGTCCCCGTCCCCGCCGCCCTCGCAGTCAAGGTTCACCGTGTTTACGAGTATCGGTTTACCCTCGCTCACTCGCTCGCTCACTCGTGGAAGCAGAGAGCTTTTTACCGTCTCCTCTCCTTCCGAGTTGTCTGCAGCAGCTGTTTGTTTGGCGGCATCACTATCAGTGATCTTCGCAGACATACTTTGCTGCCCCCAAACTTATGTAGCGGGCCTCTCGTCAAGCGGTTTCATAGTTAAAGGGGTTCTCACCCGCTACACCAAAAAAATATGTTTAACTAAGGCTGATTAGCTATGAAATTAGCGACTAAATGAAAAGAAATCGGGTTCACCATAACCCGGGGAAAAAATATCAAAGTTAGTGATTTTCGAGCTAGGTCCCATCGGCGAAAATCTCCCATAAGAAATAGCATTGGGACGACCTGTATGCCTTGGGACCTTGGAGGATTCTGCTCCAAAAAAAAAATGATGTAATACTTTTCGCTGCGTCTTTCTTTTCTGCGTATTTCGTATATTTTGGTTTTGTAATCGGAGCTTCCGTTCAGGTACAAAATAAAGATGTGTAATCGGGTGCTCCATTTCGTTTTGAGCGTTGCTGTGCGTTGCTGTGCACGTCGAGTCGGCGGGTGTCGACTGTCGAGTTGGTGTCAAGTAAGCCAAGCGAGAGAGAGAGAGAGAGAGAGTAGTAGTATTGGGAGGGGAAATAGTCAACGCATGCACAATGAACGCGGTCTGCTATTCGGTGTCGAATGGAGTACACCAAGGCCGTCTAGATATATCGCTTCGAGTACACTCGCACCAAAAGCCGGCTGACACCAACAGTCGCCGCGGCAGTTAACCAGAAATTTCATTAATTAATAACAATTCACAGGTTTCAACTTACGATGTTTAATGGTTCATTATCGATTGGTGTGGTGCAGTAGATCATATGGTAAAAAATAAATCTAGCGGGTGAGAACCCCTTTAAGAACCGTTTTGGTAAAGATATCAATATTGCGAAAGTAAAAAAATTAAAAAAAATTAACCTGACTGAGACTCTCTTTGCAGAGGGGCAGTCTTGAACACTATTTAGTTCACTGCAGTATCGACAGAGGTGGGTCAGCAGTACTCCCTCTATTCTGGAGGTGGTCGGTTCAATTCCCGCCACTCGCAATCCTGGCTGGCTTGATGAGAGTTGTTAAGTTTTTTTTCGTCGGTCATAAGGCGAAGGCAGGGACCGAGTCTTATAAGATAGCCCTCGGGTATTCCTCCCTAAGTACACGAAACCAACATCCTGATATATTAATTTAGTCCCTGGAGTGTTAGTTAGTCCCTGGAGCGTCTACGTCAGGTAAAGCTGCTGTGCACCCGACAGCAGGAATTTCTAAAAGAAATACTACCACTATTATTAGTTCATTGTAACAGTAACTTTTCTTCTCTCTCTTTCTCTCTCTCGCCTATACCAAAAGAATATGAGTAAGTTCTTCCTTGCTGACAGCAAAGCTAGTTGATCGCTTTCTGGTAGGACGTCTCTTTGTCTTACATTAAGTATGAGTATGTTCTTCCTTCCTGACAGCAAAGCAAGTTGATTGGTTTCTGGCAGGTCGTCTCTTTGTCTTACATTGAGTATGATTATGTTCTTCCTTGCTGACAGCCAAGCAAGTTGATCGGTTTCTGGCAGGACGTCTTTGTCTACATTTCGGGCAGGCCACAATCTCTGCGAGTTTACAATTTGCATGTTGGCTCCGACCGCGTTCGAAGCTAATAAATCTGCCTGTCAGCCCCACTTGTCTGACGAAACGTTTGGGAAGAAGAGGATCCACACTAAACTAAAATATACACCCGACCTTTTGTAAACTTTTTGCTTCGCGGAACCCCTTTAGAAATTCTTTGGGATCTAGGGTGTTTGTGGAGCAGCGGCGTCTTTAGGTATTACCTGAACTGCCATTCCTCGTGAATATGAATGTATTCAATTTACTTATTCACTGCCGAAACCGTATTAAAAAGGAATACCCTCCCAGCCAAGAATGTGTCCGGAACAGTTTTATTATACGACTATCACAAGCGAAAAGTCGATTGAAGGCTGTTGCAACCAGTAACGACGCACGAACCGGCAATCACACCAGTGCGTAGACTACCATGTTCAGTTTATCACTGCACTCTGATGCGGTGTCAACTTTTAGCGGTCACGGACGATACACAAGAATGCGTCACCAACGCCGCTCGTATCGCCTGCCTACTTTACCTGTGTCACCACTTGGCAACACCGCTAAAATAATTCCTTACTCCACACCTTGACTCATTATTCACTTTATTAACCGTTTAAACAAAATTATCCCACTTGACGACACAGCCGAGCGGATGGCTTTGTTTGTAGGATACAATCGTCAGAACCAGATTTATCGCCCAACGAAGGGTTACGAAACACGGACAAGTAAACAGTGTAGGCCTACTTGAAAAATGCACTTGATTCGAGAGGGTGAGGAGGAAGGAATTAAATGGAGTAAAATTCGTGAAATACCAGACCGTATCGTGAAAATACCAGCCAGACAAACAGACATACGGGTGCTTAGGATTTTTCAGAGACTAAAATAAATTGTAGTGCACTAGACCGCACTGTCTGCGCCTTTAAAACCCAACAACAATAATGCACAATATAATTATAATAGATGCACCAGTGGGCACCACGTCCAGCCCATTGGAAAACATCATTTGGTTCCGGATTAATTTATTTTTTAACGTATTTCTCATAGTAAAACTTGGATGTGGTTTTTATTCATCACATCAATGTGTTGGTGATTTGTAAATATCGCACAGCCAATCATATGAATGTAATTTTGAAAGTAACAATGATGACAACTATTACAACCGAGGAAGGTTGCGTGCGGACTGAGTATTTCTGCATACAAATGAGTTTTCGAGATCCCGACTGGTAGTCTAGTTGAAAGGGTAACTGGGGTTGATTGCACAAATAAAACCACGCACGCTCACATGCAAAGCTTTCAGCGATAAAACTTGCGGGGGGGAAAAACACAGAAAACGGTTCAATAACACGAACTGGCAGGATCCGGGTTCGAGTCTCGGCCGATACCGAGCTGGATGGAATACCACAACAGTAAAGTATCTACAGCCTAGTAGCTACAAGTACTAGTAGCTACAGCCTAGGGTTGTGCTACACACGTGGTATGACGTTTAGCGTGCAACTGCAGCCAAGCAAGCAGTTGAGGTCCGTGTGGCCCTACCTTGCGTGACTACGGTGTCAAAACAAAGCGCAGCGCCAACAGCGTTATTTACATACAAGGAACCAGAGAGAGGTATTCCTTGCATTCGGAGGTTATTGACCACGTGATTGCCAATTTACCGGATCCTCAATCGCTGAGCGAAAACGAGCTCAAAGATATGATCGCGTAAAATGAAAATTACTATGTATGTATGGAACGGCAATTTATATGTTTTTGTCGTAGTTTAGTTTTAGTGTTTAGTGTTCGCATGTTGTCGTATTATGCCGTATACTCGTCCTTATAAACTTATCAACTTGAATCACAGCCTATATAATGGGTAGGTGTAATATGACAATCAGTCAATGTTACTCTCACTCGGGAAACTGAGCGGATGGATGGGAAATGCCAATCAAAGTAAATGGCCCAGTCCTAAACTGAACAATGGTCGAGGAAACCTATTTACGCTACAAGAGACGAGAACACGGAAAAAATAGGTCAAAGCACGTGTTCTCTACAGTGAACGACTCGGAAGAAGTAAATTAATAGTGTTTTGATTCACCCCCTTTGCGTGTGGGGTGACAAACCATGTCCCCTAGACTGCAAGGAGTAAGATTGATATAAGCGAGACCGGCCGGTGTGAGACATGCGCTTGCAAACTAATCGATCAGAGTGTAGTCAACATAAGCGCCGCTCAAGTCAAAACAATCAATTGACCTCTGCGCTTTACTTGTGGGGAGTCGCCCGACATTGGGACAGGCTTTGTTCGGAGTCAAGCGAGCCATTCTTCACCTGACTGTTTGATGAGCTGATGATGTAGGCTAGATGTATATCTTGTGGGCAAGCAAAAGCAGGCACACATCCAAGTCAACTTATTGGTCCGATAAGTATGATGAACGGTAATTGCGTGCATACCCATTATAATGTCAACATCAATGAATTGTTGCCTGCCCCAACGACCTACAGCCACAGTCAACCTCCCGCGTCACAATCTACGATTATTCTGTACAGCAGGGTTTGTTTCTATGCGTCTTGTAAGACTAAATAAGTCATTCTCATTCAAGAAGCTAGCCAACAGAAAAGTGAAAACCACCGTAAAATATAGTAAAAAAAGGAAACTAAAATTCCGGAACATGCGTTTTCTATAGCAACGCTCCTGTCTAAGTTTACCATCTCTTGCTAGCCTGCTGCTTTTTGCCATTGGCCTACTACAGAGCAAAAAATGTTCTCCCTTTTTTGTATTAACGCATAAACCCAAACCAAGTTCACACGATTATATCGTGGTCATAGCTGACGTGAAGTTACTTGTGTATACACAGTGTGTATATGCATAACGCACACAAATAACAGGCAAGAGGCTATTCATTCCTTCACTACGCACACTAAAATAACAAAACCAGGACAATTCTTTACCTGTTACGGTTTAAATATGTTTTAATCTCGCTCTACATAGCTAACATGTAACTAAATGTTGTAAAGTATTTGATCTAAAACAGCCGTGCACCAACATACAAACAAACCAAATATGTAAACAAAACAACATATAGACATAAGGTTAGGTAACTGTTGGTGGCTTTGGCACAATTATATAGAACTGCGGTAAGCAAGACATTTCTGTTTCAGGCTATAAAACTAGTTAGCCAACAAATAAATATCACTATTAGTATAATTAATTCATCGATCACTCCGCAAAAAAGGTTCAATAATCGGGACAAGAAAAATATGCAAAAAAATACATTTAAATACGAAAATAGATGCATTGCTCGGGCGCCGTATCTGTACACATAATGATGATACTGGGGGCAGTGGGTGAGACCGAGAGCTCTGCTACCAACTGACAACCAACGGGCGGCTTGTAGTGGCGGAAAGAGAAGGTGAACGTGAGCTGACAATGTGTGAGAAAAAGAGTCCAACCATATCCGCAACAAACTGAAGACTGAACCATCTGCTCCTTGGGAGAAACACAATATGTAAATGATTTCAAGTCTATCCTGAAACGCACCGTACAAAAACAGGCCAGAAAATGTCAGGTTTAGAGTCGGCTAATATACCAAATACGTCTGCTTACAAGTAGCTTGCACAGCCTTGCACTTAGAATTGTGCGAACCAATGGCACCCCGTTCGATTCCGGGAGTGCTGCTTTAAAAAACGAAATGAAGACCACGAGTCGTAGACGACGATAAATTGTTGGCACTTGAAACAATGAAAGTAAAACCGAGAGGCGCATTTCCCAGTTACTTACGCTTTTTACTTTCGGAGAAAAGGAAACGAAAACAAGGAACGACTAACCCTCGGTTATTTATGGCCGCCGTAGTGGTTTTAAAATACCTGGAGGGTGCTAGTTTGCGAGAGCGAGGTACCTAACTTTCCTTGCACCCTCTTCTTGCACCGTACTTCGCGTACAAATGCAAAATGTTCATGGTAAATGGGCTATGTAACCGCAAGCCACTTTAAATTGGAACTGGAAATCAGATAATGGATGATATTGATATGATATGATCCGACAGATTCAGTAACGGTCAAACTCAAATTAGTAGTTGCATTACAGAAGTTAAATCTTATCACATAACATTGTTACTTCCTATATATTTAGTAGGCCTACAACTACAATCCAGCTTCGAAAAGTGTGGCTGGCTTACTACAGAATAGGCTACTCAACACCCGGCCATACTTCTGCTAAAACACCATCCAAAATTAATAAACCCAGACAAAATACACAATAAGCGTGTTCAAAAATGTAGACTGCGGCCAACTGCGGCGCAACGTGGTGCGGGATTTGTCTAATTTGTACTATACTCCCCCTCCCCCCACCGGATTATATTGCTGGCTACGCCACTGAGTCTAGCTATAGCTCTATCGGAAATAACACCAAGAACTAACTTTTAGTATCTGCTTCCTATTACTAAATTAAATAAATAATTAAATAATCCAAACATTTTATTCTGTAAGATCATCCATGTTTACTGTGTAATAAATAATAGACCAGCGCGAAGGCAATCGACCATGCGTATTGGCATCTGTACGCGCGTGACAAATGTCACTGTGACAGTGTGAGACGCACAGCGCGGTCGTCGAGGGGCGGGATAAGAGACGACCACCCAATTCACTCAATCACCTCGGAGTGATATCCACTTGAAAGTTGAAACCCACCAAGATGATATCTGGTATTGATGCGGTCAGTATACACACTGTCGGCGCTACCGACCAATCAAATTGTTAGTCGATTCTGTTTTGTCTGGTAATGAATAGAGCGAGGGGAGAGGGGGGGGGACATAATGAAGGAGAGGTGAAGAGGGAAACCGGATTAAAAAGGGAAGCTGAAAGCCCGGTGTGATCGTAGCGTGGTTGTCTCCAGTGTTGCCAAACGGCGCACGACTAAACAGACCCATCAAACCACGACCAACTCCATAGAGTTAACTAAGTATATCATTGGATTTATAAACAAGTTCTTGAATCGTGTCTGTAACGGCGCATACTAAATGTCTCTCCATAAAGCAACACACCTAAATAACCAAGGATAATCGTGGAATCGGACAACATAATTTGTTCCAATAAACGGTGGATCAGTGACGATACGAAAAAGAGATGCGATAAGCTTGTAACATCCAGCTTTGTGTCGGGCAGAAGGTAGGCCTACAAACGAACGAGGTGGGCAGTATTCTATATCACGTGACAGCAGCTGGCCCGATCGCCGGGCTAAATAAATTAAAAGGGCTGTACGTCTTCTAGCCACCTTGTCATTCTCCGTCTCTCTCAACCACTCTTCCATCTGTCCCGTTCAAGAGACAAGGACCGTTAACTTTTATTACCTAACCTAGAAAGTATAGAAACACACACGACGTGATCGCTGTGAAACGCAGACAAATAGAAATACCAGCGTTTCAACGTTGAATTCCTGAAAATTTGGGAATGCCTGGCTACCTACGACACAAGGCAAGAAACGCTTATTGCATTTGCCTGGGCATTTACGTTACATACATCACATACCAGCAAGTCGTATTAGCTAACGTAGACATAACATAATATATAAATTAAATAAATTACGCATGATTAAAAAATTAACTGCAAGCATGTGTAGGACTATTTAATACATGAAATTTCAATATCTAAAATGTTTCAGAAAACACTGTAAATGATTGTTTCAATTGCGACAGAAGATACTTTGCTATAAGCCTAATGTGTGTGGGGGGAGGGAAGTACCAACAAATTCGTATGCTTAAAATAATCCAATTAATAAAATAAATTTAAGATAATTTATTTTGTTTGATTTTATGTTTATTGAATTCAATTATAAAACTGGTATACAAAGGAAAATTGTAGGTATTTATGCTAGACAATAAAATGTATGAAGGATGACAAGTTGTGACATTGAGCTGGCAATTGGTATATCTACGTGATATTCTAATATATAGGCCTACCATCCACACATAAAACACAGTGGTTTTAACAGCGAAAAATTATTTAATATTTATTGTGCAGCAGCAGACAAGGGTTTTATCAATTGAGCAGAAGACACGAATATGTTTCATCTACTAAAAAATAAAAGTCTTCAAAGATCTGATTTATGGCGGGAAAAAAGAATTGAAATTGTTATCCAGTTCTGCAAAATGATGGTCGATGGATAAGCCACCCTATCGCTGTAACATGCGGGCGTTACGTCACACCCCAACCACATGGCCGTCGTCGGCGTTCTGACGTCATTACCGGACCACGTGGTCGTCGGCGTGGAGCAGAGGATACGGGACCGGCGAATACATCAAGCGGGTTGGGGGGGGGGGGGGGAGATTGACACATCACAGGAGTAATCTATCTCCCCCCCCCCCCCCCGTGCCTATTCCATCTATTCACAACGTGTCAATCATGAAGGAAGTTGTTATCACAGCAAGGAAGGAGGCGGGGCAGTACGCGTCATACCGCAGAAGGTAAACAAACCGGCGTGGCACAATTTGAAATACAATTCACACTCACATCAAGCAGCATTTCGTCTCCACGAGACAGAATTTTATTCGTTTGTAACTGAAGTTTTGCCTATATTTAAAAAAGAAGGTAGGCCTATGTAGCCAATGATATAATCGACATGTCAACTTATTGCCACTCTAGAGTAAAATACCAGATCAAGTAGTGAATCACTATGCGGCAAAAGAAAGAAATCATTGGATACTGTTTTAACGCAAATGTGGCTAATGTGGACACGTGCTTCCACGCAAGGAGTGTGAACACCGAACACAAAATGTCAATGTGTTGGCATTTTCGCAACCATTCCCGAAAAATGTTTCGCACATGGGAATAATTTTTGGGGTTACATGTCAGTTAGTTCGGGTTCACAAAATACTAGCCTAGCACTGACAAAGTTGATCTTTATGTAGATCACAGATTAGGGACTGGAGGGTAGGGCCTACGTTTAAAAACAAGCTGCACAAATATCAACTGACAAACTTACCTTCGTAGCTGCCGATGCTGAAGAAAGACAAAGCGACGTCCGTTCTTTGCCATCTGGAGACTTGTCGTATTGGTCACTAGCGCGCCCCAAAGGCTGTCCAATCGGCCGAAAAAAACGTCCTTCCTGGGCCAAAAGGCCCCGGCTTACCGCACGTTTCGCAGATATCCTCAACAAAGCCCGGAAATCTAAATCGGGGGAACACTGTAACAAGTGGGATTGTCTGATATATTTTTCGATATTTTTTAAAGTCGATCCATCCCGATCACCTAGTTCCCGCGCAGCTTTTGAAATGACTTTCGTCAAGTCAGTACTTTTCACAACCACCAGCTGCCGACTCTGAAGACCACCGGGGTCTTTGTACGAGCTTTGTCCTTTGTTGAACACTTTAAAAACACTACCTTCCTTGACGGCATCTTCTAATTTTTCTGCGATGAGTTCCTCGTGGTAGTTGTGATGCTGTCGAATTGCATGACATATTCTTTCGACCGACGGTCGCTGCTTTTGGCTGCGGATCTTTCGAATCGCATCGAGAATCCATGACGTCCAGGATTCCTGACTCGGTGTTTCTTGTTTCATGATTTTAACTTTTAAACGAAAATTTCGAACTTAATACACATTGTTGTGAGATATTGTTGCATACACGCGTACACTCACATGCTTGCTGTCGACGGTGTCACTGGCTCAGGCGGGAAACCGGTCACGAAATCCCGCCTTTTGCCTCTTCGTCTTCTTCCAGTTTTAACGTTTGAAAATCCATAGAAGAAACATCTGTAAAAAATATGGATTGTATATAATTACACGAGAAATACATTTTAATAATACAATGCGTATTTTAATATTATGCTCTACGGTAACACGCAATATACACTCACTGACGACAGACTGCTTAAAACGACACAACGCAAACAAAGGATTATTTTTAAAATGTAGGAATATTACATTCACTTTAAGCACTTTTTAAACAACTACATGAACATGTAGACCCACCGTAAAATACACTTATCAGCACAACCCGGAACGTTGACATAAGCCCCACATTTTACTTCGTTCGCCGCCGCTAAACGAATTTTACCGTACGCGAAATACTCTCAACTAAATGAAACAATATTTCCTATTAAAACGATTCTCACTACACACATTAAAAATTACGCAGAGAGCACAACGTCGAAACGTATGTTTCTGCTGCAAGGCCGTCGCGCGACTCAACCGAACAACGCAGAAAGTACGGCGAGGCTCCCCGTTCCACTGTGCAGGGAGCGTCAGCATACTTAGCCATGCCCGCACCCCCACCGCTAGGACCGTTCCCCCTAGTCAGTCAAACTGCAGCTGCCAACACCACTTTTCAAACCCTCAATTTCCATGAATACGGCTTTACTCCCAACGATAATTCCTGTACGACTCGATAAAGAAAAGCATAAGTATTGATATCATAAGCAAGCGACATACAGTGCACCACTAATAAATTCCTATTTTATAGTACAGAATGACTTCGTTCCGTCGGGACTGTACAAGTTGCCGTCGGGCGGCCATTTTGGCCGAGTAAACCGATATCCAATTCAGGTCAATTCTCTCGCTAGTGTATGAAAATCAAATTGTTGTAACACATTGCACCGAAACTTAAGATATCAGCGAAAACATTCCAAGCTTCCTATCACCTGACGAAGTCAGGGTCATTTAAATAAATGCGACCAAATTTGGACCTAGCGCGTTCCCGCACCGCGCCCGTTCGCGCATTCCGAGTAGAAGAAAAAACAAGTTTAGCATTGTTTTAAAGATATACAAGCACAATAAACTTACCGTATGCTGTCAATGTCCTTCCCGTACATTCGCACAGTCACTTGAAAACATAAGATATTGTTTAGAACTCTCGAATTAATATTATTTGACGAAAACACAACACCACTAACACAGAACAACAAAGGCTCATACGTCTGTTTCTGACAAGATGGCTACCGCGCAGCTATAAAGCAACGTAGTTGTGATCCATTAGGAGAATCTATAGTTTGATCACACTTCAAGTTCATAGTATTTCATCACATTATCATTGCTCGGATAATATAAATAACTCTAGAGTATATTCTGCTTCGCACAATAAATCACGTATGCTGTCAATGAACATTAACCATGAATAAGCTTCCTTTATGTTGTAAAGACGTGTTACTTATTAGAATAAAATACTCAAATAGGTGTTATTGAATTCTTTTGGCGGGTGTCGGTGCTGCCTACGGCTAATTTTGATTGGCCTCTAAGATTTCATTACAAACATTATCATTGGATAAAGTCACCCGATATTATTGCTTACATCAGACCCCCTGGAATCTCTAGATTTTTCGAGTTACAATAATTATGTATTGTACTAGCAACTACTTTATTTCGGCTGCTATGACAGCTGACATAAGAACACCTATATTAATATAATCATATCTATAATAGCTTGCATAAATAATTGGTATTTGCACTTCACTGGAAACTATGTTTTAATTATGGTTTAGCTAGAAGCTAAATAGTTACGGTTGCTCGTTAATCAATGTCAAATAGAAAAACAAATATTCTCAAATAAATATTGATTTACCTAAGCGGGGCAAATCGTTCATATTAAATAATTAATCTTTTAATAAACTAATCTTTTTACTTTTCTAGTTCGTCACATTTCATTCAAATGTCAGTATCAATAAGAAAACAAGTTAGGCCATGGATAAGTTGTAACAATGTCACGAGACGAGACTTATTAGGTAATTAGTGGTACTCGCTATAATGAAACACCATGCAAGAGAAGCAGCTATTATGATCCATCAATGCAAATAGATATCCATTTCAGCACATAATACATTTACGAAGAGCATGTTTAGTATGGTGGCGCTATCTGCACGCAGTATACAAACTACTTTACCGGTCTCCGCTGTCTCAGTCGGCTGTTGTGTTGGCAACAGTCACACGGTTAGCGACGCGGCTCTTTTGAGCATTCACTGCAAAGATATTATAATATTCCCTACGTGATTCACTGGTTGTATTCTAATTTGTCAGTCAGTGCGGTCTAGTGTGGCAAATAGAAAACTCCAAAGCTCGTTTACATTAGCCATGCTTGCATGGATGATCCAACCCGGGATTGAGTTCGATTTTTTATCCTACCTCAATATTTTCTTTGCCTCAATGATAATGATATTTTATTTGGAGTTAAACGTCTCATATGTTTGCAACAATGCTAATCAAGACGATGTGTTAAAATATTGATATATTTTAACTGATTTACAGTGCAAATTTAATATCCTAGTCTTGAAACGACTCTTTATAAATTCAAATGATTTGAAACAGTGAAGTGGGAATAAATGTGTGTTTTTCGTGACCAAGAAAATAAAATTACAAATGAGATGGTGATTATAATTTAAAATGAGGAATGTTAATGTTTGTGACCAACTTTAACGGATGGGTAAGGAAAGATGGAAAGATGATCATAAAATGCGTCCAAATAAATGACAATTTTATTTTATGAACGACTCTATGTACGGGACTACGGGTCAAAGAGTGAACAAGGATTAAATAAATACATTTGCATTATTTTCTCCTCAGTTACAAGAGCTGGTTTTCATTGTGTGTGGGGGGGGGGGGCTTTATGCCATATTGTATCATGTTTGTGTTTTGTTGCTATGACGGTTCCTTAGTCCTAAGTCACAGTCTACTCAGGAATTGAACCTTGGGCCTTCTGCATTGGAAGGAGGAATAACACCGTAAGACCAACAAGGCACACAAATAAATCCTTCACAGATTTATAAGTAGGGCCTACAGTACACGCCAATAGGCAATAACTAATTCTCAATCCCACAGAGTGTAATGAAGCGTAGTAGCTTTTGATCTCTTCTCATATAACTGCTAAAACCTGCATGCACTTCCAGCAGTGATGCTTCACTTCTCCACCCACATTAATTTTAAATCGTTAGGAGTTATGACTTTTCTTTCCGAACCATTTCATCTCATCTGAATAATACGTATACCGATAGAGTAGCTCTATGGTACAACGCGATACTCTCATTCTGGAGGCCACCGGCAACCCTGATTCCTTGAGGTTTTTCACAGTATGAAGGGGGACGCTGAGATTGAGTCTTACTAACAGTCCTCGGACATTCCTTCCCGACTATATAAATACCCTCACATAGGTATCTAGTTAGTTACCTGCAGAGGGGCACATCAGATAAAGCTGGTGTGCCGTGTGCACCTATAACAGGTTTTCCTACGAAAAATTATTATCATCAAATGCTTTAGTATACAAACCTATCGGTTTGCCAAATTGCGTTGCGTACAACAATGTGAACTGATGGATAAATCACAGGGCTTATAATAATAATTTGTTAGGTACGGTTATTATATTATCTACCATGCAGACACCAGTTCCAAACAGGTGTTAGAACTGGAACTGCTTCCAGACTGGAAGCCCACATAGTGAATGTCTTATTCTTATCTGTGCTGGAAGCCTTATTGAGGTGATTCATCTTGGTTCCCCTAATATAGACAGCTGCGTCGGAAGTATGTTTCACTGGGGGGCGAGGCGAATAGTTACTCACTACGAGTATCTTTCATTTTCCGGTAAACATCTTTGCGACATAATTTTTGCAAGTAGATGATACTCTTGCCTACGCCTCATATTCATCCCAGGAGACAAGGTACTCCAATACTTTTGCTTCCCACTAGTTTCGACGCCGCTGCATATTGACCCATAGTCATTCCCATTTCGAAATAATTAGTCTTGCAATTGCAACCGGACTGCGTTTAGATTGCAAAACTTCTGAAAACAGTAAAAGTCTACTAAAGATAACATCAAAGCAACTGGGCTACTTCTTTGATTTTATGTTCGTTGACAGGTCTTGTGGAAATTACCGGCAAGTCAGAAACATGTCTCGACATTGGTCGGGTTGTAATACTGGACCAACACCTGCTGGTAAATCAGCCGTAAATCGAAAGTAATTATATCATGGATGTGTTAAAACTGTTTCAGACATATTTTCTGTTCCTGCCGAAGATTTGTTTTGATTTGATTTATGTCATTACCGCCCATAAATCTAAATCGCCTCCCACAACCTTGTGGATGCTGTCGTCATAGATGAGTGAGGCATTGATCAACGAAATGTCAGCATTTGAAAAAGCCGCCAGCTGATTGGCTGGCATCTCTCTCGTGGCTCAGAAGTAACACGCGAGACTAATCAAGAGATCGCCGGTTCGATACCGGCCACCGGCAGTCCTGAAGCTTTCGCCTTAGCTTCCTCAGTCACAAGACGAATGCTGGGACTGTCATACTAACGGCTGGCCTCGAACATTCCTTCCCAACCACCACTGTGTATCTTGGTTCCCAACTATTCCAAATACCACAGTTATGGACGGTGTTTTCCAATGGGCTGCACCGAGTGCGCCTATTGCATTGTTCTAGTTGTAGAGGTGCATTCAGCAGTGCGGTCGTACAGACATTGAAAAACGCCATTATTGCCTGAAGACGAAATATTATTAATATCAAGAGTACGCCGCCAGTGTTTTTTCTTTTTCTTAATGTCAGCAAAGATGTTTGTCAATTTTGTTGCTTGACGAAACGTATGTAATTATGATAGCTTTTATTTCTAAATCATTTGGCGCCACTGGGCCCGGTGTAGAATTTAGCCTCTAGTCCCAGAAAAGAAGACCCTGTGTCACTTGACCTTTCCCTCCCTCCATTGGTTTACCTTACGATTACCCTGGCGACGGGATGGATATGATTCGCCGGACATCATAAAACCACAAATTATAAATGTACAGTCATGTAGAATGGGAGCTCCTCCCACTACTTTCCCGCCTCCACTCTCACACTTTTTTATAGTAAATGGAAGGGTTGCGGGGGGTATTCCGCATAACCCCCGATGGATATGTGTAGAAGAGGCAATGAAATAATACTATTTATCCTTTGCAACATAGATATCCTTTATTGTACATTCTAGAATTATATTCTTGGATAAAATACCATTAGAACAACTGAGATAATACATCCAAAATGTAATAACTGAACTTAAACAATAGTTTTCAATGGCTTGAGTTGGTTACTTTAGTATCAAACATCATAGAGTTAAATAACTACATGGCATCAGGTGAATTGAATAAATCTAGTAAATTTCAATGATACATGATTGTTATACAATTCCAGAATTAAACACTGAAAACCAGCTTAAACACACATATTGTGAAGCTAAAATGAACCAAGTTTAGAGCCATCCAATACTAGTTATTTCAGAAGTAAAACAGTTTAGTTATCTTTAGAACATAACAGTGTACCTATGAATGTTGAAAACAGATTGGCTTCCAGAAATGTACATTTAGATCGAAATTTATAATTTAGTACACAACTGGGAAAAGTTAACAAAAACATAAAACTGTAGTCTTACAGTAACATTTATGGCATTATTAAAATTCAACAATATAGTACTTATGTAAATAAATATGCCTACATACAAATATCAATGTAAAAATGTTTTTGAATTTTCAGTGTTATGTAGTTGGTTGTCTGATCTAGAACAAATTAATTTTTTGCGTGGCGTTACACTACGACAGATCACTCGATATTTAGCCTGCCACTAATTTATTTCATCCAATGTCCAAATCCAATCCAAAACCACACTTCTGATTGGTGGTTGCCATAGAGAAAACAAGTTAGAGCTGGGCTAAATATTTAGCGGTATGTCATACTGGGCATATGCCTGAATTCATCAAACTTGTTGATTTAATATTTGATAATCTCAGATTGTTTAACATGGTTTCAACAATTATATATTACATACAAAATGTATGGTGCTTCTAGCATGTTAGGAGCACATCTAGGATTCATAGCTGTCAAATACTGTCTAGCCCGGTATCTCAAGTAGACAAATTATTATTTTATATAACTAGCTCAGTCGATATTACATTACTTACTCGTTTGATGGCTTGATGTTTACCTCACGAACAACCGTCGCACTTCGAAACAGGCCTGTTTCGACGTCCCGAAGCAGCTGTCGTGGGCGTCACACACACAAAAACCAGTCCTCCACTGACACCTTTTTAAACAACACTAAGTTTTTTTATCTTGTTATTTTTCTCAACCATAGTAACATCTCTCAACAATACCCAACAATCTTTCTTTTCTACAACCACTTCTTCTTTTTACCAAGCTTCCTAGATCCAACCCTATCCGCCTTCCATATATGTTACAATTACCCCCCTATTTCTTATATTTGTCCTTTTAACGATAAATATAGAAATAATTATACCCCAAATGACCATCCCCTAAACGAATATATCCTCCATTCATACTGACTACCTCATCAACACTCCAACTATGGTCAAAGTTTGACAATACCTCAACAATGCCACTCTGTAATTCCCAACAATGTCTGACTTACTATATTATGCAACAATCCTTTAGACAAAAAAAATCCACCCAGTGAATTTAAAAAATTCTTTTTTTTTTCCTTCTGCATATTGCAGATAATGTATCACAGGCAATGTGACCCACCACATTCCTTTTGACAAAAAAAAACCACCACTCAGTGAATAAAAAAAAATCTTTTTTTTTTTTAAATTATTTATACCACTGGTATCATCAACTTCTCGACAACATTATGACAACCCTATTATGACAATTTTACGACAACGCTATTACGACAATTTTACGACAACGCTATTACGACAATTACCCCCCATGTTTTTTTAATTTTTTGTCGCAATTTGTATTTCTTTCCACAAAAATGGTAAAAAAACATACCTATGGCAATCAAAATAACATCGAACCCAAGACAAAATGTCGGCCGATCACACTACAGCAACGAAACAAACATTTAACCACATTACTATCAACATGAAATCCACCAACACATACAGAACAATGTTATTCCATAAACATTTTGTACGGTTTCAAATTAACAATATTAAAAACTCCCTTCGATACGCCTTGAGTAGTAACCAATTCATATGCATTGGCACCTGCAATTGCGGCTATATCATATGGACCTTCATAAATATCAAAAAATTTTTTACACTCCTTGGCCGATAAATTGGAGACATGTAACGACTTTAATAAAACTTTATCGCCCACCTGGAAGACAGTTTTGTCTGGAAATTTATTTTCATGACGTACCTTCCTGCTCTCCGCCTTATTCAAGAGCCTCTCTCTTGCCAACATGATTTTTGTATTTTTCGGTACATCCGTACAACCTTCTTGGGTAAGTTTTAAACATGAAGCCACACTAGGTTTATATTTCTCATTAAAATGAAGCTCCGTTGGTGAGTATCCGGTACTTTCGTGATATGTTGAATTCAACCAATCTTCAACTTGTGGAATCCATTTCACCCAACTAGCATGATTTTTCGAACAGTACACTCTAAGTATTCTCCCTATCTCTCTCATAACTCTCTCAACTGGGTTCGATGCCGGGTGTCGTATCGAACTCAAGTACGCCTTCACTCCCCTCTCTTCCAACGCTTCATTCCACTCACGTGAAGTGAATTGAGTCCCGTGGTCTGATAAGATGCTACTAGGCTTTTGAACCGTTGCTATGTATAGTTTAACCTTGTTTGTAACTGCAAGTGCCGTCTGTCGAACAAGTGGGTACAGGGTGACCAATTTAGAGAACACATCCAGAAACACAAAAACATATCTCATCCCTCTTTGTCCTTTTGGCAATGGTCCGAAAATATCAACTGACACTAATTGTCCCAAATTCGTTGGTATAATTGGTGTGTACGTGCCGTGTGCGATACGATTAGGGTGTTTTGTTCTTTGACATACTTCACACGTACCCACAATCTTTCTCACCATTCTCTCTAAGTGTTTAAATTGGAAATATTCTCGTAATGCAACGATACATTTTCTCGCCCCAAAATGTCCCAACTCAACATGAACACTATCAACGACTTCTTTTATTAGCGATTTCGGTAAGCACAATTTCCAAGGGCAATTATCTCCTGTCCGGTGATATAATTTTTTATTTTGAATCTTAAATTTCACCTCCCTATCATTGTCTTCAATATCCAACCTTGTCATTATTTCGCCAAAGTGATCATCCTCCCTTTGATATTTATCGATATTGTTCAATTTTTTCTTTAAGTCAGGACGAATGCTCTGAACAATAGGCGCGATTAGTACTTCACGGTCGGTGTTTCGCATATCAACCATATCACCATTCAATTTTTTTGGGAATCTACTGAGAATGTCAGCTACTTTATTATCCCGTCCTGGACAGTGAACAATGTTAAATTTAAACTGTTGAATTAATAAAATCCATCTCGTAAGTCTGCTTGATAGAAGTCTACTTTGCATTAAAAACGTAAGTGCCTTGTGATCGGTAATAATAGTAAGGTCCACACCCAATATGAAAATTCGAAATTTCATCAGCGACCATACAATTGCCAATAATTCCTTCTCGGATACCGTAAAATGAACTTCACTTCCTTGGAGCAATCGTGACGCCATACAAATCACCATTTCGTGCCCTTCATTATCCAACTGATATAAATGAGCGCCCAATCCTATATCACTTGCGTCGCATTGTAAATAGAATGGCTTATTGTAGTCTGGAAATTTTAACTGTACATTTGCAATAAAAAGAGATTTTACTTTGTTGAACGCATCTTCATGTTCATCTGTCCATTTCCAACTCACTCCCTTCTTAATTAACCCCTGTAATGGTACAGTAACCTTCGCATATGTTGCTGCATAAATACGGTAGAAACTGCAAAGTCCAAGAAAGCCTTTAAGTTGACGCGTATTTCTTGGTCTGGGCCAGTCATATATAATTTCCAATTTACGGGGATCAGGGCTCAATCCTCCCTTACTCAATATGTGTCCTAAAAATGGAACAGTGCTCTGGAAAAACTTCGATTTTGCTAGATTAATCGTTATTCCCGCTTCTGCCAATCTAGATAGTATAATTCGTATATGTTCAAGGTGCTCTTCGAATGTACGCGAGTAAATGAGTAAATCATCGACATAAGCTTTACAAAAGTGATCGATATCGCAACCCAACACCTGGTTCATTGCCCGTATGAAGACCGCCACGGACACATTTAGTCCAAATGGTAGAACAGTAAAACAGTAAACATTCTGATTGTGCTTAAACGCAGTAAATGGCCTACTTTTCTTGGCCAATGGTACTTGCCAATACGATGCAACCATATCCAAGTTGGTTAACCATTTAAATTCTCCGAAACTCTGTAGCAATTCTTGTGGCGGACAAGGGCTTTCGTACTCGGGAATCAATCGCTTATTTAAATGTCTCGCATCTAAACACAATCGTACTGCCCCCCCTTTTTTCATCACCACAACCATCGGATTAATGTAAGGACTGGTAGATCTTTCTATTACCCGACATTCAAGCATACTCTCAATTTGTTTGTTAACTGCCTCCTTATGAGCATATGGTATCGGATAATTCCTTTCAAAATAACCTTCATCATTTTTTAATTTAAGTTCGCATTCAAATCCCTTAATCCTTCCCGGAGTGTCTTTAAACAATTCTTGATACTTGAACAATACATCATGTAATTCAATTTTTTGATAGGATTCCAAATTCAAATTTTCAATTATACCTTGTAACTTAGCCTGTCCTATCTCAACATTAATAGATTCATAAGTTGGTTCATTAATAGTAATTCCAATTTGGTCTGACGGATTTAATTGACAAACAGTGCTTAGGTTTCTGTCTTCAGTAATGTTATTTCTGTGCATAGTTATTAATTGTGGATCGATACATTGTCCCTTTACTTGAACCCTCTTGTACTTGAAATCCACACTCACCGAGTTCTCAGTTAGCCAATCAATACCCAATATTACTTCCCTTACAAGGTTCGCCACGACTAAACACATCACTTTTGTCTCAATTGATCCAATGTTTACATCCACCAAAACCTGTTTTGTCACACGCTTACTTCTCTTACTTGTTGCTCCTATCACGTTTATTCCAACCACGGGCAAAGAAACAATATGCACTCCCTTACTAACCAATTCCTCGTAGAATTCTTCCGACATACATGACACCTCCCCTCCTGAATCTAACAGGGCATCCACTTTAACACCTTCTAAAATAACTTGTAAAACAGGGCACATCGGTACTTCTTTTTCACAATTAATAGTTTCCTCGTCATCTTCAATTAGAAATTCACTCGGTTTCTGAAACACCGTATTAACTTGTTTCGCGGGTTCTTGTAATAAAGGCTGCTGATTCCCGCTAACTTCCTCAGCCCCTACTTGTTTAAACTTCCGGAAGAGTTTTGTCCACTACTGGTTGATGGCCCATCGCGTTTAACGGTATTTCGTTCTCTTGTATTGTTGTAACTATTGTTGTGGTTACGCCAGTTCCCATAGTTATTATCCCTGTTGCCGTAGTTGCCATCACGTTGACTTGCCATAAATGATATGTTTTCCCCTTCTAGATTTGTTAATATGTTCAAGATCTGACCTGCCGTTCCCTCAGCCTGTAGGAGTACAACTTTGACCTCTTCCCTGAAATGGCTTATTAACTGCCTCACCAACACAGGTTCCGGTATCGGACATGCAAGGTATTTAGCTTGTCGCATAAGACGTTTGAAGTATCCCGACATCGACGAGAAACCGGAAGGAGAATACAACCCATTGTAAATCTGTTTCATTAACCTGTTTTGCTCAAACTGGTTCCAATATTTTCCTAAGAAGTCGTGTCTGAATTGCTCATACGTTCTGAAATCATTTTCCCTCAGCCATTCCTTGACTGAACCTACACAACTCTGTACAGCGAGACTTAATCTGGACTCTTTCGGTACCTCGTACATATCAAACCTGCTTTCCAAAATCGTCATGAACTCTACCGGATGTAAGCCATTCGTCGAATTGTTAAATTGAACCTGCTCACTCGCTAATTTATCACTCACGTACCTTTCACGCTCCCATACGACTTCATGGCCTGAAAAGGAACCAGCTAGGTTCGATTTACTCATGACTCCTCTGACTTCCGTCACCTGATCTTGAAGTCCATTGATCAAACTAAAAAGTTTGATTCCACTTTCTACTTGTGTGGATCCATCGTGTTCTAGCCTAGTAACCACCTCAGATAACTCTTCAATCTTTTCAGTATATTGTTGTCCGTTTTCATCAATTCGACTAATCACTCCTTTAATTTCCTTGTCCATACGGACCTCTAGCTCCTTCTTAACTTCTTTAACTTGTTTATCTACCTGTTTTCCCAAACTATACTTTATCATACTCATCTCCGTGGTCATTTCTTTCCTCATCTTCTCTAAGTCCACTTGTTTAACCATATCCCTCTGCATCTCTTCCAAAGCCCTAGCTTGCTCATCCTGCCCTTTCTTCATTTCTTCCAAAGCCCTAGCTTGTTCATCTTGCCCTTTCTTCATCTCCGTGATCTTGGCTGTCACACCTACTTGCATCCTCATTAAATTCCTTATCATGCTCTTGATATCTCCATCCTCATCTGGTCCATCCATCATCAAGCTCCCTTCAATATCGTCAAGCTCCCTCTCCACTCTTAACCCCTCATATTCACTTCCTTCAATATCATCAAGCTCCCTCTCCATACTTTAACCACTCTTTGCTACTCCAAATTTTCTTGAACCTCCACTAGTCTATTCATACATTCACACAATCATACGTATCAACCTATGGACAATCTCGAATCTGATCTGCCGATTTAACTAAAATTTGGTAACACTTTCCCTAGACAAACTTCTCTAGCCTAATATTGATCTAAGCCTATGGACAGACATCTACCATCTCGGTCGTTGTAGTAGACCGAGCCCTACACGTTGGAGCGCCAAATTGTCAAATTACTGTCTAGCCCGGTATCTCAAGTAGACAAATTATTATTTTATATAACTAGCTCAGTCGATATTACATTACTTACTCGTTTGATGGCTTGATGTTTACCTCACGAACAACCGTCGCACTTCGAAACAGGCCTGTTTCGACGTCCCGAAGCAGCTGTCGTGGGCGTCACACACACAAAAACCAGTCCTCCACTGACACCTTTTTAAACAACACTAAGTTTTTTTATCTTGTTATTTTTCTCAACCATAGTAACATCTCTCAACAATACCCAACAATCTTTCTTTTCTACAACCACTTCTTCTTTTTACCAAGCTTCCTAGATCCAACCCTATCCGCCTTCCATATATGTTACATAGCTAATGTCAGGGTTAAAAGTTTGGTGAACTGATAGGTGAAACTGGGTACTGTATTATTACAGTAATGAGTAAAGTATGCTGAATATCCTGCAGAAAACGGAAACGCACAAATAGGGCAACAACAGCAATCTCATTATTTTAATGTACAAAGTGAAGCATGTACATTGTACATAGTTGCTCATCAACACAAATCACAGGTTTGGTTTTCCTTACAACTTCGTCTCTAGTCATGAACCAATTATAAATGAAACACTTCAACTAATGTTCAGTTGTAAAGACTGCACACACATGTTTTACATTGGTACCGGTACCTACGAGATGATTTGTCGACTGTTCCTAAAAGTAAAGGCCAGTTTATGTTCTGTTGGGACACTCAACAAAAATCAAAAATAATGCAAACATTACAGGATATAGTTAATAAAGTAAAGATCTGAGAACACTGAAACTCCCAACAGTTATTGTTGCCACTATACAAGAATACAAACGAACATGATTCAGAGTGTGCACCATCAGCAGAGGCGAGAGACATGGACATGGATAAACCCAACATAACTCAACACTAAAGTAATATCTCACTCGACACCTGAAGACTTGGTAACCGGAGCAACAGCAAGTCAACAAATACATACTGTTACAGTATTTTATCCTAGACCTGAAAGGCTGCAACCTTAATTTGTCTGTAACTACTCTTCATAACCTATCCCCTCATATTGCAAATGATTCATCAAGGCCGCTAATCTGATAAACATCCATACATTCCTAATAATTATGGATTTATGGTGAATACATTTTTAAAGTTTTTATACCAGCCCTAGCTTCTCTTTAACAATGTATATAAATAATTGTTGTATGTATGGCAGATCAGACCTTCATATGAGCAACTTTCACTTTATGTTACTTTGAACATAAACATCTTAAGAAGTACATATTCAGTATTCACTCTTGAAATACCATTACCAGTCACAAATAATAACACTTACACAATTTATTCACTGGGTTCTGGTTCACAACTTCATTATAACTTAAAGAAAGGCATTTAAAAAATAAAATACTTTTTATTTGTTGTTTTAGCAACATACTCAGTATGTTCTTGTGGTAAGGTAACTATTTGTAACAGATTGTTCAGACCAGTCATTATATTGTACTAATTGTGTTGGTATCCAAAATAATGATTGAAAAGCTGTTAGTGTCTTGTTATGTTTGATACAATACATTCCAGGTTTTAGAAATACTAAACAATCAGTCAATCATTCAATGAGCAATAATTAATAACGAGATTCGTAAAGCTACGAAGGCAATGTGTAAACTAGTGTAGCGATTACAGTACAGTGTAATCTACTAACATGTGCTCTACCCTTACATGGTTTCCACTTTTGTACCAAACCAAACATCATCCCCAATACAAGTACAATAAGTGGATGTGCACCAAGCTAGCTGCTGCCTGCTAAGCTTAAACTTGTAGAACTTAGTTTCAAAACGAGACATGTCCACCATAAACATTAAGGAGATAATCACAAAATTCTGCCTAGGCGAATTACCTTATAGACAAATTTCAAAAATATATTTAATTAACAACATGATAACTTAGAAGTATAGAACAAAATCTTGTACTTTATGGAATTATACTTTTTAAAGTATTTTAAATGTAAGGGAACAAGTCCAATACACAAAAGAAAAGAAATGTTTGATAAAAACAAGACATGTTCAAGTTTGCATCAGTGAGCGTATCAACTTTTGATCGAACACGCAACTTTAAGCAGCTATTGCACCTGGACATGTTAATTTGATAATTTCTGATCATAACTAACCATTCTAATCGATTTAGGTCTAGAATATCACTCATTTCCGTAACACCGTGAACATGTCTCGTTTTGAAACTCAGCTCCACACTTATAAATCAGATATCATATAGGTACTGTAATATGTTACACTTACATGTACATTCAAATTCTTGGTCAAACATTACAAATTTCTTGTTCACTATTACATTTAGGTAGGTACCATAACCTGTTTGATGTTCCTAGTCTCTGGGGTCCAGCCCTCTTCTACTAAAAGTCAAATCCAGTAGCTTATTTATACGTACAGTGATTTAGAGAGATTCAGCGACAACAGACAAAATTCTACAGTAGAACCTCAATTATTCAAACTAACAGCCCCTCGATGAGATCTCGTATTACTCAGAACTTTTCATTGACCTTAGTTTGTACCAGTATGTCGGTATCCCATTCCCAAGTATAGTTGAATAGTTACATGCAATCAGCATGCACATGTAGGCCCCTACACGTGACTGCAATGGAGACAAACTATTGGCCGGAAGCCTTCTAGCATCAGCAGAATGGTACAGTTAGGCACCTCAAACCGAGGCAGATTTCAGGAATGACAAGATACACAAAAGAACATTTATCTCACGGAGGGGAACCGTTTGACTAACCAAACTATACATAGGCCTACTAATTTACGTTTAGTAGTAGTACTAAGTACTAACTAATATTGAACTTCAATTTTTTTTGGAAGTAAAATTTCCTTTTCCTTTGTTACCTACCAAACTATTCTAATCTAAGACAATAAATTGGTCCTTTGGATCAAACATGTTGTTTTTGAAAACCAGAATTTATGAGTTAAACTAATATACCAGCATAGGAACCTGATGACTGACTATAACTACAGTACATATACATTTCATTACTAATGTAATGTAGTCTAACAAAAAGGCAACTTAATATGCGTTACGGAGTATTTTTCCCCATTAATGGGACTTGAGTTCTATAAATGATTTTAAGATTAGCAATTTGAAGCTTTGCCCTAGTATTTTGCAACGGTAGTCTACACTTCGAGCCTACAGTAGACTTCAAATTCTATACACTGTAATCTATAGGCACAGGCATAGATCCTTAACAGTAGGCTACAGTAACCCTCTTTAAGTTTTTACAAGAGAGACAATCTTGTTATGAAGTTCCTGCAGAAGGTTAAGGTACGTTGGGTCTTTGGTCCGAGTCATAGTCGAATCTTTGCCAGCCCAGATTACTGCTCGAGATTGTTTTTTTATATGGAAAATAACAACATATAACAAATGGTTAACAAACTTGGACTTTCAATGGGCTGTGGAATGAATATGAGTAGGTTCTATGGGCCTATTCCTATTGTTTCATATTCATTGTAATTGTAGTCTGTTTATGTATTCTCCTCCTTTGTATGAAGATAATTCTTGTTGCTTTAAAATGCCTCTTTTATTGCAATCATGCTATTTGAGACGACAAGGGGTTACATACGAACATAGAGAACAATTACAAAAAAAATATGACATGTGGGATTCGAACCCACATCCTAGGTGGCATACGGTTAGGACCTGCGTTACAACTGTATGAGCCACCCCCGATGGTTTCCTACTTCGTACAACAGCTTTATAACTGAATAGCAAATGGAATAGACATTAAATAAATAAAATAAAATATAAAGTTTGGATATATTCATTTTGTTCAAAATGTTGTACATCAAAAAAATGGATTGTATTATTTAGGCATATTATTAATTAGGCTAATTGATGTTTAATGACATACTTGACAACAAGGTCATATAACAACAGGGGTTGACTGGAGGAAAGGGGACAAGTAGGACGAGTAGGAGAACTAATATTCAAAGGAGTTCAGAGGAGGGCACCTCGTTTTCTTGTCCTGTACAATAATTTGAATTAAAGAGCTACTACTGTAAAGCAACATTAAAGCCGGTCATAAAAAGCAGTTGTAAAGTAGCACGCTAAGGCCCGGTATTATGAACTTCGGATGGATATTTAGAAGGCTGCCAACATGTCTTCACCATGGCAACAACCCACATGGGAAGCGTAAGTGCTATGGATAAAACAAGTTAGTAGCTTACTAAATAGTTCATAATTCAGGCTCTACTGGTAGCAGGCTACTTTTCTTTAATAGCACCTACATTACAAAGGTAGTAGCATAATAGTAGCATAGTAAGAAATGTTGCTTCTTATTTTCTCAGTCTCCAATTTTTTCATCACATGATTAACCCTCCTTTTGGCACACTACGTAGCTCCCCGTAAGCATGGCAAGTATAGTTCTCTGAAGCACGATGAATAGTATGACAGTCTGTTTTAAACGGACAGTTAAAGTGATCCCATTTGGCATTTAGTAGTGGTACTGTGATGACTGACAATTGGTGCAATAAATGTGTCAGCTTGGCCAAATACACAACTCGCGGTTGCAGTACTGACTGCTTTGATTCCACCCGCGTGCTTCCGGTCCACTTTCACTTGAATATAATTCAGGAAGACCCATCCCTAAACTACCAAACAACTAAATGTCACACACTTCTCTAGTTACTAGACCCCTGCCTTTCAGCACGTAGTGAACAAAGTTACTAGGGTCATTCCATGTTCGCACTCTGAAGTGCACATGTCCACAATGAGTTAATCCTTATCGGCATGAATGCATGTGATAGTACTGTATCAGTGTATAGGTCTAGCTCAACTAGGGGGAAATCAAGGGCTACTGTGGCTTGCATACTACGTAACATTGTTTTATTGCAACAGGTGAAGATAAAAGTGGTAATTTACCTCACCAGGTCACTTGATGCTAAAAGGGCTTCCATAGACAATCCCATGTGTGGGTTGTGTGTGTTCCATTTCTTGCAAAGAAGCATAAAAAGTACCAAGTTTCTTTAAATAAGCACTTTTTATAGAAAACAAATAGGCTTGCAGTAACAGGCTACTTTACATAAGTAGTGTTTACATAACACAAATCGAAATATATTTTAACATGTAGGCTATTTAAGTTAGTTTAACGCATTGTAAAGATTGGTGTTTTGTTTGGTGTTAGAGTAGCAAGACTACCCATTCAACAAAGATACAGAATATCTACGTACGTAAATAAATTACATTAAGACTTGCTATTCAAGCTTTTATATTGTTAAGTTTAAAATTGCCAACATATCACAATGATGACTGCAAACAAATTCTTAATTCTAACCTAGATTTGAAATAAGGTCAGGAATCAAAAATAAACACAACAGATGCCACACAGTGTTTAAAACATCGGTAGCATAGCCTACCTACTACTAAAATAAATAGGTATTGAAACATTTTGAAGTATCTGACCTCAGTGGATCTGGGATCCATTGCTAGTGCCGGACCTACAGTCACGTACCTTAAGTACAACAGTTTGCTCAATGTTACTAAAAAGTCGTTAATATATTCCCAATTGCATAACCAAGGCACTTTTATCGATGCCAAATTCCAACTGTAGGAATTGGGGATAGTATTGATTCTACTACCCAGGGAATGACAATGATTTATTGTAAGTACATCCAGAATGTTGTATGACTTCTGTTGCAGTCCATATACCGCAACGAATGCATGTTTCTAGTGGCTTGCCGAGCACCAATTGTGCTAGAAACCCACCAACAAAGGCATCACCTGCTCCATTCGTGTCAATCACCTTCACTGATGGTAAATCAACAGCGGGATATTCCACAACAACGCCATCTGTAACCCAGAGAACCGGGGTAAGTAATTACAACTAGGCTAAAAAATACAAGTGTATTATTCTACCATTCTGTGAATATGAAACAGTTCAAGTCCACTATCCAGGCAGGGGGCTGGGAGAAAATCACACTAAAAAGTAAAAACTGAAAAGTAATCAGAAAGTACACTTGTAGATGTAGTTGGCGGTTTGCCTGCACGGTCACAAACTAATGTTTCAATGTGCAGCATACAAAAAAAATGTTAAACCAAAAAGTTCTGTACAGTGGGTGATGGAAGTAGCCTACACAAAACTCCAGTCTAATGATCAAACCTCCCAGCGTGATGCTGTCGTCAAGTTATATTAAGGGTTCCATTCCGTTGTACGTCAGGGTTTGACGAAAAACTATAGGTATGGTAGGCCTATTAAGAATTAAATAGTCAAAAAAATACTAACTGTTACCATCTTTATACAAACAAAATGATCTACCGGTAGGCCTATATAACAGATAACTGTTTTTGAGGTCCCAAAAGGTTATTTTGCATGTAAAGGTACAATCTTTATAAAGAAATGTTCTCTATAACAAAATAATAATCCGGCCTAAAAAAGTTCGTTATAAAGAAGTCTTACTGTATTCTCCCTTCCGCTGCAGACCACCGGCTGAGAAACGCTGATCTAGTGCAGCTATTTTTCGTTTGTCATGGCTCATGAATCATGAAAGAGCGATAAATAATCGAACATCGCCATTTTGGTTTGTAACTCCATCAACAACAAAAAGTAAAAAAATAGACTATCTATCTATCAAATATCTATCTATGATGCAACTACATAACGGCTATAAATCTATCTGGAACGGAACTGAAGTTGCTATAAATTTACCACACATCAGTTTGAATATTAAATACAGTATCCCTACCAAAATTTCTCTACTCTTCTCTTCTTTTTCTTTCTTAAAGTCGTTCCATTGATCAAACTACCAGTTTCAAGCAATGATTTTAATATTTGTTTAAAATCACAAATAATTATTTTTTTTGACAATTATTATGTTAAATTACTATAAAATGTAAAATATATTCAGTAATCAAGTAAGAATACTATTTTAAAATCCAGTATTTACACGAAAATGCAGTTATTTATAATGGCATGATTCTAGACACTAGTTTGACTGCAGAATAGCCAATC
Source organism: Isoperla grammatica (assembly GCA_945910005.1). Taxonomy (NCBI): domain Eukaryota; kingdom Metazoa; phylum Arthropoda; class Insecta; order Plecoptera; family Perlodidae; genus Isoperla; species Isoperla grammatica. The sequence goes on from OX246737.1 coordinate 28,884,974, forward strand.
CCTAAAAACGAAATTAGTTCATCAAAACTCCAAATAGTAGTCAACTTCTTATCTCGCTTTTGGCTTTAATTACACCACAACACATTCACAAATTATAGACTTTATAATGGATACAAATCTAAATTGATTTATAAAGCCAAGGAAACAGAAAACTCGTTTTTAATATTCATCGACAAAGTATTGCCAACCTCCAATATACTTGGCAACGCTGCAAAGACATTGTTATTGTCAGATCGTGAAAATGGCGTCGAAAAAATACGGAATACGAAGCGGAGGACGTTTTATTACGATAAAAGAAAATGATAGGATTGTATATTTTGTATCGTATCATGTTGTTTGTGCAATTGTCTACCTGACGAAGTGATCTCAAGTAACTTAAGTCCATCTAGGACATGTGAAGGCATGCAATGGATGTGAATTTTTTCAAATGCGTGTAGGGGGGCTACATAAATGGTAGGCCTAGGCACAGATAACTAATTAACTATACGTAGGCCTAGGCCTTGCACATGTCAAATGATCACAAAGCGTCCTTGAGTGGCCTTAGGGCTTGGCATATTTTCTTTCATATTATACAGATGCCTCCTGGCATACTATACTTAGCATATCTACATTGGGGAAAACGTTTGCGTTTACGGACGTACAATACTTGAATTTCATTTCGGATCAGGCAATATAGGCCTAGGCCTAAGTCTAAATAAAGGTGGCCTAGGCTAGGCCTCACGTACCGTATCCAGATATATTCCCGTTTCTAACTGTGCCTTCAATTTGAATTGAGTGCATTATTTGTATAACGCAAAATGTTAATTGGAAATAAGCGACAATAAATGTAAATAAGAAAAAGTCCAGTCACGTCGCATCGTGGAAATGTGACAGCCAGCTCATGTTTTGACGTGAGGCGGACGCGGGCTCAAAGAGAAATGACGTCATCGCACGCAGTGTTGCCATAGTTTCACGGCTCGCCCGATTTCCCATCAAATGTTCTTGTAGTGAAGCCAATATTGACCGAAAACGAGTCGAGAGATTGTATTCATACATACATATTTAGAATTGTCGTTCAATTATCTTCAAATTGAGTATAAAATAAAGAAAATGACAAATGTTTAGTATCTACTTAGTCGATGCTTTATATTCGAAAGTGTATGATTTTTGACAGTTTCAATGGTAGGGGATAGGGAAATCGACGGATTTCAAATATTTATATTAAAAAAAGTAGTCGATGAAAGTACTTTATTTTTCGCTAATATTTAACATGATATTTAAGTGTATATTCAACATGATTTGTAGCACAATGACAAATAGTTGGGTAAACAGTGGATCGACTTTAATGTCCCAACTGGTTGACCAGATCCAGCATGATGGTATAATAGCCAAATTTGGGCATTTAAGACAAAGAAAATTTCTATTATCTGCACACCGGTAATTTAAATGCATTGAACTCTCAAATAGTAGATATGGGGCCTGGTATTCTGCTGGTAAATTATCCTTTACAAATCAGTTTTTTAACCATGGGATTGACATTAAAGAAAAATTAGATATTGTGTAAACATTAAAGTACGAACTTACCTTTAGCCACTAGGACTGGAAGTTGGCCCTGAGTAATTACAACTAATCTAGATCTTTTGTTCAGTTTAGGTAACTGAGTAATTTTTAAAGCAACTTCTTTCAGGTTTTCTGTGCCAAAGTTATGCTCCTTTGCAAAAGCCGCAGCTTCTGTTTCGTTTCCAAACAGGATGTCTACGTAGGGAAAAACTTCCATCATCGGTGTCTTGAAGAACTGTACTAAGAAGGGTGCACTTAGATTTACTATGAAAGTTTTATCGTCTTTTAAAGCAAGTTTTGCAACTTCGAGAATCGTTTGAGGACTAACTGTTAAGAAGAATCCCTGTGAAAAGAAGAAGAATCATGTAGGACCCTAAGTGATATAAAGTCCATTGGATGACATTTAGCTGAAATAACACTCTTTAAAATAGCCTAATTATTAATTGTATTTATTGAAATGTGCCTGCCCATGAGCGGGAAGGCCAATGTAGGGTAAAAATTGCCCTCTGTACTGTAACCATACAGGATAGGACTTAAAAAGTAGAGTAAGGAAAGTACCGACTATGTAGTAAGTAGTAACTATAAAGTGTCAAACAGGGTTTAAAAAATTGTAAGAAGACAATACAATTGTCTTCTTACAATTTTAAGAACTGTTTGAAGATTTTTTTGTGTGGTCATCAGGTTACTTTTTTAATTATTTTGGGTTAAAGATCAGAGCTTCTAAGGTTCAGCATAGCACAAATGCAAAAACCTACATACGTTTTAACTTATCAAGCAGCACTACATTGGAGACGAAATTTGATCAAATTATTTACGTAAAACTGGTGTGCACCCTATAACAGGTATTCCCATGAATAATGATTATTATAATACTTGGCAATGAAATGAAACTAAATTAAAAGAAATTAGTGTTTTACTCTTTGATATACATTTTTGCATGTGTGTAATCATTCTCGAGTTCCATACACTTAACAAATTGAATGCTTTACAACGGGAACGCAGAATGTCAACCTGCAGAAACTCATCTACACGGAAGTAAAAGGAAGCCGCTATCTATCTCTAGTGCAGAAACTCCAACAGTAGGCCCAATACCTTTGGCCATAAAGGCGATAAGATGACGCGCTATCTGTACATGGGTTAGGGGGTCATCCACTGTTGGGTTATACCTTTAGCCGGCTACAGACTATTCGCCATTCGTCATTCGCATTCGTCGAACCTTCAGCAGGTAGCGGTTCGTGGCCCATTCGTGAATAGTGTGTAGGGGGTCATTCGTGGAAACCCGTGCGCGATTCGCGATTCATGGTGGTTCGCTCTAGAAGCGGTATTTATCAAAGTACACGAATCGCTCCTAGTCACGCGCCAGTTTCACCCTCGGCGCCAGCCTACAACAAAGGGCTTGAAATGTCAAAACGGGCATTGCTCATCAAACAAGCCACTTGCAGTCATGGAGTACGAGTGGAAGGATGAGCGTGTGCTTTCTTTAATTGAAGAAATAAAAGAGTTCTGTTGTTTGTGGGACCCAAAAGATACAGACAGAAAGAGTAGAAACAAAAGGAACGATTGTTTGAAAAAGATAAGTGTTAAGTTTGTGTGTAGGCCTACACAGGAAGAGATAAACAAAAAATATTTGAATCTGTTGCAACACTCGCAACTGCAATATCATCATCACTCTCATCACTCATAATCGACGGCCTCACGAAGTAACATCTGCCTTCCAACTGAAACACGCACAGTGTGTAGGGCTACCCGGGCGGTTTGCGAATCGTTCACGAATTGGCCACGAACCGCTACCTGCTGAAGGTTCGATGAATGCGAATGACGAATAGTCTGTAGCCGGCTTTTGGCGGTAAAGGCGACAAGATAACGCACTATCAATACACCACTTAGGGGGTTATCTACTGTCGAGTTTCTGCAGGTTGACTTTACGGGTACCCCTTTACAACCTGTCATTTGCCAAAAAATTGGCAAATACCCCTACCCAATACCCAACCCTACCTTTTTTTTTTATCAAAAGAGGATCAATTTTAAAATGCCCCCAATGGCAAACCCACCACTCTCTCAAAGTCTTGTTGAATACAAAACTCCAAGAAAGATTTAGGTACCAGTGGCAGTAGGTACCCCTTTCGCAGACTGGCAATATTTATTTTGTTTTGTAACAACTGACAGGCCTTATAGATAATAGTATAATAGTAATAGTATAATATATAGTAGATATGGCAAAAACCTAACTTATATTTTGCATAGTATTCTACAAACAATAATAATTTTAACAGTCCCAAGGTTCTGTAGGCCTATTGCAGGTTTGAAACTTGCAAAACATGGTATTCTTTTAAAAATATCAACAAAGTAGGTGAATCTTCTGGATTTGCATTGACTTGAGGATAATTAATTAAATCTAAAAGAAGCAACAGACATAACAACACCAACCCATATTAATAAATTAGTAGGCCTACACTAACTAGTAACTACACACGTTGTTTTACCCGATACCATACACTTGAACTTAAAATGCATTTAGTAGTCTACTTGAAAGCACTCTCTTACCTTAAAGTCTACTCGAAAATTTTAACACACTCAAAACTAACCTAAACTGTGTCCCGGCTCAAGTTCCAACCTCGTTCATGGGCGAGACCCCTAAGTTCAGGCAGTCCTTGTGGTGCATCTGGATTGGAACTTAATTTGGAATGACCATAATTATGGTAAATAGGCCTACCAACTAGCCTACTTTGAACGACATAACAAAAAATACACTTTTATTCTTTTGGTGAATGGAATCAATTCCGTCACTTTTGGACCAGCCACTTTTTCTTTCAGACCAGATTCTGAATGGTTGACAATACGTTTATCACCGGTTTCAATTGTTAGAAGAAGGCGATGAGCCAATCACCGCCTTGCATTCGCCTTTAGTAAGGACCAAAACCGCTGATAAATTTATCGTCGCCCATACAGAATCACCCTGCAGATCTACAAAAATGGTTTTGATTTGAACATTTATATATCGGACTCCTAAAAGCGACATCAAACAATCAAATATAAAAAGTATCAATTTCCTTGACGAGTCACATGTATGAATTTGTTCAGACTTACGGAAATGTAGTAAAACATTGCGGATTCTATGAGAATCTTATTTTCAGGCGTGTTGATGTGGTCGGTCGTAAAACAATTGGCCGCGGCAAGATTGGCGCAGAGCGAACGCTGCCGGCCGTTGTCGGTGATGAGGACTGCACACGTGCCCGTGGGCTCACTGTCCGTGTACTGGTATCTTACGTTCACCCCCTCGCTCTTGGCGCTGTCTTCTAATATCTTGCTGTATTTGTCTTTGCCCACGCAACCCATGAACGCTGTCACATTGGGTTGCTTGAGAACCCACTAAAGACAACAATACATTCAGAATTAGTTGAGTGTCATAACATTTACTGATTTATAAGCATAGCCTAGATACACTATTAAACAAGTCTCATTTCCTGTTGACGAACAAACTGCGAGACTCAAGTAAATGCTTCTTTCTTTATTGCAATTTATCAACAATTGTAGCCTACCATACGCTGTTTTGAACGTTACTTTTTTCTTATACTTTGTTGTCATAGCCAATTAATACATGGTGGCAAGCCAATGCAATGAGAGAGTGCCCAATATTAAAAATCTTTCGATACTTGGCTTAATTTGCCACATTCTCATGTTTGTGTAGGGTTGCCAACTCTCCCGTATTTCCCGCCTCCCGTAGAACAAACACTACAACGCGCGTATCACGTTATTCCATGGTTGTCATGGCAACATGGTACACATCCACTCTACACGGGAATCAGTTTTCCCGTATTTTCACAGTTTGTTTAAAATACATTTCATAAACTCCAGCCTACTAACAGTCTGTAGGCCTACACACTACACACACACAAAATGCATGTAGCCTATGCCTACTTGTGTTAAGTTGGTTACCTACTTTTGTTTTCAGCATTTGAGCATTTTGAGCTCCAATTTTAATGGTACATAAATGGTCACACAAATTGAAAAAGATATTCAGAAGCCGAGTTACAATTCCCTTTCGTGTCGCGAGTTTAAAAAAATTTCTAAACGGTGCCAAGATCTAACCTAACTTACCAAGATTCTATGTGACGAAAAATACTTAATAGAACCAGTTATAACCAGTGAACATAATTACATTTTTTAAATTTCAAAAGTACGCCTAAATTTATTAAATTGAAAAATTCCGATTGAGAACATTTTCTAGAAGGACATCACATTTCAAACCCTAGCAAGGAAAATAAATACACTTTCTCAGTTGTAATTTCTTATGACTCTGGTTGGATTCAATTCCTCAAAAACTGATTCAACTGCAGATGGAGTAGAGCTAGCAAAGTGAGCATATTTTCTGTGAGATGATCTAGTGGTTTATATTGTCTGTCTCGCGATAGCGGTATAACGGAGATCCCAATCAATTTGAAATTTGAAACATCCACAAAGTTAGATGTAGACTGAGCACCATTAGCGTTGTGACAGCATCGTTCACAAAGTTCAACAGCAGTATATGCAGTCTATGTGGGAGGGGGGAACAGAGCATCCGATGAGATGTCTGAAGTCTTAAAGACGAAGTACGTAGATGCCATTCCACCTGGCATGAGCTATGAGGAAAAGCAAGCCTGTCTCTACTGGAAAACCAGAAAATGCATCATTGATAAGCCAAAAATGCAGGCATAGGAACAGAAGATTTAGTTAGGCCTAGTACTATCCATAAAAACAAAGCAGACTAATATTTCAATGGCATGCATTGCTTTTAAAACATGATTTGTTGTGTGTAGCTTGAACTTCTCTATTTGTTACATTTACTAGTAGGGACTAAAAGAGTTGAGTAACTAATTTTGTTCTTTACCTGGGCAACTCTTAATGTATTTTGTACTGCTCCGCCTGCTGTGTAGTCAACTTTGTAGTTCTCAACCATCTCGTCATACATTGGTTTATGCATTTCCTCTGCCAATATGGCATTGTTTGGCTTCATGTCATACTTCAGTAAAAAGTTAGCGTCTACTGTTGTAGTAATATCTAGAAGTGGGTTTCCCATGCCAATTACCAAGCTGTCCCTGTTGAGCAAGAAGTACATTATTAAACTGTAGAACACTGCACAGCTAAATTCTGGACATAATTAGGACTGGGAGAAAACGTTCCATTTCCCGAAATATTTGCATTTTTAAACAACATCTAGGTCATATGACCTCGGGATGTAATGAAATAATTACAGCTTAATAATTAATAATTAAGGTGACTTGTTGGTCCAGTGGTTAGCATCCCTGCTTCCAATGCAGAAGGTTCCGGGTTCAAATCCCGCTTCTGGCAGAAGTTTTTTTAACTTTTAATGTGGATTGAATTCCATCACTTCTTGGCTTAGGAATAAATAAACTATGACTTTGGAGCCATCCTAGCAACGCCTTGTTGATTCTGGCATCTGTCCGCAGGTGTTCACACTGTCCAATCACTGATTCATATGTTTCGTATTTCAAATATCGATCTTTGATTGGTTATCGCTCACTCGTCGATGGTGTTCGAAGCCTACAGGGTTGGTTTAGCCACTTTAAATTAAAGTCCCCCACTGCAAATCAGTTTAGTTACTGAGTGGGTAGACTCTAAATGAGAATTTATTTATTTATTTTTATTTATTTAAAAACTTTAATCCAAGAGTAGTGGTAATTGCTTTCGAGAGATTGGTGATGACTGATGCTAGGTTTAGCTTTTCAGGGCAAATATCTAACATCTTAAGATAGGTAAAGCAGACTCTGCAACTGCCCACTAATAAGAATGGAAACAAGGATGTTGATTTTTTGTTGTAAATTACAACGTAGCCTACTCGACAGTTAGGTCATACGACGTCGGAGGTTTAGTCACCTCTAGCGATAAGCAGAGCTGCCTTGGACCCAGGCTGAGAATAAATACCTAAGTTTCCTATTATGTATGCCCTAAAGCCCCAACCACTTATTAATTTTTATTATTAGGCCTACTTGTTTAGCGACGTAGGCCTACTTGGCAACTATGATCATATGACGTTGGGGGGGGGGGGGGAGGGGGGTAGGAGGAAAGGGACAAGGAGGAGATAAAGGTGAGGAAAAGGGAGATGGGTGGACGTAGACTGCTTTTTGTATGGCTTCTCCACCTCAATTTGTCCGGCTAGGATGGGCCATTCTTGCCGGACAGAACGGTAGGCCTTAACTTTCAGGATCAGCAAAGCCAAGCCGCAATTGCCGTTAGGCCCTATTAGAGTTGCAAACGAAATCCGGAAATCGTAAAAAAGTGAATAAAGATTATTATTATTACTTATTACAAACCCAAGTCGGAGGTAGTTGGCACTGTTCACAGAGCTAGGACTAGATTACATGACCAGTTTTAAAATTACTGCCACACTACAATAAACGATAGGCCCTGGCGGATCAAATTAGGACAGCGTTTCCCTAACTGTGGGAAGCTAAAAATCTGAAAATATCTGTGCCACCTAGGAGGGGGCATGCAAAACTGCTAGGAGGGGGGGGGGGGGCACCTAATTTTGTAACTAGCTACCGTAACTATAATTTTTTATGTTTTCTTGGTTAAGTGTGCATCATTAGGCCTATCATTATTTTGATTTCATAAAATGGATCAACTATAATATGCGTATAATACAAACCAACTTCTTTTTAAATTGATGAAGGGGTTAGAAGACAAGATGCCTATTACATTGGAAAGTTTTGGATCTAGTTATTGAATTTAGAAATAAGCTTCACATTTTGTGTGAAAATGGTTACAATGACTATGGGCCTACTGGTACTGATATTCTCGTTGATGTTTAGCTTTGTCTCAAATTAGTGTAGGCCTACCTGGCGGAGATTTTTTGAAAAACTCAACTCTCCGATTCTGACTGAACATATCTGTGCAAGGAAACGAACCTAATAAAACCCAACTAACTTCATGACAACAAAAGTGGATTTAAAATGAAATTAAAGTCCGATTCACACAACGTTATAAGAATGGTATAAGGTATAGGTATAGTCACAAGCCGAGTTGGGCCATAGGGATTACGTACAAGGGTTCACACAAATGTGTCATTGCAATAGCAATAGCAATTGGTATAAGACTGGTATAAGATTTCAACTTTCTTATGACGGACCAATCATACGTTGAAACGTCACTTATAACACGCCAATGGGATGCTAGCAACTTGAATCAATGTAACAGATGCTTTCATTGTAAATTATTAGTCAAAACAAAAACTCACCGTATACATCCGGATCACATCAAATAGACCTTGCATCCGGTAACTACGTGCAAAATATCTTCTCCCATCGGCGTCATTAATGATTTAACAACACAACAATAATGAATAATAATAATTATTGTTTTTCTTATTAGGCTATTTTTAACTATTGTTTTTAATTATTGTCAATAGATTCGATGCCGGTTTAAAACGTAAATAACAGCTGCGGGAAGTCAGCTGATTGACAGCCAGCTGTAGTTACTCAAACTGCCGCCAGAGCAAGTCAAAGAAGTCAACACAAGAATGTAGTATCTTTTCAGGAAAGTCTTAGGCGTCCTTAGCTTATACCTTATACCACTTTCTTATACCCTATTCTTATTGCTATTGCAATACCTTATAACTTTGTGTGAATTGGACTTAACGCTCTGGCAAAGAAAACGGGATGTACGAGTCAAGACATATTAACTCATTCCATTGCATCTCTGGAACAGTTTATTACTTCAAATAATTTGGACGTCAGTGACGGCACTCCATGCATTCCTAACCTTTTTACATGATGTCAACAAACTTTCAAAAATATTTTGAAGATTTTGATATCTCGCAGTTTCAGTGGTCACCAAAACATGCAGAACCCAATAGGATTTTCTATTTCTGAAGAAGCGTTGATTGATTTGTAAAATGACAGCACTCTTGAGTTCAATGACTAGGCCTAGGCCTAGGCCTATCATTGCCTCATTTTGCCTAGGCCTATGCGAAACTGGATATTCAGCCCCAGTAATAGCAAAGGCAGAGGTAAGGCCCTAGGCCTAGGCCTAGCTAATGGGTTTTGATTTGGGAGCTAGGCCTAGGCCTAGGTAGGAGGCCCTAGAATTCAAACGTTTGCAACCTTTAACCAATTCGTTAAATTATAGGCGACACGTCGTGTAGCCTAGGCCTAGGACCTTGGAGAGAGATCTGAATCTGAATGTCAAATGTCAAGGTTTCACAGATAAAAAAATCTTGTTTGCCGAGTGCCAAAATAGGTTTAGGCCTACGATAAACCCTAGCAGACTGGCACCAACGTGCTAGGCCTAGGCCTAGGACAATGCAAGCAGAGCAAACGTAATGCGTATCATGTTTACCTTAATCCTCCTTCCATTTTAAATTTGTTAAGCTTCTTTCTAATTTCACCAGCAAATTTTTAAGCGAGCAAATGACTTGTCACCCTGGGTGTTTCATACACAATCAAGCTAAGACTGATGAAAATATAATCATGCATCGAACAAGACTGCCATGTTGGATTATTGAGAAACGACGATGGTGGGGAGTTGTGCGCAGCGATTGGCGGGACAGAAGGGGAAACGATTACATCAATGAGCGCGAAAATTGGATGCGTGGTGTTTGAGATGAACACTCGTATAAGACAACCGATTTGGCACGTCTAGACTTTTTTTAACGTTTGCGGTTGTCATAATAATATAGTTTCCTTACCTCGAATAATATACTTTCCTTACCTCGCACCCGCATCCTCAGTGACAGTCGTTATCCAAGGCGTAAAGGCCCAAAGGAAGAACAATTTCTTCCAAACAAAAAGATCTCTATCATAAAGAAGTCCGTGAGGCTTACCTTAAAGTAACATTTTGGTGAAAATCGGTGCTGTTTGGGCAACACACTATTAACAAATTATTATTTTTGCAACGAAAATAAATCCCTCTTTATAATCGAGCCCACTGACCAAAGAAACTTAACATTGAATTAGCAGCAACATAAAGGTACATTTAATAATAAAAAAGTTGACGAACTTGAGCGCCAGTTTTCGTTGCGTAGCGTCTATTTTCTGTTGTTATGACGCTTTCTATTGTGAAGCAAAAGTTTAACCTTCTCGAAGCATATCATTTAAAGAAATTTTCTCGCCTAGACATCGTAGTTAAAAATTCAAACAGATTTTTTCTACCAGCACGCACGAAATATATTGGGCCTAATTCTATTTTCATCAAGCAACATGCCACAACATCTCAACCACACTAGCACAGACAACGGCCTACAATCCGTTATCTGTGACACTAGTGTATATCAACATCAAAATTAGTTGAATTCAGGGAGTAAGTGAATAATAAATGAACGTAACGCAATAATGTTTAGTGATTATAACACTGAATTTAAATTAAATTGGTCGTTGTATAAACATAATATCATACATCGAAAAGCATTGAAAATAGCTGATAGCCAAAGAGGACTGCAACAGGTGATGAAAGCATCAGCATTACATGTCGTCTTCATCCTCATCTTCCAGTGGAAGGGCCGTCGACAGCGCCCCCTACGAACAAACACAAACACGTTCATTGTGTAATCATATTATAATTATTTTGTAAATATTGGACAAATTGTCTCTCGGCTTGAAAAATTCGCACAAAGAGGGAAAGTACATCTACATCTACTACAACAGATAACGGATTATGCTACTACCTGTGCTACTACTGACTTCATTCAACACCTGTGGATTTTTGGCGTTTTCTAATAAACTTTTTTTTGTAACAGAAATATTAAAAAACCAGTTACAGCGAATTGTCAACAGGAAATCAGTATGACGTAATCTCACGTTGATTTCGCTAGGAAGTTTTGAATATTGGAAATATACCAATCAATTGCTCAGAAATGCTACCATAATACTAGTTAATATACATAAATGAAGAAATACTTGAGAGAAGAAAAGAAAAGAGACAAGATTATGAAGAGTAGGGATTGTTTAGTTATAAATATGTTACAGGGCGAACGAATACTAGAATACCTACATCATTGAAGGGCAAGTGCAGGAGGAAAATAGTAGATGCAGACCAAGATTGACGTACATGCAAGTTTCAGCAGACAATCCACGATAATATGCATTGTGATGCATGGATAAATGTAGAAATGAAACCACTGGCAGAGAAGGGAAATGACCAGCTGAGACCAGCTGTGTCAAATCAATCCATCAATCCACGGATTACACATACACATAACATACATAATAATATGAAAGGAAGAATGTGATGTATAGAAGATCTCCGTTTCTCCGACTCGTAACTAAACGTAAGCATGATATATTATTTTAAAGATGACCTCTCAGTCGGTATAGCAACAAGGTATTCTTGATAATGCATGATTATGAAAAAAATTAGAAATAATAAAATGCTCTCTAATATATGCTCTCTTTTTAGTCTCGCTAGGCTAGCTTAACGTAAAGTTAATAGGTAACACCGAAGACATGCATTTGGTTGTCTGTGCCGTAGACATTGTGTTGAAAGAGGCACAGAGCAATATTCAATATTCAAGTATCTATGCAAATTGCTAACCTATCACCTTCAAAATCACCTATTCAAATGTACTAATATACGATACGTAACAGGTCGAACACAAATCAATATACACCGGTGTTGAGACTTGCATGTTGTTACCATTGTCACTTTGTCCCCAACCAAGGGCATATGTTTCGTACAATACACCTTCTTATTATCACATCCCCACATTGGCTTGTCAGTTCATCATGCTGCTAATAGAGACAGACTTCCTTCTCTTCTCTCTTCATGCCGATAGGCAATGCGTCGCGTTCTATTCTAAGTCCGTTACATCTAGAAAGGTGATTTCTGTCCTGTTCTCCCCCCCCCCCCCCCCCCCCTCCCCCCTCACACACACACTGTTGCAAATGCTAATAATTAGGGCTGCCCAACGATAAAAAAAATCATATCGATATCGCGGGAAGAAATATCGATATCGCGTCGCGATATCGAAGTTTTAAAGTGACGTATCGATATCGTCGATATCGCCACATCGAAACTTTTCTCGCCTGTTTTTAGGATTTACAGGCCAGCTAGAGATCATTCTTTAAACAATATTACATAAAGAAATATTTTAGCTAAGAAATGTCGCGATATGTACGATATATTATAATTGTCTATCGATATCGAATTATTTATTTATTATCGATATTGTATCGAATTATCGATATCGTTGGGCAGCCCTACTAATAATGTCTATAAAAAAGAATCACAAAGGAACCAGCAACTTGCAAATTATGTAGGGTACATCGGGTTTTCAGGACAGAGCGCATCTCCTCAACTCCTGCCAAATAACCTGAGCGGGCCAGTGAAGGAAGCACATATTTTATTGGATAGATAGAAAGAAAAATGATTGAAAAATCAAACTTTCGGCATAGGGGAAAAAAAGAGCATTATTTGGTAGGTACCTCCAGATCTCGCTCGCATTGCTCCTGCCACGCGGGGTCGATGGCGACCTCCGGGGGCCGAAGGGCGGGCATCGCAACGAACCCCAGGTTTGGGTCACCCGTCAGTTTGCGCGCCAACCACAGGAACGGCTTCTCGAAGTTGTAGTTGGACTTGGCGCTGATGTCGAAGTACTTGCAACACCGAAACATGCGCCTGTTGTAAGTATATAGACAGGATTATGCGGAAGGCTCAGACACAGGAATGGCTTCTCGAAGTTGTATAATAGTTGGACTTTGGCGCTGATGTCGAAGTACTTGTAACACCGAAACGAACGCCTGTTGTAAGGAACAGCCACAGACGGCTCGAGATAACAGCTGACAGTCTCGTTGAGTGTAAACTCGTAGTATTAGGGGTAGTATAGGGGGAGAGAAAGAGTAGAGTAGTTAGCTTTGACTATATGGACAAAATAGGTGAGGGGTGAGGAGTCTAGCAGTAGCATTTAATTTCGTTTGGTATATTTATTACATCTTACTAAAAGGGTGTATTTTGGGTTGGTTGATACGGTCATGTAAAAAACTTAATTACTTTCAGACTTTGTAAACGGAAAACGGCCGATACCCGCCTTTCGTTTAGGTTTGTAGACGCTGTCTTTCACAGTTTGCTCTTAGACTTGGAAGTGTATACGACGTATAGTGTGAGTCCTTTATCTCACATTGCAAACCAAACCATGTGTATAAGCTAGCGAGATAGAAAAGCAACAACAATAATTCATTTGACAATGTTATTTGCGTGCTCGATTATTTTTCTTACGCACTCTATTCAATATTTCATCTTGTGCAACTATTTAAATTGCAAAGTTTGAAGGTAGGCTACGTTATACGCGTGATATTCATGACGATATATTTTCTAAGATGGGTTCTATAGTCGAAGACAGCATTAAGCAGCCGGTTCGTACTCTGAGCTTTGCTTTGAGGTCGAACTAACTGATAATAACCAACGACTAACTGTGTCTTTGTCTCTGAAGGTTTTTTTTCGATTTTAAACAATAATATGGCTCTGTGCAAAGACTCTAGGGATATATATGGCTCTGTGGATCTGGTCTGCGGGAATCAAATACTACCTATGAGGTAATTGTAGGTAAAATTAGTAATGAGTGCAAATTGTACATAGTTTATTTGATATATTATGACAACCAAACATAAAGATAGCTTCCCAACAAGTTGGGTATTACTCCGTATCTTAATAAATAAAATAAATTCATTCACATTTAGAGTCTACCCACTCAGTAACTAAACTGATTTGCAGTGGGGAACTTTAATTTTAAGTGACTAAACCAACCCTGTGGGCTTCGAACACCATCGACGAGTGAGCGATAACCAATCAAAGATCGATATTTCAAATACGAAACATATGAATCAGTGATTGGACAGTGCGAACACCCGCGGACAAATGCCAGAATCAACAAGGCCGATTCAGAACAACTTTGAATTTATTGAGTGAGTTTATCTTCTAGCTACCCGTCACCCCTCTACGCCCCCTCCAAACCATGATGCCTTAGCCATGCATGCACCTCAGGTTATTAACAAAACGACAGATTAGTCCTATATTTAAGCTTTCAAGTCCAAACCCTTTCAAGTCTGCCAAAATTATCTTGAAAGCGTTCTGCCCTCAGGACATACATACGTTACACTAGATTCTCGAGAAATGTGTATTCTCTTCACCTGTAAGTTCTTCTTCCTGTGAAACACGATACTCTTGGCCTTGACCTTGCGTTCTTTGACGTCACACTTGTTACCGCAGAGCACGATGGGGATGTGCTCACACACCCTCACCAGGTCTCGATGCCAGTTGGGCACGTTCTTGTACGTCACGCGCGACGTGAGGTCGAAGAAGATGAGGGCACATTCACCCTGCGACACAAGATACGCTTATTATTATTATTATTATTTTATTGTTGCAATACATACAAACTCGGTCAAAACCGGCATAAACATGTTGTACGGACACAAATGTCAAGTATTTCCATGTGTTTACCTTATTAAAATCTACTTAGAACTACTTAATATATCTTCTTCTTCTTCTTCTTCTTCTTCTTCTTCTTCTTCTGCTTCTCAAATGCCCACATTTGGCTATACTACTTAATATATCATTGTCCACATTATTTTTTCCAAACCGAACTGTGGATGCTATGTACGGTCGTGGCCGATTTGTACTCATCCCAGCATTCGCTCTTTGTACGGTGGAAACCACGAAAACCACCATCGGGATGGAGAACTTCTTGAAGTCTTCATTCTTCTTAGTTCAAAAATTTTCGCACTATCCTACACGTGTTCAAAATAACTGCTTTTTGCATCTCGATGTATATGTTCGGTTGGAGACCAATTAGTTTAATACTGTCATGGAGTTTACGTGGAACAATGCCATTTGCTGATATAATTAACGGTATAACAGTTACATTATTCTGCTTCCACAACCTTTTTATTTCAATAGATAATTCCTTATATCTGTTTATCTTTTCCCGCCAAGTTGTCTCTACATTGTGGCATAAAGGGACGGCAACATCAATTAAAATCGTTTCTTGTTTCTTCTTGTCAATAAATATAATATCCGGTCTATGGTGATGTATGGTTTGGTCTGTAATAACTGCCCGGTCGTAATATAATTTGTAGTCTTTACTATCTAATACCTTTTCAGGCTTGTATTTGTAATACGCAGTGGTTGTGTTTATAAGTTTATACTTCATGGCTAATTTTTGATGTACAATGTTTGCAACTTGGTTATGCCTATGAAGATAATCTGTTTGACAAAGCATTTTGCACCCAGATACGATATGTTCAATTGTTTCGCCGTTCAAATTACATTTTCTACATTTATCTTCCACTGTGACGTCTTTCAGTATGTATTTTTTGTAATTGTTAGTCTTGATTACTTTATCTTGAATAGCGATCATAAATCCCTCTGTTTCGCTGAAAATGTCCCCTGACGTTAACCATTTGTTCGATGCTACCCTATCGACGCTATCCTTAAGAAGTTCTTTATAATGTCTGCTATGTAACGTCTTTTCTGATATTCTGATCTCTTTTGCTGTGTCAGAATTTAGTTTTTGAAGCAAGTTTATTATTATTATTATTATTATTATTATTATTATTATTATTATTATTATTTTTTTTATTATTACACTCGCATACTGGAGCTCGTAGCGGTCGGACGTGTTTATTGTGCGCTCTGTACTAGGCCTGTTTGCGGTGTTATCTATAGTGAGTGATATCATGCCGCGTACTACATGTGGAAAGTGTACGGACGATATCTCAAGTGACGGGGACTTTGTGACGTGTGTGGGATGTGATTCTGGGTTTCACTTCGATTGCTCGATTAAAAAATCTACATACAACGCGAAATCAAAGCAACAGAAAAAGGAGTGGCGTTGCAGTCGTTGCAGGGAGGCAACCAAGCCTGGGAGTCCTGCATCGGCGACTTCGGATTCAGCTGCCAGGTTTGATTTTGGAAGCAGTTCTCAAGGTCTGTTGATTCAAAAAACTCTAAATGATATAGTTCAAAAGCTTGATGTAGTAGTGTCGGATATACAGTCAATGAAAAAAGAAATTGCGGAGTCTAAAGAGAAGTATGATGCTATTTTGAAATTATGTAAACAACATGATGAAGATGTTAGCTTCTTGACAACAAAAATAAAAGAAAAATCAAAACTCATTGATGAACTCAACCTTAAAGTCAATAAGTTAGATCAGTACGGGAGGAACAACAATTTTGAATTGAGTAACGTTGAGGAATCAGACAACGAAGATATAGAAAAAGTTGTTCTGAAAGTTGCAAGGGAACTTAAAATCGAGCTGTCGTCGGGGGAGATTGAGGCTGCCCATCGTTTGCCATCACGTAATAAAAACTATCCAAGGAAGATAATTGTACAATTAGCTTCACGTAAGAAGAGGGATGAGTTCGTAGAGGGGCGTCGCCAGATCGTTACCAACCAACAAATATTCGGTAGCAGTTGCCGTTCAGAGCGATACATCCGCATCACTGAGAATCTCGCACCTTACTACAGGAATTTACTCTGGGAGTCAAGACAACAAGCAAGAGACGCGGGATTTAAATTTGTGTGGTGGAGTCGTGGAAAAGTCCTAGTTAGGAAAGACGAAGACACGCGGCAAGTTATTGTTATCAATACGTTAGAAGACATAAATAAGCTTTTCGAATAACGTGTGTGATCTGCTTATTCATACATGGACTTGACTGGTATTGACCTCCCTATTGACTGCATTGAAATAAATAATCTAGACAATTGGTCACCTTTGAATGATGGTCTGAATGCTATTCATATTAATATAAGGTCTGTGTACAAACACTGGGATGAACTCCAGGTGGTCTTGCATAGATGTAAATACGATGTGTTGTTATTAACAGAAACTGGTCTGCAAGACAACAATAACAACGGCTATCAGATAACAGGCTATGATGTAATTTGTCATTCAAGATTAGGTCGAAGAGGTGGTGGGTTGCTCTTATTTATCAAATCGGGGTTTGTTGTTAAAAATATTTGTACAGATTTTAAATCATTTGAAGGAATTTCATGTTGTGTGTTTGTTGATGATGAATTATCTTTTGAGTTGCTTTGTATATATAGACCCCCCGATAATAACACGAAAAATGATTTTATTTTAGAATTAGAAGTTTATTACGAAACAATTAATCAAATAGACACTTGTTTGATATTAGGAGATATTAACATTGATGTTCTTGATACCTCTAATAAGTATGTACAACTATACGAAAATCTGATGTCGGCACGTGGGTTTTTGAAATGTGTGAACTTGCCCACAAGAGAGGAGTATAGTTTAGGTAACCTAACGAGTACTTGTATAGATCATTCCTATGTACGCTCAAACTCATATGTAAACATCAAGTCTGCTGTATTTACTACTAAGATTTCAGATCACTATATGATTTTGGTGTCGGTAGGGTTTAAGATCAGAAATGAGATAGACATAAAGGAAACTCGAATGTGTATAAATGAAAGGGTTCTTTTAATTAACTTGAAGGCTGTTAACTGGACTCGACTACTAATGATTAACGAAAGTTCAGCTCTTTACGACAAACTGTGCAGGGAGTTCGACTGTTGCTACAATAATTCACGTTATATAAGTCAATCAGGAAATAATAAAAAGAGGGTGCAAAGGCAATGGATTACAAACGATTTAATAAATTTAACAAAACAGAGGGATAAATTGTTTCGCCGGTGGAAAGACTGTGGGGGTTTGAACCCATTAAAGAATGTATATAGGAAGCAATACACGGATTTCAGGAACTACGTAAATAGACGGTTGGTAATTGCAAAACAAACATATTTCCGTCAATGCTTAAATAATAGCAATGGTATTAAAGAGGTGTGGCAAACTATTAATCGTATCACAGGTCGTAAAGTTAAAGATTCAGTTGACGCGGTTGTCAACAAGTATCTAGGGAAAATGCATACCCCTGAGGTCATCGCTAATAGTTTTGCTGACAGCTTTTCAAGTGATGTGGATAGTATTCGTCATAAGTGCGACTTGAGCTGCGCACAACAAGTTATGACAGATACTGCCACACAGTCCATGTGGTTGCCCCCGGTAAGTGTACAGAAAGTAAATAAAATAATTTCGGATATAAACGTAAATAAGCAGCCTGGCTACGACGGCATAAGAGCTATTGATATCAAGAATATGAGAATAGAATTGAGTCCTGTTATTGCGCATTTAATAAATCTATCAATAAGAGATGGTTGTGTACCGGAAAAGATGAAAGTATCAGTTGTGAGACCGGTATATAAAAAAGGTGACCACATGAATTTTTCAAATTATCGTCCTATTGCATTGCTGTCTGTTGTAGAGAAGATAATGGAGCGTTACATATCTGATTGTCTGACCAACTATTTAAGAAATTTTAACATTATCAGTGAGCATCAACATGGGTTTCAAAAGGGAAAAAGCACTCAGGAGCTTCTATTGCAGTTTTCAGATTTGATAAATACTAGTCTAGATAATAATCTTCATGTTATTGCAACGTTTGTTGATTTCTCAAAAGCGTTTGATACGCTAAATCATAATAAGCTCTTAGATTGTTTAGAGCACATAGGCGTACGTGGTAAAGTTCTAGACTGGTTTCGAAGCTATTTAAAAGATCGAATATATTTGGTTAAAATAGGTGACACGTATAGTAAATCAGGTAAAGTTATGTCAGGCGTACCACAAGGGTCAATTCTTGGCCCTCAGTTCTATATTATCTATGTTAACGTTATTCATAAATATATAATAAATTGTCTATTTTACTTATACGCTGATGACTTCGTACTATTGGCTATACATAAAGAGTTGCGCGTTGCAGTAGAAAATATGAATGTGGATTTTAGAAATGTACAATGTTGGACTCATGATAAGGAATTAGTAATCAATGTTTTAAAAACTAAATCGGTTCATATGTGCACTCCATTAAATTCTGACAGAAATACGGCAGTAAAATTAATTTTCCATGACACTGATTGTATACATAAACGAGACGCAAATCTAGTTTGTGGGTGTACGCAGCAAATAGAATCTGTGGATCACCATATGTATTTGGGAGCGGTTATTGATAGAGATTGTTCATGGAAGCCGCATATCGATTACATTTCTTCAAAACTTCGTTCTTGTGCATATTATCAGTTATATAAATTAAAACCAGTCGTATCTGATAATCTCTTAAGATTAGTTTACATTGCATTAGCTGAATCGGTAATCTCTTACGCTTTGCTCTCATGGGGTAATGCATCTGCGTACCACATTGATGTGTTAGTTAGGTTGCAAAATTCAATTATCAAAATAGTTTGCCCTAAGCATATATTAAATCATACAAGTGAAATGCATGAAATTTATAGACATTGTTATTTATTGCCTCTAAAAGAGCTATTTAATTATCGTGTGGTGCTAAAATATTATTTTGAGAGTATATATAAATTGGTACGCGTTCATTCACAAGCCACAAGATCTTTAAGTCAAGGTATGTTAGAGGTTCCAATTACAAGAAACAAACATGGGAAACGTTGCCTTAAATATTTGGTACCAAAATTGTTTAATTCTCTGCCTAATCACGTCAAGTCATTAGAAAAGATATCCTTGGTAAAGACAACATTAAAATCACACTACCTTGAAAATATTTCATTATGTCTATCTTAGGATCTAAGTCGGTTTCCGGCTCGTTCTAAATCTTGATGTATTTATTGTCTTATATCGTTTCCATAATTTTTGCTAAATTTACTACTATATAGTTACTTTATGTTGTATTTTGTCTAGGAATAAGTTGGTAATTTTAATTTATATTGTGCCTTCCGCTAAAACATACTTCTTGTATAATATAGACCCACTGATAAGCCTTGTTTGGCTTAGTGGGGCATATGTATGCTATTTTTTGTTGTATGTTGGTTCACTTGAAAATATATAAAAAAAAAAAAAAAAAAAAAAAAAAATTATTATTATTATTATTATTATTATTATTATTATTATTATTATTATTATTATTATTAGTATTATTAGTATTATTATTATTATTATTATTATTATTATTATTATTATTATTATTATTATTATTATTAGGGGGGGGGGGGGGGCATAACAAGGGTACGCGTCTGGTAGGTAAAGGTAAATATGTAGTTCCTATTACCGAGAATAAATATGGAGAGCGTTGTTTACGTTACCTAATTCCTAAAATTTTTAATTCATTGCCGCCTGACGTCGTATCCTTGGATAAATTATCGTTAATTAAGACAAGTTTAAAATCGCATTATCTTATTAACCTTCCAGACAGAATGTAGGCCTACTGAAAACTTCCTCGCATTAATTGCGCGTACAGTGCTGAACGGTATGTTTAATTATCTGTTACCCTTGTACGTAAAATTGACTTTGAATTTTTAAATGTGGAATTAATAATTTTCTATTTCAACCCCTTCTATCATATTCTATCATATTATTATTATTATTATTATTATTATGTATCATATGCATCATATTATTGTAAGTCATGTTATCGTTCTGTTTCTTTACTTTTGTGTATCTGCTTTTTGCTACGAATGTGCT
The DNA here is from genome assembly GCA_945910005.1 of Isoperla grammatica. Lineage (NCBI taxonomy): Eukaryota > Metazoa > Arthropoda > Insecta > Plecoptera > Perlodidae > Isoperla > Isoperla grammatica. The sequence continues at coordinate 28,906,006 of OX246737.1, forward strand.
AATTTACGTCTTTTATTTGTATGTGACCCACTGATTGATAAGCCACTAGGCTTAGTGGGATATTAAGTATGCACAAATTGTAATGTACATTGCTTAAAGGGGTTCTCACCCGCTAGATTTATTTTTTACCATATGATCTACTGCACCACACCAATCGATAATGAACCATTAAACATCGTAAGTTGAAACCTGTGAATTGTTATTAATTAATGAAATTTCTGGTTACCTGCCGCGGCGACTGTTGGTGTCAGCCGGCTTTTGGTGCGAGTGTACTCGAAGCGATATATCAAGACGGCCTTGGTGTACTCGACACCGCATTGCAGACCGCGTTCATTGTGCATGCGTTGACTATTTCCCCTCCCAATTATACTACTCTCTCTCTCTCACTCTCTCTCTCTCTCTCGCTTGGCTTACTTGACACCAACTCGACAGTCGACACCCGCCGACTCGACGTGCACAGCAACGCACAGCAACGCTCAAAACGAAATGGAGCACCCGATTACACATCTTTATTTTGTACCTGAACGGAAGCTCCGATTACAAAACCAAAATATACGAAATACGCAGAAAAGAAAGACGCAGCGAAAAGTATTACATCATTTTTTTTTGGAGCAGAATCCTCCAAGGTCCCAAGGCATACAGGTCGTCCCAATGCTATTTCTTATGGGAGATTTTCGCCGATGGGACCTAGCTCGAAAATCACTAACTTTGATATTTTTTCCCCGGGTTATGGTGAACCCGATTTCTTTTCATTTAGTCGCTAATTTCATAGCTAATCAGCCTTAGTTAAACATATTTTTTTGGTGTAGCGGGTGAGAACCCCTTTAAGTTTGTAATAAAAAAAAAAAAAAAAGGTATTATTATTATTAGGTATTATTATTATTAGGTATTATTATTATTATTACTATTATTATTATTATTATTTTTATTATTATTATTATTATTATTATTATTATTATTATTATTATTATTATTATTATTATTATTATTATTATTATAATTATTATTATTATTATTATTATTATTATTATTATTATTATTATTATTATTATTATTATTATTATTATTATTATTAGTCTAAGGAGTGTGGCAGGAGTGACCAAGATTGATAAGATAAGGAGCTCAAAGATAAGGAAGGAACTTGGAGTGGAGAGTCTAAACTTTAAGATGGGAAAAGAAAGATTGCGGTGGTTTGGCCACATGAAAAGAATGCAGGAAGACAGGATCCCGAAAATTGAGTTTGAGAAAGAAGCAGGGAATAAGAAAAGAAAGAGGGGAAGACCAAGACTGAGGTGGGAAGAAGTGATAGCAATGGACGTGGAAAGAAGAAATGCAACTTGGGAAGAGGTCAATCAGGAACGATAGTGGGAAGATAGAAAAGTATGGAAAGAATTTGTAGAAAGAGCAGAGGAAGAAGAAAGTGAAGAGGAGGAGCCAGAAGAAGTTAACATGAGGGAAGCGTCAGGCATGGCCAGCCGGCTTCGATGTACCTAGGGGCCAGAATATGATGGGATTAATTTCCTATATCCCCTACCCGACTTCATTGTTGGACACAGGGAGCAGATATAAAAAAAATTATTATTATTAATTATTATTATTGTTTGATTATTTGTTGTTTGACGTCGTATTCGACAACTATGATCATTATGATGTCGGGGGTTCGGGGGTGTTTGGAGGAAAGGGACAAGAAGGATATAAAGGGGAGCAAAGAGGAAAGGGGAGAACGTGGCCAGCCTTTCTCTCTTCCTCGACCTGCTCAGCTATAGGGTGGCCCTATCAGAAGCATACGCTTCCGCCGACATAGCTCTCGGCTCGGGATCAACAAAGCACGCACATCTTCCCACCACGATAAGGTAGCAGGTGGGTCATGGGCAGGAAAAAATACACAATCTTGGATATTATTATCATTATTGTTAATTTGTAGTTTTACGACATCCTCGACAGCTAAAGTTGCTCCAGTCTCATGCTTACGAAACAGCCGAGTTCAATTTGATACCCTCAGCTTGACACAGGGCTTAGGTCGGATATCAGTGAGCGAGACTAAATAGAGTTGGGCGCTCTGCTAAGCAGAACCCTGATTTTACAAATATTTGTGAAATAACGCCGGGAATGAGTTGATTTCGTTGAAACGAGTAGAAATTATAGTGGTGCGTGTCTACGACATTATCCACATCAGAGTTTCTCGTCCACTGGTTTCCAACAGGTAAGTAAAAGTACCTTAAAATGGAACCTGTCGGTGCCTGTACATTGCATCCGTCCCTGGCCTCAATACAGACGGCGGATAATGGACTCAAGACGGACCGCGGATGAACCGATGGATGGACTGGACCGAAGAAAATTCGATGAAAATCCGTGGTGTGTAGGCCTACAGAAACTAGCGGGCCGCAGATTGACCAAGGCGATCCAATCGGATCTCTGTCAAGTCAGCGTTTTTCTTTCGGTCCAGAGTCAGTCTAGCGAGCGCGCATGCGCAGAAAGAGCCTCTCTCAACAACCCCCTCCACTTCACTTGACGCACCTTTCATAAAGAGCAAAATAGCATGGGGCCGAAAATGTCACCCTGTGGCACACGTCATAGAATGTCACCTACCTGGACGTAATATCCATCCCTGAGTCCTCCAAACTTCTCCTGGCCAGCAGTGTCCCAGACATTGAACTTGATAGGGCCACGAGTCGTGTAGAATAACAATGGTCGAACCTCGACGCCAAGTGTGGCAATGTACTTCTTTTCGAACTCGCCCGTTAGGTGACGTTTCACGAAGGTTGTCTTGCCCGTTCCGCCGTCGCCGATCACAACGCATTTGAATGAGATAGGCTCAATGGCCTTGCAGTCTCCTTGTTCCGTCATTTACCCAGTGGCAATTGTATCTTGTCCTGCAATGGCAGTATGTTTTTGGATAAATATTGAAAATATATTGAAATTTAAATGTGTAAATTGTATAAATACACACTTGTCAATCACGGGGACAACCGTAGGCCTACAAGCACAAAAATTCTGCTGTTATTGATACCCTAATAATGTGCTTCTATAGCATAACATCTACACATAGTTTCTATCCAAGAAACACCCTGCCAATCACTAAACTAAACAACAAAATCTTCACAGAAATTTAATTTGTAGGATCAAGTTTTCAAGCAAATTTGAGAGAAATTAGCAATCTGGCTACTATACTTTAGAAAACTATTTGTAAAAATACTTACGGATAGTGAAGCCTCCACACAATATTATCTAAATAAATAAATAGCAAAAGTAGAGATTAAAAATTATACATTATGTAATTATTTTTCAAAATTATGCTTCAAAAAGACAACATCAAAATGCAGCTGTTTTGTAAATAGTAAATAACTCGTCATAGAGACGAGATCACGCAGGGAATATTATAATATCTTTGGACGAGATAGTGACCGATCAAGTCATGCAACCATTGCTGCAACTTTGAATGAGTCCACTAAAGCGCCGTCAGTTGTGCGAGTGTGGTGTCCCCGCACAGTGATTAGCAGACCTTTGTTATTTATTTTTATCTTTTTATTTATTTATTTCACCGTATGATTTGCACAGAATACAAAATAATATATTGGTATAAACTATATAAAATAACTATACATACAAAATAAAATATACATACAAATCTATAAAACTACAAAATACATTAAGATATAACAGTAAGGATGGGTAAGAGAAACAGGAATTTAAGTTGTTAAACTAACCATTGCTTACACCCCGTGTAATTTTATTATACACAGAGTTAAATTTAATTTAGTATACAATATTGTAGAACGAAACTCCGCAAAAAAATAAGGACGTATTTTTTTTTTTTAAATCGACTTTATGCGAAGAAATAGTGAATTTTAGAACTTCAGGTCGCTCAAAGATGGAAATTATCGTCATTTGGTTTTCTCAAGCGTACTCTTGAGGCCAAACATATTATATTCCTGAAATGACGATCATTTCCATGTTTGGGCGACCTGAAGTTCTAAATTCACTTTGATTCTTAAATGTTATTTGACAACAGGGTCTGATATCGGTCTGCGGTCTGATAATGAAGCTCAAGCTTTCAAGCAGATAGTTCAGGTTGAGCGATTCAAATATTGAACTACGCGGTATTGTTAGTTTACTTGTGGTTCGTAGAGAGCGCGGTTGACGCGAGTCGTGAGAGTCGTGAATGTAGTTCCCGTCTTACCGACGGGCTTGTCTGAAGATTCATTCAACCACCGTCTGAGAGCAGCACAGATACCGCGATTTGCAAGATAAATTTTGGCGGTAAAACATACGGTCATTGTAAGGAATGGCATATACAAACATTGTGCATTGTGCAACGTAATGAAGACGAAAAACATTCCATCAGTTATCCCTACATGCATACATACATCCATCTTTCTATTAGATCAACTTAAAAATAATAATAATTATTATTATCGTAGGAATCCCTGCTGTAGGTTCATACCTTGCTGACTAACAAGGACGTTCGAATAATAGGGACCTAGGGAGGAATTTTACACTTTTTACTGAGTGTGCACATAGACACCAATATAATATATTCAAACTTTTACATCAAATAATGTATTTTTACTATTGTTATCACTTCCCATAGCTTAAAATGTGTAATTTCGATTGAACCACTTTGTGCTATTTGTTGCTAATGTTGCAACGAACCATTGGAAATGAACATTATTCGGCATGATACAAAACATAACATAAGTGTTAGACTGATATACTTTTCAGAACAGATAAGAGTATTTGGTCGTGCACGGACTTTCAATTTCATTCATCATTATACAGCGGGAAAACGAGCAATAAAGTTCTTTAACCAAACGACCAATGTTGTTATAACGAGTAATGTAAATAATAACAATGAATGCATTCTAACCAGCCACATTACTATGTAATTTTACATAAAGAAGTTCTTAGCGAGGGTAGGGCGGGGATCCAGCCCTTGGCCACTGATGGAAACAATTTTACATTGATGCTTGTATGTATTTATTTACATAAGTACTATATTATTGAATTTTAATAATGCCATAAATGTTACGGTTTTAGGTTTTTGTTAACTTTTCCCAGTTGTGTACTAAATTATAAATTTCGATTTAAATGTACATTTATGGAAGCCAATCTGTTTTCAAAACTTTGATGTCCAGGTGTTGGAAAAATGAGACTATACCACGTCCCAAAACAACCATATCGACATACGAGTGATTCCTGGCCAACCAGCGAACCTCAATTTCAAATACCGATCTCTGATTGGCCATGAATCACTCGTCGATGACTCACGCATCGATAAGATTGTTTTGGGATAACTTTAATACATTTTACCATATGTGGTATTAGCAAAGATTTGGTCTTACGAGGACATGTTGCTTGCTCCAAGGTAATGTGATGAAAATATATATCTTCTAAGTCATTGGCATAAAAAAAAAACTGTATTCACCCACATAATCATACGCAAAGTAATTTTAAAAAGGTAGTAAATGTAATGACTGTTCCACCAAAGCCATTTGGACAGTGAATCGTGTTAGAGTGTTAGAGAAGTAAAATCGTTTTAGAGAAGTTAGCCAAAAGAGCAAAGATTTGTTTTGTGGTAATGTGGGTATAAAATAAAATCATTGGAGATACTTTAGAACATTCTCTGTCTGCGACTTTGATAATAAAATAATTCCGGGACAGTCAATGCTAGTTTTTGAACGGCGAGTCAAAGAAGCGAACACAACACAACACGTTAGGGTCATAATTTTTCAGCTGCCTGTATGAACCTTCCTAAAGGTGTAATTTGTTATGTGTGCCTTCTTACACCTTTGCCTAATTTCAAAATCGATGTAGTAAGCCTACTTTACATAGATAACATGTCGTGTTTCGCAGCAACTTGATTGTGCACACTCATGCATAGTTGGCCACTTAATCAGCAGGTATATGTTCGTGGTTTATAGTACACACTATAAAACTACACTATCACAAGTGTATGTGTGCCCTTATAATCTACAAGTTCACGGTAGCCAATGATGAAGTACAAACGTCACTACATGGCTTTATAGGAGAACCACGTTTTAAGCGAGAGCTTATTTATATATTATATACAGTTCGTACAGCAAATACCATCAAGACCGCACCAAAGCAAACAGGTTAGTGATCTTCGGAAACAAACGATAGACCGTTGAACGTGATGATAATAATAAAACATAAATTTATGTTAAACTGTTTTTATCCTTTTTTAGAATTTTTCTAGGACGCTTTGATATTCTGTTGTTTTCTAGGAAATAAAACTGTATGACATTTTACATAATATTATAAAATATAAAGTGGCAAAAATAGAAAATAAACAATGGTTTCATCAAAATTACCTATCACGTTAAGCATTTTGAGTTCAATGGTTGGTGTGAAATTATATTGATGGAATATATCGAGAAATAGTATATGACGAAATGGAACTGAAACAATACACTTCGAAGATTACGATATATAAAATGTTGTTCTTATACCCAGAAGAAAAGTATTTGTTTGAATTTTGAACGCGGATCATAATCAAGCCATTCAAACTATATCTAAAAAGCATGAATGCAAAACGTTTGCTAATACGTGATTTTAGTATAGACTAGATCAGTTTTAATAATTTTTTACCTTTGGGGCCCGACGTGTTAAAAGCTGCCAACAAAGTGATTCTAATAGATTTTTAAACGCTGAATTTGAATAACGTCGTTGGCAATCGCCATTTTCACTTTTATACCCTTAAATCGTATTGGGGGTTGGTTGTTGCCGTCCAGAAGAAAAAAAATAACAGAAACCACTATTTTAAGACTAAAAACCAAACCAAATTTTTTATATACTTAGCAAAGATCAATTAATGGAAATAATAATTTAAAAACATGGTTTAAGTTAATATAGGGGTGTAAAACGAGGGCGCAACAAGAAAAAAGTGCATATTATTTTTGCAACTACTAGACTTTGAGCCAAAGGGTAAAAATGGCTCATGAATAAACGTGCCATACACCGTTGGAATACCAATACTCGCGAAAATATTGTTTAATATGGCTTTTTCTCAAAATCGGAAGGGAAAATGGCGTCGCGACGCCTCAACTTCAGATGTCTTAATTTCATGTGTGCACGTCTGTCTATATAAATACCTCTAACTTTTTACTTATTCTAGATAGAGCCATGCAATTAACTAATAGTAACTCGTAATGTTCAGTTTGTATATGAAAAAATAAAAAACAAAAACACAATTAGATAATAGTCCGTTACAGGATAAAATATACCATGGTTGCAAAATTGTAACAATTGCACTTGTTTGGTTAGCCCTGCGAGCCAAACTTACAAATTTGGTTATATAATATCCAATACACCGTTAAGTTAGTCATACTTGCAAATAAATTAGTTGGTATGGCACATTTCCATATTGGAAGGAAAAGTGGTGGTGTGACACCTCAAAGTAAGACGATATCTCAATTTCACTTATGCAGATATTGTGACAATTTATATAACTCGAGCTTTTGATTGCTTTCAGGAAGATCCATAGAGTTAGCCACTTTTAACTTTCAAATGTTAAGCTTGTTTATAGAAAAAATTATAAACAATAAAAAACATTAATAAAATAAGTACTCAGTTTCATAAAAAATAGACCTCCGTAGCAAGAATTGTAACAATCTCAAGACTTTGGTTACCCTGAGAGCCACATTTATGAAACTGGACCAATGTATCTTTAACCGTTGAAATCTATATATTATTTAGAAACAATGATTTGATATGGAACATTTCAATATCGGAAGGATTAGTGGCGTTGCGACGCCCCAAGGCCAAACAATGCCTGAATGTCATGCACGCACTTCTGTCTATTAAATAACTCTAGCTTGTTATTGCTTTTAGGTTAACTATTATCAACCCGTATGGTTAAGATTGTTCACATAAACAAAATTAGAAACAAAATAAATATTGATAATATGTTAAGCTTGTTTGTAGAAAAAATTATAAACAATAAAAAACATTAATAAAATAAGTACTCCGTTTCGTAAAAAATAGACATTCTTAGCGAGAATTCTAACAATATGAAGACTTTGGTTACCCCTGAGAGCTACATTTACGAAATTGGATCAATTATTTTTAACTGTTGCCATCAATATATATATATATATATATATATATATATTGTTTTATTATTTGGTATGGAAAATTTCAATATTGGAAGGGATTGTGTTGTCGCGACGCCCCAAAATTAAATATTGCCTGAATGTCACGTACGCACTTGTGTCTATTAAATAACTGTACCTTGTTATTGATTATAGGTAGAGCCATAAAGTTAACTATTATTAACTCGTAAGGCTAAGATTGTTTACAGAAAAAAATTTAAAAACAAAATAAATATTGATATGTATTCCATTTCATAAAAAATATACCATGGTTTTCAACAATTTTTAACAATCTCGGTAATTTGGTTACCCCTGAGAGCCAGATTGTTGAATTAAGTTATCAATGACTTCCACCATTGGATTCGTCACACTCCAAACAAATTTTTAAATCTAGCAAATTTTCAATATTGTCAGGCAAAAAGCTTAAAAGAAGGCATTGACCCCATCCACCTGCCCAGGGACTGCTACGTCCTTCTTGACACTTTCCTCCAAATACCCCCAACGACATATGATCTTCACTGTCGATTTCATCGTTAAACCAAAATGAATAAACAAATTTAGCCCACCCACATGGATCACTCTTCCTTCAAAGAGAAGCCAACTGGAGCAAAAGTTTGTACATTTCAGTATAGATTAACATGCACAAAATTAAAGTTCTACTTAAGTATTAAATTTCACAAACATACGTGAATATCATGTTTGTGTAAAATTTTAAGAGGAATAATTCTTGTCATATTCTATTTTGTCATAAAACTTAGCATTATGGAGATAAATGGGAAAACCCCTTGCAGTGGCGGCCATTTTGGTTTTTACGTACAGCTCGTGAATGCCTAAAATTTCAACCGGGCGCTATCAAAATTATTATTACATATACTTAAAGGAAGATACTTAGCCCACCCACATAGTTCAGTCTTCATTCATTGAGAAGCCCACTGGTGCCAAAGTATGTACATATTAGTACAGATTAACATGCAACAAATTTAAGTTCTACGTAAGTATTAAATTTTACAAACATACACCAATATCGTGTTTGTGTAGAATTTTAAGAGGAATAATTTTTGTCCTATTCAATTTTGTCATAAAACTTTGCATTATGGAGATAAATGGAAGAAACACTTGCGCAGTGGCGGCCATTTTGTTTTTTACGTACAGCTCGTGAATGCCTAGCATTTGAGCCGGGCACTATGAAATTTATTATTCTATAAGCTGAAAGGAAGAGATTGAGCCTACTCCCGTACTTGCTTCATCAAGGAGCCCACGGATGTACATTCGAGTAGAGACTTTGCTTCGCTCCGCTGCCCCTAGGATTATTACACTTTGCCACATTGTTTCAATTACTACACAATACCTAAATTATTTATACTAAATATGACAATTGTACACTATTCATGAATTGTCAATGATGTTTTCGGGAAAAAACAATATCTCCATTTTGTACCGTTTACTTGTAATGAAGTGAAATATTTCATTGTTGCTCAGCAAAAACTGCAAATGTTGTGTCAGAGAGCCATTTTCTTGTTTAGTTTCGACAAAAATTGGAAATCTGAAATAGCCAAATTCTTCATAATACATTTTTCTACTAACAGAGTTTTACCAATAAATTTTATGATAATTTTCTCCGGACTTATGAATTATTAAAGATGATTCCGTAAAAATTGATTTTTAGGGGGTGTTTGGGGTGTTTGGGGTTGAAATACTCAAAACAAAAACTGCCAACAATGGTTTTTGAATGCAGAATATTCACTTGAGTAAGAATAACCTTGTCGGCAGCTTTTAACAACCCGGTACCCCAATATCGAGGAGACACATTTTTTGAAAACTGATCTAGTCTAGTATGACGATATTAATCGCAACACAAATTTAACTAGCAAATCTCACGTTATCGGGTAAGTATATTCTTTGTAACGAGTAGTATAGTAAAAGTCCAAAGTAGACGAACTTGAAAGTACGCCTCAAATCTAGCGCGAAATCCGAAACAAATGCTCCCTCACATACAAGAAAGTCGATTTACAGAATTCAACAAACAGCGCAGTTTCAGATTAGTAATTGATTAGTTAACGGACAGGTGGCTCAAAGAGGTAAAAAAAGAGTCACCCTTTATTTCTGGCGTTGTTTAGTCACTTATTGGAATAATATCTGAAACTACATGTTTGTGAATTCTGGAATTCGGTTATATAGATAGTTTTTCTTATCTATGAATGCGAAAGTTATTTACTTTCGAGTTTTTAGTAGTGAACTTCACAGTTATTTTACTACAGGTATAACAACAATCAGCAGCCACATCTCAGGAGATTTTTTCCTTTTCTGTGGCTGTAATAATTCAAGTTACTGCAGAATAAGTTATGCAATGTTGAAACTGAATAAATTGAATAAAATAAAAACCAATGTTAAATATAAGTGTAACTTTGTAAAACAGGGTCTATACACAAATAATTTACATCAGACAATGTAGACATTGCAACACTGGCGATGTATGTAAAATATCGTCATTATCTTCGTCAGCTATACTAGCTTGTTGAATAGAAATCTAACAAACTACGAACAAAAAAGAGTGGGGTTGATTAGTCTAATGGCTAAAACAAAAATACTCTCTATATTATATGGTGTGAAAGGCAGACTCGAAGTAGGACGATACTTTTCAATCAATCTGCCCAGGAGAGTTTCATTTCTTCCATTATACTCTCCGTCATAAAAGAGTTCATAAACGAAACGTTCAGGATTCACTACTGTATTTAGTTGAAATGTTTTTTTTTGTAAACTCGACTCCACGGGTAAAATTACTTCATCGATCCTTTCCCAGTTATCGCACGCAAATCAATGTGACTATACCAGCTCGGGTTATAGTCACATCGCATGCTATTCGATGTGACTATACTAGCTCGGTGCATCGATGAATCGTGTAATGTCATGGTCGTGATATGATATGTGATTGCAATAGCAATTATAATAATGCATGCTTCTTTTTTATTGTAATTAACAATCTGTTTTTGGAAATAATGAGACGAATACACAACATAATTATTTATAACACACAGTAAATAAATAATATTATTATAAATAAGTTTATTTAGAAATAAAGATCACAAGCAAATGTTTAATTATTTTCAATTATTTTAAAAGTATATAAAAGTATAAAGTATTTTTTTAAAGAATTATTTTCATAATGTCAAATGTGATTCATGGACGAATTTGGGAATTGCAATAATTGTTACGGATTTCGTTTTACTTTATGGAAAATAATATGGCTATGAAACCCCTTCCGTAGCAACAACAGTAAGAGCCTGCAGGAATCAGAGCTCAAAAATCATGAGAATTTAAGATTTTCTGTTCGTATCTTTAAAACAACTTTTAAAATCGAGATTGTGGGAGATAGCGCAGCTAGATGTTATAAAGGTCAACTGATAACGGCAAAAAATATATGCGAAATTCATTACGTTTGAATAAAATCCGATATTACAATAATATCTCAATTGTCTGATTTCATTTATTTATTTATTTATTTATTTATTTATTTATTTATTTATTTATTTATTTATTTATTTATTTATTTATTTATTTATTTATTTATTTATTTATTTATTTATTTATTTATTTATTTATTTATTTATTTATTTATTTATTTATTTATTTATTTATTTATTTATTTATTTACAGTACATGGACACTACAGCATTTTATGCCAATAGGCGTGACCACCAAACAAAACAAATAACAACATTAATCCAATCCAATTAATCCAATAATAATCCAATCGGAGTACATTTTGTATATATTTTTTGGGTTTATATTATTTTCACTCATTTTCAGGTCCCAATAAAATGAGGCAAACAATTTTGAAAGAATCGAATACTAGATACAAAAATCTGCTCCACATGTTTTGTTTAGTATTTGTTTTTAATGTTCACATTTTTATTTTGCCCGTTTTGGTAGTGACGTATAAGGTAAACCTAGCTTTGAAACTTACCTGAGAATGTATTTCTCGATCAATGAAATACATTTTCTCAGTACTTTCCTTTAACATAACTCGACAAATAAATTTATAACTGAAATTATGTCTGCTCTACCCGACAAGTCATTAAACTCAGGTCCTAGACAGTTATGATCACTCAAGGCTTAGAACAAAGGATATACGGTTATTAGTGATTGATGAATATTATTTCTATTTCATCATTAAATCCAACTGCACGACAAAAACATTGCCTTAGGTTGGAAAGGGAATGATCCCTCTTTTATCTTAGTCTTATAGAAAAGCTGAAAGTATAAGGGGTGGAAAAAGGGGAGGGGGGGGGGGGGGGGGAGGCAAGTCGTTTCCCTTTGGTTGTGGTGTACCGATGTAGTACAAAGAATGTTAAGAATATTATCAAACCGAGAGAGAAAATATATCATTATATGCAGGCAAAGCGGAGCATTCATGCAAGTTCTACATTAATTTATTTTAATCACCTAGATAAACAAAATAACCGAGCAACATCTTCCATGAAATATTTAGTTTAGCAGAAAAGTGAGTCTGGGTGAGTCTGGGTCACTCATATAGCAAGGGCAAGCTCGCACCAGTTCTCACCAAAATAAATCACCAGAAACCAATATCTGTAATAAGAGAAGACAAGACACAGCCACAAAAAATACTGGTCCAAATATCTAGACACTAAATTAAACCATAGATTATTGCAGCCCATAGTAAATACCACAATTCTTTTTGCATACGATCTCGTGATCATAATTCATACAGAAACTCAGATGTACAATGATACAAACGTCTATGCTACGAGAACGAGGGTAAAATAAATAAAAATAATCTCGAACATTTAGGCAAAGCCAAATAATTGTACTTTTGTTTCTGATTTACATACACATGTTAAGACGGAAACATTATATTTTATTAAACCTTGACCAAACATTGTTTTCCTAGTAGGGAGAGTATAGCTATCAGAGTATAGCTAAACTGTTCCAGCCCTAAAAAAGAACTATGTAGCGGTAGCCATCGTATAGGTTCACGTTTCAAAAGCATCACAAAATGGTGCCGTGTTTTGACTTTACCAAAATATTAAGACGTGAAAATATTCTACGCTCTTTAATTATTATAAGCTCATCAAGGTATTACAATACTTTCCTTTGTTCCTTTTATTAACGTCTGCCTACACATTTTTAGAAATTCCAGCGTAAAGAAAAGAAAATACTCAATTTACGTTTTCAATAAAGAATCTATTCTTCAATGTAGATCGGATTTCAAAACTGTGAATGGAGACTAAGTTGATGGCAATGAAGATGCTACAGGCTTCACGTCTCATATTTCTGCAATGGTGAGGTTAATGTATGAAGATGAAAAAACACCTAATAGATGACAGCAATATCCAAGCAAGGGTTCGAACCTGGAATGCAAGCACGGTGTTTTAGTTAGTAGACAAACGCCTACACACACAACATACAGCTAACTTCTCCAGTCAGCAGGAGACTCTGATTATGTATGGTCAAAAATATCTACCTGAAAAGGAAATTTGAAACCTGCATATATAGTAAGTAAGTAAGTAAGTAAGTAAGTAAGTAAGTAAGTATTTCTTTATTTTCATGTTAACATGTATGAATACAGGGTTACAAGAAAAAAGGTGAGGTTCAAAAAATACATTTTTGTTCTTCCACCCTACCATAATATCTTAAAATATTTTAAATTTATATATGAACAGTTGACAGACTCTCGTCAGGTGAGGTAAGACGCCCGTTTTAGGGAAACGTATTGTTGTGGATGGAATATCTTCACAAGGGGGTTCTATCTGTTCACAATTTATAACCGAATTAATTAATTAATTAATATTGAATCACTGGAATATTAATTTATACATTTTACACTCAAGCGAGCGAAATATTGATTGTCCTGCGCTCTTGATTGTATTTCTTTTAAATCAATGGCTAGGTTTATGGCAGACACTATCATTCAAATTATTTGAAAAAAGGATGCACACTTGAAATTGTCAATTCCGCTCTTTGTTGGATGGCAAGTGTACATGCTTCTTACACGTTCTTACAACGTAAAAGTTGTTTCAGAACCAGTAGGGAATCCACATAAGATGTTCACAAATTTTTTAACTAAAATATCATGTCTGAAAACATACATGATACTATAAGTAACCTAGACCAATGATGGGTGACATACCACATATACGGCACGAACCATTTAACTATGTAGCTACATTGTAGTTTTATAAATCGCTTTTTCCCATGTTCATGACCGTCAATCTTGGTGTTAGGATACATAGATTCCAAAAGACTATAGAATATTCTGTTTGATGGAGACGCAACAACGTAATATCATAATAACAACCTTTATTCGGTCTCGGCAGCCAAAGCTGTTGCTTATATTCTGTTAACTCCGAGAACTTGTGCAAACTAGTTCTTCGTTTCGTGGGGCCAACAGACTTAAGGCGGAATGCCGAGTCAAGTATGATTTGGTTATGGTTGCTATGGAGTTTGTATCTCTGATGGAAAATAGCATGTATTAAAACAATTCCTTAGCAACAAATCCTGTACTTAACTAGACACTTGACTGTGCATACGGGCTAATGCTCTATTATCGACGTAAATTACTGAGCATCAAGACACAAGTATAACTTCAGATCATAATAATCTTATACACGATAAGAGGCAACAGCTTATTCACAGATCTTCTTGTTCTCGCAGTCCACTTCTTCCGCTTGTCTCACCCAACTGATGTTCGAAACATACAGTTGAATAAATGTGCACAGTTGTATTATTAACTTTAAATATTCGAACGACAATGTATCTCTTCATGTATGTGACAGAGCAATAACAGTGCAATGTTTTCAAAATAACTGATACCATCGACCTGCCTAAACGCCGCGTCGCATAAAATTATGTTTTGCATTTGAGCAGATTAAATGGGAATTGACTAGAATACAGCCTTCACTAGTCAAATACAGCTGACCTAGGATGCATTAAAGGAGTGAAACCCGCAGGTTACGCATACAAGAGAAGTTACTTTACTAACAGAATAATATTTAAAACATGCATTGAGTTACATAACTGACTAAAACTTATGAAAAGAATGAGATGATTTGAGCTAATCACCAGTGTTATGAAGTTAAAGCAAACTGTGAGGTTGTGTGGGCGTGGTGTTAACTAATATGGTATAAGCCGTACAAGAGCTGTGTTTGTCGCAAATTTCTCATACAGTTTTACTCTGGTGGTCAATCATGTAACCAAACATACCCTAGTAGAAACAGAGAAGGAAGAAGGCAGAGAGAAGTGTTTCGTTACGTCATAGTGTTGAAGGTGTCGCCTGGTGAAGAATGGGAGAACAAAGGTGCGAATTGATGAGTTTAGGGAGGATTTTCTCTCCCGTGTTTATTTTGTACCTGCGTGGCTCTGTTTTGCTTCAAACCATACCTGAAAAATCACGTATATCCCAACATCTGAAAAATATAAAAATATAATGCATTTATTCTGATATTTGATTGGAATTGTGTTGTTCTTTTCCTACGAACCCTTTCCAAAATTATACTGCAAATACTTTTCCCGAGCATTTAAGTCAATATCTGTAAACAAATTTCGCCTCCGGCTTCACCCCATTCTGGGCAAAACTTTTATAAATCTCCCCTCCCCCCCCCCCCAAACTAATAACTGATAACTCGCACCCGGGCTGGACAGTGGGAGTGGAATTGCTATTGAGATGTAAGACGGATATGAAACTCAAATCACTCAACATAAATAGTGAGTTTGCTACATTGAGGTAAAGCACATCCAACTCGCAGCCCTGACCACAGACAACGCACGAGAGCTGAGAGCGCTGTCGTAAACAGAAGGCCACAATAATATGATACGTTTCTTTTTTTACTTTGGGTGTTTAAAATACCAAGTGCACATTAATGTACATGTGTGCTCAAAGTGTTTTCATAAATATTAAATAAAGAATCGAACATTTCTCATTTTTGGAACGATTTTCATTTATAGAAATATGTATTTACAATTTTATTAAGAATATAGCAAATATTAAGATTGCTTAACTTCTTTCTGGACTCGGGAAACGATTAAAGGAAGGCAGAAAGGTCACGTGAAACTGTTAAGTCTAGAGCCCATACCATAGCTTACGTTGTTGATTTCAAACGTAAAAAATAGAAAATCTTATAGGTTTTACTGCAAGATGTTACAAAATGTCGATACGAGACATTCGTCCAATCAGCTCACTGAAACAACTACATCCCTCCTCTGAGAAAATATATGACTGTGTGTAATTTAATTAAACTGCATCGAGACAAAAACAAAGAAACAATAAAACACAAAAAGACTTGTAGAAGAGAACTTCAAAAATAGTATAGCAAAAATACTGACTAAGTTAAATGAAACGTCTTAGATAGAGGGTTTTAATATTTTGTACATTCTTAGATTGCGATTTGAAAAGCACGTTTTCCAGTATCGATATTAATACAATTTGAATGTATTTTAGGATGACTTCTCGTAGCTTTTATATGAATGAAAAAATGATAAAGAAACGAATTGGGAGGTGTAAGGTGACATCGTTTATAGACTCACTCCATGTATTGTTACGAATTACAATCCAGTTATATATTTTTACAAAATCGAAGAATACAGATCCACAATCCCCAAAAGCACCAAATTTAACTGTCGCGATTAAAGAAAAACCCCAAATTCTTAGGTTTAAATTATCCATCTAAATTCCAAATCATTCTCGATAGTCAAAGAAAATTACAGACATTTCGATTTCTGAAATTCCAGTTTTCCTCCAATGATTTCCGATTGGCGCCATCCATCTTCGTTGTCCGCGCGGACACCCAGGGCGCTGCGATCGCGCGCGGCCACCGGAGAGGAATTCATTACAGCCAGAGATCCTTGCAAGCAGGCTCGTATCTCTTCTTAGTACTCTAGGGATGTTGTGTGCATGGCCTCAATCGATATCTCCCAGTTTCCCTCCCTTAAATTACCAGCCCCCCTCCTCCACCCTCCCTCGCCATCAAGCATGTGTGTGCCATTAATTAGTGCGTCATTATTATGCGGGAGAAGTAGGAGCATACCGAAATCCTCCCCCGCTCCCCCCCCCCCTCTTCAACCTTTAACGTATCGCAATGATGATCGATTGGCGGTATGTTTATTTATATGCCATCATATCTTAAGGGCGGAAGGAGGGTGATTGTTAGTCAAGAAGGTTTATTATTGATGTTGTAACTTTAAAATGCAAATTTTAAGAATGATTTGGTTGTTGGTAAAGTTGCTTCATAAGAAGATTAATGGCGGGAAGAGATTCAAAATTCAGAATATCAACAAGATACAATGTGTTCGAAAAAACTCATCACATCACTCAGTATTGTAAAGTTGAGTTTCAAAGGGATGTTATTTTTTGTAGCTCACCTAGCCAAAACAACAAAACTATCCTTGTCCATTGTCTATTCTATTCGATTGTATGTTATTATACCGAACAGTTTCAGAACTGCCCTAGTGTTAACACGCATGTTCGAATATGTCTATTTTACAGTTATGTTTATTTATCTAACCACCTAATGTATTATTTATTTGTTGGCCGAAATTTTTATAGCCAATAATTGATAACACTTTCCCTTTGTCATGTGCTTAATGATTGATCATCGTTATTGTTTATTGGTTACTGGTCCGCGGTATTCCTTGTATTAGATTGTTGTGTGCTGATTATTTATAGAAGGAAATTGGTTTGCGTTATATATTACTGTGCGATCTAGAGCACGTGGGAAGTTTGAAGACATCGTTCGAACTTGGACAAAACTCGACAAGGAAAGTAAAATTTCAACAATAACTGTCCGATGTGTGTCCTACACATGGCACTAGCTTTGAATAAGTAATGGTTGCAAATGTGTTTTGACATTTAGCCTGGAGCTTTTTCAACTGCCCTGGCTATTTGATTTCACTCTTACCTGTTGTTTTGAAGGGTTGGATCGGGTGTGCGTGGGGTGAAACCAGCAGCCAAGGCTTTTATGTCGTACATAGCAACGGCTTCTTTTAATTACTTTTCCTTCCCCTTAGGTTTTGCCGCCGCCATTGTTATTGTAGTTATTGATGTAATGAAACATAGCTTATGCTCGATAAGGCATTCAAGAGAAACTATGCATTTCATTAATAACGACTTGTGAGATGAAGACGAGGCATTTTTATTTTGAATAACGCCACTTTACTTTTGATATGTTATAAAATATAGATATTATAGGCTTATAACTTTTGAGAGGCAAATGTGATTGACTTAAAAAACAAAAGAGAAAGTTTTAGCAGGCTTAAGATACTCTAGTACACAATAATAACTTTGTGATAAACTGCAGTATGGTGTAGTGTAGTAAGCGTTGGTCTAGAAAACTGATAAGAAGTTATGTCCAAAATCGTCAGTATAGGTTGTTCACTTTGTGTGCAATGTTTTGTGCTATATAGAACATGAGGGAAATTTAAGAGATTTTCAAGTAACTTTTCCAAACAAATGTTTTTCTAACCGTTATGTAAATGTGTTGTTTTTATACTGGTACTATGACCAAATAGTGAAGTTTCTTATGCATGTTATGTCTTGAATGATATACACTGTATCTAAGGCTGTCATTCCCTGCGAAAGTGTATAATCAGTGAGCACTGAGCAGACTGTCGACAACCGTATTGAAATATTTTCATATCGGAGATAAACCAGTACTATAGTATCAAATCAAGGTAATCCCGAGTTTTAGTATTAGATCAAAAATGTATATTAACAATCGGAACAAATGAATTTCAGATGATATACAAGCAAGAACTAATTTTAATTACTATTGAATTTTAAAAATATGCCGAGAGGGTATTGTATTTCTTTATTCTCATGATCTGTACAGTGTATACAATATACATTGTATCTTGACGGAGGGGGAGAGATCGAACATAAATAAGATGTGGTAATACCAAGTAATACACACTATAATACAGTAACATAATACATAGACAGTAATAATAATTATCTCTCCAAGCAATCTTGAGTAGTAGAAAATGCTACGGTGTTTTTAGTTGGAAATCGATCTATAGATTTAAAAACGGGATATACATTGTCGTGATATAAAATAAATCGGGACGCGGGGTCTCTAAAATTGGGACGTGTGGCAACCCCAGACTGAACACAACTGTAAAGTACAGTGCTATTAGAAATAAACTACACAATGTTGTTATAATGCTATTTGTTCACGAATCACACATGATTGTGTTAGTCCAAAACTACATTTACTTAATTGAAATAGAAATAGCAAATATCGAGAGGGGAGACAACACAACTTGTTGTGTGCTGGGATTAAACGGACCCCTAGGTTTATAACTTTTAACTCGCTTATCAAAGGCCAGCACAATGGATTCCAGGCTCTCGCTAAAAGCCCTTCTGCCTACGGAGGGTGCACTTTCTATTGTTTTCATAACGGAACTCGGTGCACACTGGAAGCCTTTCAAAAAACTTGTGTGCCGTTTCAATAGAGAATATTACGTACTCGACATTTTTATAACATTCCAATTAAAGATATGAATGCAACGTGGAAACGAAAAACTGAAGACAACTAAATAAAAACAAATTTTCCATAGTTGGTTCTGTATAATATTATATCAATACAAAAATTTTGAGAAAGAACTTTTGTGTTCTATTATTGTATAGAAACCAATTATTGTGAGAACTGCTGTTAACGATTATATCGGAAAATTATTTAATAATTTAATGTTTTTCGTATCTTTTTGACTGTTTTGAAAGTAACTAATGACAAGTCTTCAGCAATTATTACTCATTACTAATTATTAATTTTTATATATATTACTCTCTGATTAGTTAGTTGTTAGACATTATGTTAAAATCATGTAAAATGCTACATTTGTTGTAAATAACATAGCAATGTCTGTATAGTCATACATTTAGGAATCCTATTGTTGCATTTGTACTAATTATTACTACTGAACAAGCCATTGTTTCTTTCATTAGTAACCATGTTGCCATCTTGGTTACCCTTTTTGTGTTCCCAGAGAAACTGTGTCACCGCTTCACCGTGGTACGCGAACCCCGGGTTGCGCTGCACACGCATCGTCGTAATCTAGGCAAAGTCTTAATCTAAAGATTAGCCCGGAATGACACAAGTCATCTTATTAAACGCTACCCAGCAACATCAGCAAATTGCTAGCTGAAGCGTTATGCGAAATATGAACGTGGAATTGGTTTTCCACATATTAACCCTCCGTGTCTTCATTAACAAGCACACATCTCTTTCCCGCAGCCACAAGGTAAACCTTTAAATGACTTTTAAAAGGAGAGGATCTAAATTACTTCATTTCAAATTCAAGCGTATTCTTAATTACATATTAAAATTTTAAGAGTTCGTTTTCGTTAGATTCCGACTCGATGGTGATCTGGAAAAGTAATTAGAAAACAAATTATCTGTATGTTGGTTTTTACGTCTTGCGAGTTTGTCTTTGTGACAAGACGAGACTTAGTGATCAGTTTGAAACGCGTTTAATTACAGAGAATTCGCATTCCACCATTTTGTTATTACTACGGAAATCGCGTTGTGAGGCAGCGTTTACACAACGCGTTTTATTACAACATGAGTTAGCAAAGAAACAAGCAGAAGCGTCAATGCGTGAGAAATCATATTCCATTTTTTTGTTTTTATTTTTCATTATATTTTGTTATTATAAATAAAAATCTTTTAGCAACAAAAAAGTATTCATTTCAAGAATGGATTAATTACATTGTTATTATTTCTTACTCGTTGTTAGCTATCTCTTAACAAATACGCAGTCGCGAAAGTAATCACATGTCTTAAGATTTTTTTCATTTCAAAGGAAGTCCCTAAAGAAATATTATTGATGTATTCTTAGATGATTGTGGTACTGTGCGTAGCGTATTCAGCAGGGAGTTATTATAATCAAGCGTAGAATATACGTCGTCGAGCTCAACGCTAATTGTCAACCGCAACTGGAAGGGAATATTGTCCAATGTTGAAGAAAATTAAAAAATGTCAGTTGGTGTGAACATGTTGTCACAATCGACAAAGCTGTAAAGCTAAGTCTGTACGAATATATACGGCACAAATAATTGCAAGAAGTGCTGTGTAGCTATATATATACAAATCATTAAGAAATGGAAGCCTCGAGTTTCAAATATAAACGCTTCAATACATTCTTCGAAACGTAGAGATCTGCGTAACACCTAAAATAAATTTGTGTTACAATGAAATATCATAAAATATAATGGCAGTCTACAATGAGTAGAATAGAATGTATAGAAATGTCACCATTAGGAAAGATAGGCTAAAATTAATGAGTTCGCCGCGACTTCCATCTTTAATCCTAGAAATGATGCTATACAGTTTTTCAGTATTTAATGTTTAACTTTTAGTTTGTTGCATGACCTAGTAATTATATTATCTGGCCCAAATAACATCTTGGATCATGAGTTCGATGCAGCATATAGGTGGTTTATTTGTTACTGTGTGTGACTAACTACTGAAACGAATTAGAAGAACCTATAAGTGAATGGGTATTTTTTGTTTTGTTTATTTGTTTTTATTATGATTCATTTCTACCCATTAACTATCTGTTATGTATAAATATTATTTTAATTACATTGTCAGCTCGAACAACAAGGATTCTTTTCCTAACGCGAGCTTACCATAGCAAGGTTTTCAGTTTGTTGTATGTATACATTATATTTATATTTTGTTCTCTTATGTTTCATTAATCTTTATTGTTTGCATGTACTGTATGGAAGTATGTTTATGATTTATGGGAATAAAATGATCTGAAATTGAATTGATGCTTGATGGTAACCGCAGTGCAGTCGCAGACAGGCTTACGTCAAACTTATGCAGTTTAAATTAGAAAGTATGCATATTTGTACTATATCAAATTTTATGGACTTAGGTTTTACATAATACAGTCCTACACCAATGACAACTAAACCCGTTTACTCCCCTATATCCCGTTAGAGGAATCCACAGAAAATAAATATACTCTACCCTATTTTTTGACAAATTATTTGAAGTCTGAACATATTTCTTGAATTCTCGATTCTTTCTCAACAGCGCATCAGTTTGAGTATGCTAATATCTAGTGCGCCTTCTAAATGATAACTGTCCAATGGATAAAATAAATTTGGTGGAGTTATTTTACATTTTTGTCCCACCCTAATATATCGTTCCTACATTTATTACACCTACGTCCCTCGTACAACGACGTCAGCTTGCGCTGTTCTCTGTCAACCTCCTGCCATCCTACCTTGAAAGTTCAACACCTCTGGTAATCTGCACTAACCTTCAAGTAACACAATATAATACCTAGAGGTATTTTCTTATCGTCAGAAGACTTTTAATATCTTATGTGCTTGATAATGCATTACACGACTGGTATGTGAAAACAAATACAAACTTTTTCGTCTGGTCTTAGGAACTTTATTATTCTAGTGGTTTTCTATCAGTCAGTGCACGGGAATCTTCATGGGTTTTTTGGGCCTCGCCCAGTGGTTAATTTGTAAAATAATAAATGGGCAGACGCCTGACATTCGTCTCGAGTACAATATCGTATTAATTTTGTATTGACTTTTCAATTATTTACCCAAGACTTTTTTTTACAATGGAAAGTAGTTTATTTATTTTTTACATTTAACAAATACATATTGGAGACTAGCCCCCAAAGAGCCTAGGCTCGCTGTAAGGGGCTTTTACATTATGGTTATGTGATGGACGGAAAAGTAAGTAGGCGGACGCGTCCTCCCGCAAAAAATAAGTGGGCGGACGCGTCCGCCCGCGTCCGCCCCCAAAATAACCACTGGCCTCGCCACTGTATTCACGTTCTGTTCTCTCCTAGTGACGTCACTGTCCTTGCTGCTACATCTTCACTCAAGCTGCTACGTCGCCATGTCCGATCCAGCTGCACCAAACCTCGCGTGATTGACACGAAATGGAATTATTGCTGATAAGACGTGATGTGCGAGAAAGGTGTAGCGGTCCCTTTAAAATAAGGCTTTTAGTGTTGCTAATTATTTTCAACATAAAGTGCACACCCACAAGCATTTTGTTTCAATATGCACGGAGGAATTGGATGGAGGGGTAGGCAGAACCCAGTAGTAACACAGCACAATACAGGGGAAGCGGGACTGACACATCAGCTCGAATTAAGAATTAAGCAACCGAGTGAAGAAGACAAAAGGTTTTGTTATAGGGACGTATTTGTAAAGAGGTCTCTTCATTCGAAATAAAATATTAGAATCGGTGCAAGGTTTTGGCGTAGCGATAAATTTAAAAAGTTGAGTGAAGTGAACACTGTCATTGCACGATATAGCTACACTGTAGCCGCTGTGGTTGTTTTCAAAGCTGGTTCCAATGGTCGAGAGCAAAGTCTAATGGAAGTATTAATGAGTTATGGTGGCAAAGTTCTGCATATAAGCTAGTCCAGTGGTCGAAGGTAAAGTCTAATCATTCTAATGTATATTAATGGAAGTCTTATTGCACAACTCATGCATGTAAGTTAATTTGTTTATTACAATTCAATATATACCTTCTGTCCTTCGATTGCAAATATGCTGGCAGTGCATTACTTGCAGTGATGGTAGATAAACGCAAGCAAAACATGTCGATGGGTCAAACTGGAATACAAATAATATTATATTCGATGAAAACATAAGTACGAATCTCGAAGTTATATATATAGGTAAAAGCATGAGCAAAGAGGAAGGGTTCTGAAAGATGGAAGTGATAAGTATGAATGTGAATGTAAATTACATACAAACATGTATGAACAAGTTTAGCATGACGTATACACGCGGGGACAGCCGTGCACTAACGAACGGGATCGAGCTATGAGACATGTTGAGTTGGGGTAGCGATAGTTACCGATGAACAGTAACATTGCCTTCAAAATGTTGTTAACATTTGCAATGTTACTTCGGCCAAGCTAATGCAAAAGCGGCCGGAGATATTTTGTCTCACCCTGTATAAGTGCCGAACACTGTGCACACATCAATCAAAAATGTAATTTGAATTCATTAGCCTAGCATATTTAAAATACATTGATCACCATGTAAAATCATATTAATCTCTAAAACGAATCACTTCTTTTAACGCATATAAAACAATACTCTTATTAGGGCTGCCCAACGATATCGATAATTCGATACGATATCGATAAAAGAACAAGCTAATTGTAAAAAAAAAAAATACGTCACGTCACGCCATCAATCACAACATCGCTGTTTTGTGTGGATATTTCAAATTTTGAATAGTACAACACACAAATTGACACACAATCATAATAAGACATTTCAAATTAAAATAATTATTTACGTATTACGGTAATATTGTTTATAATAAATGGCCTCTGGCTGGTCTGAAAATCCTTAAAACAGAACAGACGAGAAAAGTTTAGATTTCGCGATGTCACCGATATTGATACGACACTTTATAAGTTCGATATCGCAACGCGATATCGATATTTCTTCCCGCGATATCAATATGATTGTTGGGCAGCCCTAATTCTAATAGTCAAGAATGAAATAGTTGAACAGCATTTCAATATCACAAATTTTCTGCAGACGCTCATCTCAAGGCGTTTTCTAAACGTATTTCACAGGTGAATCAGGAAATTTGACTGTATAAATTATGACTGAATAAAACTTCAAAACAACCTTCAGACAGAGGGTAGACCAGAAGGGTGGGGGTGGGGGAGGGGTAGGGAAGGGGAGGGGGTTTCCTCGAGCTCGCGTTGTCTTGAATGAAAGTCCACCTCCCTAGCCTGGACGCCCCCGAACAATGCTCGAATAGTCACATCTAGTCGATAACAATGTTTGATTTGAACATTCCCACAAGGCAGTTGACCTGGATCAAAGTGTGTAGACAAATTTCTAAGAAACGTTTCGTTTCACTTATATATCGCAAACAGTAAGCCCCATTGTCATATGCACTAATAAAACATAAAACGTTCAAACGTAACCGGGAAACCTAAAAACTACTGCGCACACAATTAAAACTCAGCATCATTAAACAGAGTTGTTGTGGTAGTGTTGTAATAAATATAAAACGAAGTAGACGAACAAAATTATCACATTATTATGCAACGAGGACAATTGAGACAACAATGTGAATCCTTCGTGATGAGGGCGCGATTACATACTGGAAGAACAGCTTGTTTATGTTGAAGATGAGCAAGATATGAACGTTGTAAATTTGTTCGCGTATTCAGTTTTGCCAACTGAAACCTAAACCCCAACACTCTAACAGACTAAAACAGTATGAGAACAATGGTCACCCTTCAATCTCCTGACCTAGGTTTAAGCTGTTTAACTGTGCTTAAGTCCAAGTCTAATTGTACCAAATGGAGGGAGCTAGAATCCCACCGAAGGAATTAATGTTTGTAATGTATCTTTCCTCCTCCCCTTTCATCCACTGATTACGTTGAACAGTATTTGTATGTTTCAGAAATGAAATGTAAGTTACATTAAACTGTTTTAAAATTAGTAAAAACAAGAATGAAAGTAATTTATTAAAGCACTTCTGCAGTGTAACGCACAAAACAATAGAGAACAATATTACTAAACACTGTAATACATTCATAAATTAAAGTATGTATTTTCCTTCCCTTCTTTTCACAATTGCGTGTATTTCATACATGTCAATTTACTATTTCATTTCTTGCACCTATATTTCTTTTTTCGTTTAAATTGCATTGTTTTCTCTTTCTATAGTATTTATGTTATGTTGTTCTTGGATTATCTATATGCCTACATTTATATGATTTTCTTTTTTGTTATTATAATTATTGTTTTCCCTTTTCCTTGTACCTGGTATAGTTGTACATTTTATTGTTCTCTTTTCTAAATCAGGTTTATAACTTAATAATTATCATAAGACAGTAAATAAATAAATCAATACATTCCATGAATATGAAAGTGATGTCTCATGACGATTGACGACGATGTGTTGGAATGTAAGTTTGGTGGTGACGGGAAGACAAAAGGAATACACAATACACAATCATGCAAAAGCAATAAAATAACATAAATTAAAAATCAGGAGTAGTTCAGTCAAACCGATTACGAACCCATGCTCTCGTACCAAACAATGTTCGCCAATATTGGCGGGTGGGCAAAAGCCCTCGAGGGAGGATTAAATAGTGTGAACACACTACGGTGAGTTGGACTCGAACCCAGCCCCCCCCCCCCCCCCCCTCCCCACTTTAAAGCCAGACCTTGATCCTTAGACCACGATATGAACGAGGCCCTAGCATGTAATTCTAAAAACATGTAAATGTGAAGAAGAAAGTCCCATCTAAATAAACACGTAGTAACACAACCTTTCTTAACAGAGAGAATCATTCATAATAATATCATGATTGGAACATGCAAAATAGATTATATCTGTTTTCGCGTATGCAATGTTTGCTAAATTTAAATCTACGCTTAAGCCGAATCTTGCATGCCAATATACTCTTAAATATGGCATAAATATAACATAATATGTTCATGTACATTTCGAGACCATAAAAATGTTCTTTAAAACGGTCAACGGTTAAATGGTCGAAATCGCAATAGCACAGGCAATAGTCTGACAAATGCGAAACTGAATCACTTTGCATCAGACGTACTAACAATAAATTAATCAATAAATTAGAAAATGTGTATGGTGGAAATAAATACAGAAATAAAATACAGTTGGAAATATATAAATATAAAAATATAAAATTAGTAAATATAGTTGGAAATAAAATGCAGTTACAACGCATGAGCTACTCGACGCACATAATATTTGACACGTGTATCTTTTGAGTGTTTTGTAAGTTATTACATTAAACAATACACCAATGGGATGGTAGATGACCTTGGCCAAGCAGGATGGGGCTACTTGACAGAATAGTTTGGCATCTGAGACATACGCACAATGGCCGACAATGACGCAAGACGCTAATGATGCGAGTAAGTAATGCGTAGTGTTGCATGACTTCGTCTAGATCCACGGCGGTCGAGCGAACAAGGAGGGGGGGTTGAATGAAATCAATGCAACTAAGTCAGCCTGCTTTCTTATGGACGTATTAGCAACCCCTTAATTCAGTTTCGGAGTTCGAGTTGAAATGAAGTCGAAATCGTGTAATGATAATTACAATTTTGATCAAAACTCCAAGACCGAACGCGAACGAGGCAGCAGCGTCATTATTTCAGAATAATTTAAAAATGTAAAATCTCAATGTTTTAGCATATTTAAATGAATATAATAGACACATGCCAACCAGGCTCCGCCATTCACTTCAATTCTCCTGCAACTGAAAATTAATTTGAGTTTCGAAAATTGGAATGAGGATTGAGTACGTCGAGCGTAGGGGCGGCAGGGGTGGGGGGAGGGGTGGAGGGGTATGCTGATGAGCGGCCATACTTTCTTTTCCACTTCCTTGGTTTTCTCCTCATATTATCCAGGGTAGGCCTTCTCATGTACACGTGGGTGGAATACGTACGTGCGGGAGATAGAGCGGGAGTTTTTCTCTTCGTCTTACTTCTATGAGGGAAATGAGAAGAGGGTGGTTCCTATGCGCATTCGTGGACTTGAATTGTCTCAACGCGTTAATGAGAGAGAGAGAAAGTAGTATTGCCTTTAAGACGTCTGAGAGAAGGACATCGCGCGTCCGTGTGAGAAAGAGAAGGATTGGAGGAATTGTACGTGCATATATATGAGAGTTTATTATTGATCCATGCTTATATACCAGTCACTCTCCATAGCCATACACGTACATCTATATTCAGAGCTAAACAAAGTGTAATAACTCGGCCTAACGCAATGACGACGCTCCTAATTACCGCTAGGAGATACGTTCAGAAAACGACATTGATGATTACATTATACAAGTTTTCTTCGTTCTCGGAGAATTACTCTGACATCCATAATTGTGGTTATAAATACTAGAAGAGGAAGAGGCAGGAAGACTTTCCACTCAAAAACATTGGCAACCCAATCTTAGCACGGGAACGCACGTGTTTGATACATTTTAGGGCTTATAAAAAATATATCCACTGCGAGGAAACTTGCGCACGGCTTCCATGACAATAGGAACTTCTTCTTGTCCAATATCAAACCATTAATCAACTTCCAATCAATCTGAAACCAGGAGGGGGTGATTCCTCTCTCCCCCACGTCACCACTTTCACCAAGGATTGTCTCGTGCACCGTTGCCTTGATACAATTAAAGATAACACAGCGAGATTATCTGCTCAGAGAGTGTTATTAGTATACCGAGAAATAATTAATAACCAAAGGAATTATATTTAATGATAATAATTACATCCTTACATACGTTGAAATTGCCGTTTGTGTAAGTTATGTGTATGAAACACTCCTCATTTACTCACTTAAAATAACATGGGTTTTAATTAGACTTACAAATACATAGAAAAATCGTCACGCAATCCCAGCACGCGAAGCCTTATGATGATATCGAGAATATGAGCAAGACGACGACAGTTATTAATTATACTTTTATCAGCAGCGTATTACAGAGCCGATTTAATAGAAGATTCCTTCCGTGTCGACATACCGCAACAACAACGTCACGCGCGCAAGTTTCGTGTCAACAGAACGCGACAATAATTTCGAGATTTTAAGATAACATACTTTAACGTCGCGTGGATTTTTTTTTTTTACGTGGCGTCTTTGTCAACAGAGTTTAGCAATAACGTTGTTTGCAGGTGAATACTGGAGGGTCTCGTTCAACAGACCATTGCAATACTGTCGTGCATATGGATTATGTTGATTATAATTGCTTAGAGAAAGGGTAATGGACTGTGATTCGTGTCCAAACCACCTCAGGAAAGTCAATCATATGAGATTCACGCTGCGATTCGGTGTCGCAACATAACCTCTATTTATAAAATCACTGCCGAAGGCATCGCTGTGTTAAGTCTCAGTGATATTACATACTTAATTGTAGTTATTTTTTGTTATTGATTAATATAAATTTAGGACTTGTATAACGCATAATAATAGAAATGTTACAGGTTTCGTGTCTGTTATTGGTAGACCGTGGTAGAATGTCGTTTAAAGATATGAACACGAGGAGCAACACAAAATAAAACAGTGCCCAAAAGAAAAAATCCCTAGGTGGTACCATGTGTCTTTACAGGAATGTCTAGTTTACATGATCTCGTGTCAACAACCACGACTGGAACAGCTGTGGGCTACAGATAGGCTCACAAGATCGTTTCAACAGACTGCAACAAAAATGTCAGGTTACCAGACCGTACAATAACGTAAACGCAGGTTATACCATTTGGTTTCATTATTAAAATAATCCAAATACCATTAATTTAATTAATTTGCGTCATAGTTGAAAATTTTAAAGATGATATAAAGTAAACAATGAAAGTGAATTAAGTTCAAACTCGCCACAACAATGTACCATATAAATAAAACTGTTTTTATTGCATCCATCAAATTATTGCACAGCCATTAATAAACGGGTATATATGTACAAGATATTTAAATTTATATTTGTAAAAAAAAAAAAAAAAAACACAATATAAAAACACACCCAAGAGCGACGATTACTCATACCTAAGTAGCTTTTATAACGAGTATTTATTCCCTTTGACACTTGTTTCAAAACAGTTCAGTCCTAAATTCGGTATCTACTCATAACAATATAACGACTTCAATAAGCTCGTCACGATAATTACTTACAAATTTTAATCGTAATGAAATTATTGTTACTGCTTCGTAAAACGTTACTCATTTTAACGATTATGCTATTAAGTTTTGCTACATATTATAAACAGCTCGTTACACATTTGATTGTTTTTCATGAATACTCTATTAGATAGGTCTACACAATCATAATCTTTATCGTTGATGCTGATATTTATGTATAATATAAAGTGCGACGAGTCAATCATGTTGTCATGGGTTAGTTGACACTTTTGTGTTATCTCTTACAGACTCTTATGTAATAAAAGTGAAACAATTCATCATACAATAAATTCATGACAACACAATAATGGATAATAAAATAAAAATAATAAGAAAGTAATGTGAGCACTTTTTAATTAATTAAATTTAGTTTAAAAAAGGTCTACATTATTATTATCATCATCATGGTTCAAATCCATAGATATGGTTTGAAACAACTATATATTATCTTATGTATTACGCGTCCATTCTGTTGAGCTTGTCCAGTTACAGCTCTCAGTGCATAGTCTAGTTTATCTGTTCCAGCCTTGGTTTACATTTACTATATTATTTAAGCCATACACTTCCCATACAACAGTATATTCGTTAGTATTCTTTCTTATATAAAAATACACCCTTCTAAACTTTACCTTCTTTCCATTAAACTTTTTCTTTTCATATTCATTTTGCTCTTGCAAGTTGGTAAACTAAAACCGCTGCAGAATCAGAAAGACTGTCACAAAATGTTAATTGATTTTAATATTAAATACATGACGAAGATAATATCGCAAATAAAATGTGAATTGATACATTAATAATAAAGGCACATTTAAAATGTCAATGGAAGAACAATTTTACAAACTAAACATATAGTAGTAATTATAAGCAAAGATAATCAAGAATCTCAACTATTGGACATTATGTAAAAGTGAGGTCAAACTATTATATTATTCAATCGCGTACATCCTAATTTGGCAAAATAATACTGATTTTGAACCGTATTCAATGGTCATGTCTCCTAATTTCGATCGGTGGGTTCAGTTGCTTTGAAATGAAAAAATTGATCATCAAATCGGTTTGATAAAATGTGTTCTCTAGAAGTCTACTCGTTGGTGACAATCTTCTATCACAGATAATAGCTACTCGAAGTGTATAATTAGTTATCTGGGCTTCTAGTTTCTATAGTGCAACTAATAAATTGATTATCACTTAATGATCAAATATTCATAACTCCCATGTGAAAGTAAAACTGAAGAGTTTACTGTCTCATTGGAATTTTATTGACATTATAGATGTTGTAATTCCGTGATTTTAAATGTTAATGGAAAATGTGTTTTTGATGTCAGTTAAAAATATATTTATTATTTTATTCCTGCATCAAAATGATGATTATTTTTTATTGTTAAATTTGTTTTTTGTTATTTGGAGGAGTAAGACAAGTTAGAGAAGGAGTTTGGTGTTATTCTAGTATGCATGCAACTGTTGGATAAATATTCTGTTAAACAAAAGCATGAAAATGTTAATAAAATGCTCAGTGAAAATGGTTCACACATAACAGGGCTGAAGACTCCTTCTTGCAGGGCACAGTCCCCCTTGAGTGCGTTACAGAAGGGGGGGGGGGAGGTTAGGGGGAAGGGGGGTAGAGATGGAAGTCGCTCAGTCTCGGTGAAAACTATTCATTTAATATTTATTACAGAAAATGAATACAGGTTTTGAAGCTTTAAATAATGTTTACATTGCCTACGGAAAGGATGCTGTATTTTACGTGATAAAATTTGAACCTGTGATTTAGGACGGGCGGAGATATCACATTTAGCCAAACCTGATGTTTCGGGGTGAATCGTTCTCTCTCTCTCTCTCTCTCTCTTCCCTTCTTCCTCCGTCACTCTGTCTCTATCCTTCCGGTTCCGAGAAATAAAAAACACTTTCCATAAGACGCGTACATACTGCTTTAGAACACACATTTGTTTATATAGCAGCGATGTGAGGAGACTACCAATAAATACGTGGCTTAGCGGTAACACGCAAGACTAATTCGGGAGAACACGGTTTCGATTCCCGCTACGTATAATCCTAACTGTACGTGTTTCCAGTGGACGTCCTCAGTATAAGGTAAAGTCGTACAATCATCCTCTATCGTAAAAAGATGGTAAGATAAATGTGAGACCTACAATAGCCTATATAGTATATAATATCCATATTGTCCATGGAGAATAACAATGCCAAACAATATAAACTATGGTGGTTGGTATACTTTATATTATTTTGATATTTTGATCCATTATCTACTATACGCACCGACGTCCATTAACATAAGACTTTTTGTTGAATAAAAATAATTTTGACTTGAATAATCCACAGTGAAATGATGCCCTTACGTTCTGTACATGTATTTATTTACCACACTGAGAACGTCGTAGTTGATTCAAGTTTGAAAGAATTACATTATTCATTAATGCAACTTAGAAAGCAATACGCTGTTATTTAATGCAAGTTAGAAAGCAATCAACTTGCAAAGCAATGCACTCATAAAATGCTTAAATGTCCAGCCCGTGGCATACAGTAAACTGCAGATAGCTCAAGTCAACTGAACTAAAGGTAAATAGATACGATAAAGGGTAATTTGCAAACTTCAACACGACACAATATTATTGTAAGTAGTGCTGGCAAAACATTTTCTTCTCTTGCTAAATGGAGCCGAATATATGGCTAAGGTAGAAATAGAAATACGTATGACAGAATATTATAATAATATGGCCAGGAGTCAACAACCAACTCACTTTAAATCAATAAAAATTTAGTTTGTGGACTCCATCCAAATGTGTATTTATTTGTTTTGTTTACTAAGTATCAAATATTGTTATACAAAAACGTCACTACCCACATATTTTTTCTACATAAACGTGGTAACTAACAAAACCGTTCCATAGTCATAACTCTGCAATACGCAGAAATAAATTAACTCGATTGACAAAGAAATTCTCGACGTTATTGCTGCGTGCTTTTGCTGCACACCTCGCTTTCAGGTAAGAATGAGATGAGATGGGCATTTGAATGATTGTCTTCGGATGAATATTTATTCTAGGATGATATCAAATGTAATAGGTGGGTGATACGTTTACTATTTCAACAACCCTACAAGCACGTAGCCTACTTCTGTTGGACAGTGCTGAGTGGACAATTGCATCGTAGTCTGGTGTCTTCTAATAGTTTCGCTCTAATGAGCGACGGAGAGTGAAAGCTCTCAGTCAAAATATGGTGTGATCAACGAATGTCTAAATCGATACGTTTAGTCTGCTGTTTAGTGCTTATCATACAGTTTCCCTATTACATACACTTGGCTCAAGTTTAAACTTTAAATACATGAACACACATTTTTGTAAATTCATTCGGGAACAAAACTAAAAGTAGACCTACAGTTTTTTTTCTTGTCAAAATTACTGTTGATAACAAACTCTCATTAATTGAGGTATCAGAATATTGGCATAACCTTTATATTTCACATAAATACCGAGTATAGAAAAACTTTCAAATTAATTAGAATCCGATTTCTAATTATTATATTTTTAATCCAAAATTAGGATAAACGTCAAATGCTTTAATTCCTGAAAGGGTAGGTGGTTGGGTTGATTACCCCTACACCTTCGAGCTCAGATCATTGCTTCTACAATTCTTAATGTCTATTTATTTAAAAACATATTTGGATTCCAACGCGATGTTTAGAAATAACGTAAATATACAGAGCGTATAATAATAATAATACTGACACGGTACAAAAATAGTGCACTTGTGCGTTTACATTCCTGTTGATGGTTTGGACAGGAGTTACATTTTTAAGAATATGTTTCTAGCTTGCCGATTGGTTCCTTATTGGTGCAAGGAATAAATAAAAATCAACTCACAATCTTCCGAAGACGGTTGGTAAAACATTATTCAAATTTCAAATACATTATTTTTAAGTTCTATTCTGTTCTGTCTTTTTTACACGCAAGGATCTATGTAAAAGTTTGGTAACACATCGTAGTTATAACGGCTTCAATGTTTGTGAACAGAGCTTTACTAATCGGGATTCGTCGTTAAGAAGAAAAAAAATGACGTTTTTCTGTCACCCCACTATTCCCCTAAGGTGATTGTGTCAAACTACGTTAAAATAATCCCCCTTCGATTCCTCATTCTTTAATTATTGCGTCTATCAATGGGGTTCAATTTAATTCCGTGCGGGCGCTGCGCCTGCCCACCTAGGAACGCAACCCGGCCAACACTGGTGGGAGATAAGTTGCACAACTTTTAGGCTCTGTCAGTTTCTCACTTCACCGCTTTATCCGGCAATAGATAATGTTTCCACATGAAATCCTCGCCAGTGAAAAAGGTTCGCTCATTGTTTTTACGATGTATGACTCATATTAAACGATGGTAGACAGTGAATGCTAACCACGAAGGTCAGGCAATTATTATGTAGTGGTCAAACCATAGACCGGAATATACTCGAATATATTTCATTGCTTTGTTTAGTCCGAGTTGGGGAAAATGTTAAACACCTAAAGTCGAGGGCATAAAAGGAAGGAAAGAGATGATTAAATAGGTTTTAAAACAAAATGTAGGGAAAGATGTAGAGATGAGAAACAAAAGATGAGATGTTCACCTATTGTTTACTCTCACTAAAGCTGTCAAAATGATAACTTGGTGTTCTAGAAAAAGAAAACGAGGTTTTTCTTTGGAAGATAGTAAACGTCTGACGCATGATGTACCGTACAGAGTCGAGTGTTCAGGGGTATGGAACATGGTGAGCTTACTTTACTTATTCTACAATATCTGATCTCAATTTAAACCGTGTTCACACGCAAACATTTATCATGAAACATGGTTAACAAGATAATCACATTTGTAGAACTTGATTAAGTTTGATCTTGATTAGCTAATCGAGATCAACTTTAAATGTTTTATTTTCAGTTTGCTTATGCTATGCGGGTGAAAATAATGTCTTGAATTAAACGTTCCTAATCATATAGGATGTACTTTTCTAATAAATTGAAAATGTGTTTTAAATCAATAAATACTCATTTATTTATAATTATTAATTGACTTCGAACACAATGACACGACCCATGGCAGGTGACAATTCTCGTTTATGATGTTCATTTATTATGTAGTGGTTTATCGATAGAGATGGCTCAGCGGTAATACGCGATACTTATTTCGGGAGGTGACTGGTTCGGCACCGATCACATGTGATCTGGATTGAAGGTTTCTTTTGAGATTTTCCTCAGTCTCAAGGTAAATTCTGGAATTGAGTCTAAATAACAGATCTCAGACATTCCTTTTGAACTATCTATACACCATCTAGGTCACCTGGTGAGGGGCACAAGGTAAAGCAGGTGTGCACTCTACATCAGGGATTACTACGAACTATTATTATTATAGTGGACATAGTAGATGTAATACTTAGTAACCACAATCATAACCATCAA
The DNA here is from genome assembly GCA_945910005.1 of Isoperla grammatica. Lineage (NCBI taxonomy): Eukaryota > Metazoa > Arthropoda > Insecta > Plecoptera > Perlodidae > Isoperla > Isoperla grammatica. The sequence continues at coordinate 28,941,253 of OX246737.1, forward strand.
GTTGCAAGTATTCTTAGGTCTACAATGTATTTTCAAAGTTTAAAAACTGAACTGAACTGAAAGTAATAATGATAATTTGTTATTTATCAGTGACATACCACAGATGCACAACTAAGTACCGACTAATATGTTTCAGAAAAGTTATGAATAAATTTGTTGCGAAATAATAAGGAATTTACAAAACAGAAAATAATAATATATTTACATTGTTTTAAATGTATCTATTAGTTTTTGTTTCATTGTTTTGTATTTTTTTTTGTAATACTATTATTTGAAGTATAAAAATAATAGACAAACGAGAAGAAACAAGATACCAACACGTAAGATACGCATGTGGAGAACTATGACCAATGGTTTTACATTACATTTGTTAGACTGGTGACACTTTTAGTACAATTTATTGTTTCTTCCTCTTCCAATCTGAACTGCCAAACAGGCGCCTAGAAAACCACGTGAACAAGCCAACGACTTATGACGTGTATGTGTAGAATGAAGATGATTTACGCGAAAAGAACAGAAATGTTTTCTTAAAATGGAGACCACAATATGGTCGTCATCATCATCATCGTGTTTTCAAACCTCAGGATTGGTCTCTGACAGATCTCCATTCTTTCTTCTTCTCAATATCTTTTCATTTCTTCTTATCTATTACAACCCGCATCCCTGACTGTCTGTTTTACATATTATTCTAAAGTTCGTCCATACACCTCCACTTCTTTCATTCCACTATCCCCTCAATTTATAACAATAGAGAATACTTTGTGGTTTTGTATTTTTAAACTTAAGATGCAATTTGGCATCAACACAATAGTAACTCATATCAAATGGTGACGAAATCCTCGGCCGCTATCGCCGGTATCGTTAACATACAAGTATGGTCATTGGTCGTAGGATAAATTTCGTCTGCTTACAAATATTAGGATTAAATAGTAGAAATATTATATAAAAGGTGTGAGTAAACCTAAAATATCATAATTTAGGGGGGGGGGGATCTTTACGTGTGGAGGGGAGTTGGGGGACTAAATAATTTAGGGCTGGTCTTAGAATCTCCTTATAAGAAAGTTATTTGTAGCAATTTAAACTATTTGGAGGATTTCGAGGGTTTTGATTGGTGGTTGCCACGGAGAAAGCAAGCTATTCGACAAATAAGTAGTTATTTGGACATTGTAAGACTGGACCTTAGTGACATTTAGCTAGTGGCCTTTTGACTAAGCATTTGTATGAGATAAGCATAGCTTTCATTTAATTATAAATAATTTTAGGCCACTATAGGCCCAGAATTGACTGTCAACAAGCTATGGAACTGAAGATGTGGAGATATGATGTCACTGATTCCAGTTTTACATCAACGAACCATGTTTGTGACACAGTCTACCTTCATTTTATATCGATAATAATTATCTCGATTAGCATCATTGCTTATTGCTTGACACGAGTCAATAATCAATCAATCAAAATGAGCCCGTGCACGTTTAACGCTGTTAAACTGGGTTAGCAAAGCGCGAGCATTGTCTCGCATCTATTCACGCGGTATTTCCCAGAGACGAGCGAAAAAACAAAAACAAATAACATGTAACTTGTCGCGCTAAATACACTCATGAATCAAAAGCGAAGATGGTCGGAGATACACGAGCGAACTGAAATCGAATGTGCATTGTTTTACGATGTGATAGATGACAGAGTTGCAATCTGGCTGACATGGGAAAAGCAATCGAAGGAATGTGGGTGGTCGTAGTTCTAAATGATTGTCAGTGTTATGAGAACATTATTATCATCGGTTGAATCATTGTCTAGTGGAGGTCGTGGAGCCGACATACCTAGTCGTGATGGCCTGGGTGTGTGTGGGTGCTCGCCATGCATGAGCGCGTTGCAGGCTGAGCGAGACACTCAATAAGTGTGGGTGCTCGCCATGCATGAGCGCGTTGCAGGCTGAGCGAGCCACGCGTTGCAGGCTAAGCGAGCCACTCACGAGGTGTGGGTGTGTGTGTGGGTGCTCGCCATGCATGAGCGCGTTGCAGGCTGAGCGAGCCACTCACGAGGTGTGGGTGTGTGTGTGGGTGCTCGCCATGCATGAGCGCGTTGCAGGCTGAGCGAGCCACTCGTTGCAGGCTAAGCGAGCCACTCACGAGGTGTGGGTGTGTGTGTGGGTGCTCGCCATGCATGAGCGCGTTGCAGGCTGAGTGAGCCACGCGTTGCAGGCTGAGCGAGGCTCTCAATAAGTGTGGGTGTGTGTGTGTGGGTGCTCGCCATGCATGAGTGCGTTGCAGGCTGAGCGAGCCACGCGTTGCAGGCTGAACGAGGCACTCAATAAGTGTAGGTGTGTGTGTGTGTGTGTGTGTGTGTGTGTGTGTGTGTGTGTGTGTGTGTGTGTGTGTGTGGGTGCTCGCCATGCATGAGCGCGTTGCAGGCTGAGCGAGCCACTCACGAGGTGTGGGTGTATGTGTGTGTGTGGGTGTGTGGGTGTGTGTGTGTGTGGGTGCTCGCCATGCATGAGCGCGTTGCAGAAGCGTAGCAATAATACGTAAGGCTCTAATTCGTGATGTCTCTGGTTCGATTCCGACCACCTGCAATCTTAAATGAAGGTTGTCAGAGGATTTCCTTATCCACAAGGTGAATTCTGGAATTGTGCCCTTCCAACAGCTCTAGCCCATTTCTTCCCAACTATCCGAACACCTAAATGTAATATACAAACCCCATAGTCACCTGAAGAGGGACACATCAGGCAAGGCTGGTGCGCACGCTGTTTTATTACTCTGTCACGTGACTTACAATTGCTGGGTAAGTAAGCGTCTAGTACATCAGGAACTGACCATTATCACGTGGAGTTCTCATCCATGAGGTTGCGGTTCGAGCCCCTTTCCCGGCAATCCTAACTTATGGTTGCAGGAGTAGCGTTAGTCGTGAGGCAAATATTGGTACTACAAATTCGTAAAACCTCCCTTAGTCATTACTTTCTTGCAAACCAAATACACCCTACACAGGGGGCAGACCATGATAAAATGACACAACCCACCTGATAACACAATATGCAACAGGATGGGATGAAACCAGAAGGACAGAAAGTGAGCGTGCGCAAGAATTCATAAATAACCAAAGGATACAGGATTAAGTGGAAGTTACAAAATTCTGTTTTCACTTTATTGTAATTAAGTCGTTGAAAAATATATTTTTTTTGCGGTGGTTCATAAGTTTAATGTTTTTGTTTTTCTATTCTGTGTAACGTGGAATAATTCATGCACTAATTTATCCGTACCCCGAGTTTCATTGGACCCCCCCGGGCTTAACCGACCTCGGCAACATAATGTAACCTCATCCTATAAATAACTGAACTGTTTGCGCCAAGCTATTCCACTATTTTACTAACACCTTAATTTATATGTTTACTATAAGCTGTTTTTTTCGAACATGTCCACAAATTTTATTAAAAAAATATTGTAATCTTGACTCTTGAGTCGTTGTTGTTTATGCCGGCTAGGCGGACCTGTGTTCGCACGCGACATGCCATCCTGGGTTGTTAATTGCCGGGTTGATGCAGGCTTAATGTGTGATGAGGAGGGGGGGGGGGGGGGGGCAGTGAGGGGGTCAAGACACAGAGTAACCTGCTCAACGTGCGACCCCGATAAAATTCTATTACGCGGGGGGGGGGGGGGGGGGGGGGGGGGGGGCTAGAACCAACGTCCGTCAAAACTGACATCAAGTACAAAAGGGTGAACTCTAGTCACAGACATTAAAAAAGAGTATTTGGAACTATAAAATGAAATTTTTTCAATAAACATTTTTACTGAAATTTCTTATTCTGTAAAATATGATTTTCACTATCGAACATAGACATCGAACTAGTACTTCTGCGTTAATATTTTCCTCTTCAGCCGAAGGGCCTTGTACAGACAATCACTTTAGTATTCGGCGCATGATTGAAAAATATATCGCAATAAATATTCGATCAGGATTTCCTCTGAAGGAGTCGAACTCGTGTCCTCTTGAAGTATAGAGCTTCGTTTGTTATCGCTGAGTCACTTTTATGCGTTATTTACAGAGATATCTCCACACCTGAATGATTAGAGAAGAAGGCAGCAGTTTGCAGCAAAGCAAACTGTTCAACGGTTGTTGGTTCTATACATCCATGCTTGTGAAACAAATGGCGCATATACGGACAATGTTGTTAATGTTGTTTCAGATATCAACATGAAAACATTGTCATCACCTCTAGAATGCATTCACGTACTGGTGTAATTTTTTTTTAGCGATATTTATTTGATAGTTTTAAATATCCAATGTATTATTTATAGTTAGGAATATACATTGGCAACGTTTTTTAATTGGATCTAGGAACGCATGAATCGCTCCCAAAATCGAAGTGTATTAATAAATAACGAGTATGTAATTGTGTATGCATAATAATATTCGTGCTTTATTTCATGTTTTTGAAGCACAATTCATAAAACGACAAAGTAGAAGATTGTGTAAGAGCAGAAATGGGCTATTGTATTTAGTTATACATTTTTGGTAATTTGTAAACAAGTTTTTCTATATCAGATATTTAGACCAATCTAACCAAGCATGTTGGAATTACAAGCATATCCGTTGGCGTTGCGGGAATCGAACCCATGGCGTTACACTTACATGTAAGTTATGTAAGTTCAGTGTACTACCACAAGCTCCCTGATCATTTCAACCTGATTGCATGTATTCTTCGTTGAATTTATGTTGAATTAACCACAAAATTACCCTAAGAACGACCCTTAAAATTTGTTTACCTACCGAAGTTATTGTGTCCGCGTGAAATCCAACTGGATCAGAGCTACCCCATCCCCCTTCCCTCCCCCTCCCCCCTCCACGGACCCACAACAGTTCTGTTGCGAGAGCATGCTATAATCATCATCACGCTATGCTTACTGCATTCTTGTTTGTGCACCCAAGTAAACATAAGAAAAATACACTGATATTAAAGAAATATATGAATATATTATAAGGGAGGATATGAGCGGAGAGGAACAGACGGCCAGGCAGACAATCAGTTGAGACAAGATGGGAAGGCCAATCTTCCGTGTCTCAAGAGCAGATTCTGAGGTCCCGTGAGACGATACGGCTTGATAAGGGTTCCTTCATCTTAGCCATCTGAAAGATTAGGAGAGTTTAACTTTTCTTTTGAAGGCAATTTACAATCAAACTTCTGGAATGATGGAGTGCTATAGATATTATTACCAAGATCTTCATTTCATGTTGTTTGTGATAGATAAAATCAGAACAATTTAGTAATATCTGGAATTAATTTTATACCATTAAAACAAACTAGAAGTATACATTTGTTCCACTGTCTAACAATGTTGACGGACATCTAAAATGTTAACATTTATTAATCTGGGATTACATTTTACACAATTGACATTAAAAATGCGCATATAGCCGCCCACAAATTGTTGGCTTTACTTGAATGTTTCAATTCCATTTATGCTAACAACGCTGCCTGAATGCATCGTGCAGCAATGAGGGTATACAAGGTCATACATTACATGCCACTCACGATAGTATCCCAGGTAGACAGACAGGCAGACATTATACATACAGACGGACACAAGACGTGCGTGTCCTAACATGTTCGACTAACTACATTACATCACACTTGAAAACGATTCAACTCTTAGTTCTAAGAAGTTCTCGATAGCATGTGCACATGTAGATTCAAAATGTGAGGGGTGGTTCGTTCGTATTGCAATCAGTGCATTCACCCTTGATCCATCGGGCTTCAACGAGTCAAAACTACGTCATTGTCTGTCTATTTTTATCTTTGCATGTGCCGAGGTGGGCAGGGGTGGCCAACTTCTAATGAGCAGTGCACGAAATATACACGCAACACCTCCATAATAATGAGAAACATGCTCTGCCTAGGAACGTCTTGTAACCGGTTGACTTTGGTGACATAATAAGAACACACTAGAGTTCAATTGTGAAATTTTGTGTCAGACTGTACATTACAATATTTCAATAACAAAACAATATGTACGTTAACGTTTTGTAAATATAGTTTGAGCTATAAAATGTAACGGACAAGTAAATCTGACATTGTTTTACAAATTGTTTAACATCGAACCAAAACGACAACATTTTTGCAGAATTAGTAAAATAACAAGTATTGCTATCAGTGTTTGTTGGATAGAATTGATTAAAATATACGATAATTAAAGCAAGTTACCGGTTTCATTGAGACTCCGCGCCAATGTCAGGTCAATTTATAATATTTAAATAGTATTGGCAATTATTTTGGAGTTCCAATAAAAGTTTGTAAGTTCATATTATAGTAGAGGAGCAAAAGGTAACATTTAAGTTCTCGTGCGCCTTTCGTGAAAGAGTATTGCGGTGAACGGTATTCTGTTACGGCATACCATACGAGTATTTTGCACCTACCTGGCAGATCCTGGCACGCTGCAGAGGGCGCCAGGAGCGTCGTGACGTCATAGACACGTTTTAATTAATAACTTTTGAACGGTTTATGTCACAGAAAATATCACGAGGACAATTTTATGATGTCATACTAGACGAGCATTTATAACCTATCTGCCACATTCTGGCGGGCTGCAGAGGGCGCCAGGAGCGTCGTGACGTCATATACACGTTTGAACTAATAACGTTTGAACGGTTCATGTCACAGAAAATATGTAGGGTACAATTCTACTATAAAATACTAAACAAGTATTTTGCACCTACCTGGCACATCCTGGCACGCTGAAGAGGGCGCCAGGACGTCATGACGTCATAGACATGTTTTAATTTAATAACGTTTGAACGGTTCATGTAACAGAAAATGTCAAGGAAACAATTCTATTACGAAATACTATTGGAGTATTTTTCATCTACTTGGCACATCGTGGCACGATGCAGAGGGCGCCAGGAGCGTCGTGACGTCATACACTTTTTCATTAATAACTTTTGAACAGTTCATATCACAGAAAATATCAAGAAGACAATATTATAGAGCATTTAAATACAAATCGATTGATATGTACCAATAGGGTAATCATGTAAAATTTAAGGGAAATATTGCTAACAAATAATAATAATTAGATGTGTATATGAAATGCAGGGCATCCCTCATCGTAATATCTATTTATTACTATTTCGGAGTTATAATTGTATCACTGTGAAGGACTTAATAATCGTAGTCATCCCAACATACCCATGGATATCTGTTGTTTAACAATAATAATAATTATTATTATTGTATACTAGTTACTATTCATAGACTGATTAGAAAAACTCACGTTTGCTAGAAGTTCTCTTCATCTTCATCATCATCGTCTTCATCCTCATCTCCCGTGTTGTCGGTATTCAAGCACTCTTGTTCCTCGTCTTCAGTAGAGCAGCCACAAAGCTCGGTGCACCTCATGTTATTTGCTTTGCAGCTGCATCTTGACGCACACCTTGATTTCAAGCAATTGCACTTAACTAGTTGAATGACGGCAGCCAGTGCAGGTTCGAGGGTTGTCATGACTGCCACACACTCGTTGCTCTCAAGTAGCCATCCGTAGTCTTCGGGTAATAAGTTGATAGGGTTGGCAACCTGGTCATTATGCCACACCCAGCATTGATGGTGAGCACGTGGTATGGCTTGGAGATATGCGGCTTTGCTGGGTGGAAGCTTTTGGTGGGTGCTTGGCAAGACTTTTTGTGAAACATGCGCCATCGAAGGTCAGACACTGATCTCAGTTTAGTGAATGGACAGTACAGTTTGCAAACAAACTTCTCTAGACCACTTATCACGGAGTCTTTTAGAGCAACAGTTTATAGCCTAGTTCTTTAAATGCTGAAAATATTTCATAGTCGGTTTCTCTGAAAGCTTTCCAGCACGAAAGATTCCCCTTTCCTGAAAATCCCCCAGTGTTGTCGGAACCACTGAAAGCGTGAAATCCAGTTAGTCCTGAAACTTGATTGTGCCCAAGTGTGTTGTATAGTGACCCAAGTGCTATCCTTCTATTATTTCCCCCTTTGCCTGTAATGAACATAGTATTTTTACAGAGATCGGTGTAACGTCGCAGTACCAGGATAAGGAAATCTGTATCTGAGGAAAAAATAGATATTTGAGTAGCTCCTCGTTTTGTCGCATCTACTGCATGAAGCAACATCTTTGTATCGGTTTCTTCCTGTTCACTATTTAAGTGTGGTAGAAGTGTTTTTGTACTAATAGTCTTGTTACTCCATGCGACAACTGTTTGTCGCTCCATGGCCTGTGAGGCTCGATTTATTTTCTGTGAAAAATATTCTGTCAGCTCATACTTGGTTTTGGTGTGACCAAGTAGTTGTGACATGCTCAAGTGCCCGATTGGCGTGTTGTCTGTAATGCGATAAGCTACAGCAGCTTTTCCTCCTTGCCGGGTCTTTCGAGTAGCCGATTTTAATGAAACAGGAATGTTATATCTATCAAATACCACTTGGACCTCTGAAAACTCACTATAACTGTTGTCAATGCGCATGACAAGAAGTTTGGCTAGATCCTCACAAGTGCTGGTGTGTGGAAGAATCCGACTATAAAATATTTTCAGCATTTAAAGAACTAGGCTAAACTGTTGCTCTAAAAGACTCCGTGATAAGTGGTCTAGAGAAGTTTGTTTGCAAACTGTACTGCCCATTCACTAAACTGAGATCAGTGTCTGACCTTCGATGGCGCATGTTTCACAAAAAGTCTTGCCAAGCACCCACCAAAAGCTTCCACCCAGCAAAGCCGCATATCTCCAAGCCATACCACGTGCTCACCATCAATGCTGGGTGTGGCATAATGACCAGGTTGCCAACCCTATCAACTTATTACCCGAAGACTACGGATGGCTACTTGAGAGCAACGAGTGTGTGGCAGTCATGACAACCCTCGAACCTGCACTGGCTGCCGTCATTCAACTAGTTAAGTGCAATTGCTTGAAATCAAGGTGTGCGTCAAGATGCAGCTGCAAAGCAAATAACATGAGATGCACCGAGCTTTGTGGCTGCTCTACTGAAGACGAGGAACAAGAGTGCTTGAATACCGACAACACGGGAGATGAGGATGAAGACGATGATGATGAAGATGAAGAGAACTTCTAGCAAACGTGAGTTTTTCTAATCAGTCTATGAATAGTAACTAGTATACAATAATAATAATTATTATTATTGTTAAACAACAGATATCCATGGGTATGTTGGAATGACTACGATTATTAAGTCCTTCACAGTGATACAATTATAACTCCGAAATAGTAATAAATAGATATTACGATGAGGGATGCCCTGCATTTCATATACACATCTAATTATTATTATTTGTTAGCAATATCTCCCTTAAATATTACATGATTACCCTATTGGTACATATCATTCGATTTGTATTTAAATGCTCTATAATATTGTCTTCTTGATATTTTCTGTGATATGAACTGTTCAAAAGTTATTAATGAAAAAGTGTATGACGTCACGACGCTCCTGGCGCCCTCTGCATCGTGCCACGATGTGCCAAGTAGATGCAAAATACTCCAATAGTATTTCGTAATAGAATTGTTTCCTTGACATTTTCTGTTACATGAACCGTTCAAACGTTATTAATTAAAACATGTCTATGACGTCATGACGCTCCTGGCGCCCTCTTCAGCGTGCCAGGATGTGCCAGGTAGGTGCAAAATACTTGTTTAGTATTTTATAGTAGAATTGTACCCTACATATTTTCTGTGACATGAACCGTTCAAACGTTATTAGTTCAAACGTGTATATGACGTCACGACGCTCCTGGCGCCCTCTGCAGCCCGCCAGAATGTGGCAGATAGGTTATAAATGCTTGTCTAGTATGACATCATAAAATTGTCCTCGTGATATTTTCTGTGACATAAATCGTTCAAAAGTTATTAATTAAAACGTGTCTATGACGTCACGACGCTCCTGGCGCCCTCTGCAGCGTGCCAGGATCTGCCAGGTAGGTGCAAAATACTCGTATGGTATGCCGTAACAGAATACCGTTTACCGCAATACTCTTTCACGAAAGGCGCACGAGATACCTTTTGCTCCTCTACTATTATCATAAATCAAATGTATTGAAAGAATACGTTGAAATTTTAAAGGGATAATCACAATGTATTTAACTTCAGAAATTTAAATTGCCTACTATTTTAAAGTTTTAAAAAGCGCGTGAAGTGTTGATAAGAGTTGAAACATGTTTTAAGATTGTTTTGGGATATAGCGGGTACGGTACCAAAAGTCAGCTAACGCAAGAATTTATCAAAATTACCTGGTTTAATTAAAAATAATTTTTAAAGGGGTTCCGTTCAAAAACATAAATATAGATTCATTTTTAATAACAGTCAATTTGTATTTCTAAGACATTTTTCAAGTGGCAGATCGGGTTCTAAGCTATTTGTGGTCAGCACTCTGAATACAAATGATAATCATTTCTATGCCAAGCTCCACGTTTTAGGGGGGTAGCCCCCTGCTAAAATACCTCATGAGAGACCCCACTGGAGTAAACACTGCACCGCTAACTCCTGAATTCGATAACATATATGTAAACATTTATTTAAGGGACTGTTTATGTGTATGCCCAAAAGTATAATCTACGAAACTGAAGGAAAGAAATAATAATTTCTAAATTACGCTTTTGAGTGATGTCTTCCTGCAATAACGACAACATAGTTGGTAGAAAAAGAAAACAGTCTAAGGATTGCCGCAGTAACATTAACCTAGACTATAGATTACGTTTGCAAGGACTCCTATAAAACCAAACCTATCAGGGAATGGCTTCGAATCGTATCCAAGGCATGGATTTCAGCGTGACAACTGGCATGGCTGACTGACAATAACCCTCTTCAATGGTTGTAATCACACGAACACATTATAACTAAATCATATTCATGTTTTCAGGTTCGTTCTCTCTGTATGTGTGTTAGCCTTAAACCGATAGATATGGCTCAGTGCGTAGCACAAGTGCCTTTCATTCGGTAAGTCACCGGTTCGATACCTATTACCGGCAATCCTGACTGAAATGTTTTTTCCGAGGTTTTCCTCAGTCACAAGGCGAATGCTGGGATCGAGTCTTACTAACAGCCCTCGGACATTCCTTCCCAAATATTCCAACTATCGCAACAATACCAGTTGGTCACCCAACACATTTTGTTATCTTTGTCGCAATTATTATGAACAATAAAATCTAAATCAAGCTTTGTTGTTTCTGCACTGTATAGTGTATGGTTGTAACTTGTAACTGTTGCTCGTTACTCCATAGACCCATAACACTAATAACAAACTAAGAGTCACCTACACCTGTCATTCGATCGCATCCATCGGCACCATTCAACTAGTCTTAGCAGCTATGACAACTGATAACTGATTATTGGCAACTGACCATCGGCACGGTTATTCTTTATTTATTTCTGACCAAAAGGGATATCGAACACAAGTGCAGTGAAATATACACATTATTTAATATTAATTTGTTATTAAATATCGTTAATACATAATTTAATATCTGGGAAAACGGTAACGTAATAGTATCGACATTAAATTGTGTGGTGCGTTGTCAATATGGGATTAACAATAATTCTCGGTTCATACAAAGTCGTAACATTTACCAAATAACTTTGCGCAAATATGTTGTATCATTTCGGTATCGCTCTTTGGCATTTCATAATGTGAATTCACGTCTCCCAACTGACTAAGTTGGTATAGCATCTCATTGGTTTGTCGTACTCGTAAGTGGCGTTTCAACATCTGATACTCACCTTAAGAACTTTTGTTATGTAACCTTCCCTTAATATTACGATTTATTTTTAGCAATAACATAAGAATGAATGCAAAACCAATGAACATAACAAGTACTGGTATTTCTTGCGAACAGCTAATCGGCTGTTCTACTCACTTTTTTGTGTATTCCTTTGCGAGATTGATTATGTACGTAGTACATACACATGATTAGATTATTTACCTGTAAGTTCCAGTGTTTTTTTCTTTTACAAATAGTACGTTTTTTGATAGTTGATTTTCATTTTTAAAAGACATCGTTTTGACAAGTGAAACTCGTTAAATATGGCAATATGGCGTATCAAAAGTACATGAAAAAACCCTAAAACCAGTTCGACCGCCTGTATGAATCCTTGGATGAATCCGTGACTTTTAGTTCAAGGCGTTCAAAAGGTTAGGGGGAGTGTTAAACTTGAACCACAACAACAGCCGATCAGCTGTTCGCAAGCTTTACCCAAGTACGAATAGGACGTGGTTCGTCATAGGAACAAACATTGGGTACCAGGATAGAAGCGTCTGGATGCGGCTTACAAGATGCATGTCCAGAACAATAGAGAGTAGCACTGTTCCTAGTACCTCTGTATTATTATATGGCTATCATCATTTATCAACACATATTTCCTTACTTATTAAGGGCAAAGTTGAGTACCTTACTAAACATACTCCCCCCCCCCCCCCCCCCCCCCCCCCCTCCCCACCCCAACCCACAGTACCACTGTAAAACATGAGAGGTGAGCCCAAATATCAATCGATCAATTTAAGCGTAGTGGAAATTCATTCAAGAAATTGAGTGAGATGGTGATCTATTGAGTGATGAATATCGGCAGTTGGAAACCTAAACGAATATTGCTTTTTGCAACTTATATAATATTATATTTAAGTGAATATGACGAAGCACAATAAGAAAATCATAATTCTGTTCGTTTCTATAATCTATAATTTAACCGCAATACATTAATTATAATAGGTATAAGACAGAAAGAGAAATAGAAAATCGAACCCGTCCCGGAATTGAACCCAGGCCTTCCACTTTCCGGGTGAACGATTAAATGTAACATCTCGACTATCTGCGTTATTAACATCTAAATTCACTATTAACGACTGTGTTCGTCATTAACAGTATTATGTATTATGTAAATATTTTATGTAGGCTATACGTCTCAAAGTGTGAGTGTGAGTGTGAGTGTGAGTGTGAGTGTGAGTGTGAGTGTGAGTGTGAGTGTGAGTGTGAGTGTGAGTGTGAGTGTGCGTGTGAGTGTGAGTGTGAGTGTGAGTGTGAGTGTGAGTGTGAGTGTGAGTGTGAGTGTGAGTGTGAGTGTGAGTGTGAGTGTGAGTGTGAGTGTGAGTGTGAGTGTGAGTGTGAGTGTGAGTGTGAGTGTGAGTATGAGTGTGAGTGTGAGTGTGAGTATGAGTGTGAGTGTGAGTGTGAGTGTGAGTGTGAGTGTGAGTGTGAGTGTGAGTGTGAGTGTGAGTGTGAGTGTGAGTGTGAGTGTGAGTGTGAGTATGAGTGTGAGTGTGAGTGTGAGTGTGAGTGTGTGAGTGTGAGTGTGAGTGTGAGTGTGAGTGTGAGTGTGAGTGTGAGTGTGAGTGAGTGAGGAGTGTATGTTAGGACAATATAACAATATAGATATTTTCTTGGCAAAAACTTTGGTACGTAGGTCGATGTTATTTTACCCTTAAAATGTTGTTGTCTTTACTTCTCTGTTAAATTCCCCAGTTCTAAAACAAACACAACACAATGACCATACTACAAACAGATTTAGAAACTAATTAAAAATGTTGCATAAATTAATAAAACTAATTGTGTAATTAAAATTACCTACCCCTGAATTTGGCGCCAAGTTTGGTCCACACGTCAGGGTGAGGAGGGGGGGGAGGGGGGGGGGGTAAGGGACCGAGCACATGCACCATACCGACCATCGATCGAGGAGCCTTCCTTCACTCTTAATGAGGCACGACGAAGAGAAAGAGTCAAGAAAGAAAGGGTGGGGTTTTAAAAAGGAGAAGAAGGGTGGTTTTTAAGACGGCGGGGTGAAGAGGGGGAGGTACAGAGGGTACAAAAATGCAAAAATGCTAAGCAACCGGGGAGGAAAGAAGAAACTTGATGGGGGGATGAAATCAAGCAAAGGGGAAACGAATATTCATGTGAAGTAGGCCTAAGCCTGTACACACCAACATACCTTGTTTACCATGGACGTATAGTAATGCATAAGAGATAGCAGGAGGAAAAGATCAACCCCTTTGATAGTCTTTAATGGGACATCCAGAAGGGCACAGTCCTGTCTGACCCCCTCCCTCCCCCCCACTCTTTCCGTATCATGAAACCCCTTAGCTGGGTCGCGTTCACTTTCATTTGACCCAACAGAATACTATACATGTAGTTGCTATTGCTACCCTCACACATGTCATGCTACCATGTTATTGATTACTTCACACTTATCATTGTATCTGGATAATCATCATCGTACACCTCACACCCATGATTTACGATTCATGTTATTGGATAACATCATCACAATCCTCTACATAGATCGATGTACATTATATCATACCTTATTTATTCCCCCATGTACCTAATTCTAGCAGGAACATTCCTATATGTCTTATTTCACATTTCTTATCTTCCTTAACCTTATTATCAACGGTTTCTACAGGTAGTGATATGCTAAATATTCATTATGATACATTTTCCTATTACTTTCAAACACTACTATCACACTTCTCAATATAGCCCAACATCATTTACGTTTTACTGCAGCCTTCGCACAGTAATCTTATAGGCCTTCTTTATTATCAATACAACGCAATATAAATAAATAAAATAAATATATTTGTATTTATTTATTTATTTACAGTCAATCCACTCAGTTACAAGAACGGATTTTCGGTGTGGGATATATATTATACCATTTATTATGTGATTCGTTGCTATGAACTGAAATTTACAAGTGAGAAATATTAAAATGGAACAGCTATGCCCACTATCACAATAAATACAGAAATACAACTTGTGTGTCTCGTTGGTGTCTAGTGGGTATATTCCTGGTGTAATTGCGGAAGATCCTGGGTTCGATTCCCCGTTCGGGCTAAGGGTTTCTAACTTCGAAACTTGGCTATAATCTATCGAAATGGTTCTGACGGTGTTCATTGTAATCTATTTAATTATGGAGGTAATAGTTTACTTAGGACATTTTTCAATTACACTTTTTAAAACAATGACACATTCCTCAGGATACATTTTATTGTTACCTTAACACACACCTCTATATTATAGCCTTTATAATACATGTGATTTCTACGATTAATCTTTATCACATACGGATCAACGGACCAATATCCCTTATCATAAGATTGTTTGCTACGTACACACCTCATGCTCAAACTGAACAGTTATTATCACGTTGTAGTCATTGTTGCTAAAGACGTCGTTTGGTTTAAGTTTAACAGTACTCCAAATTGGTTGCTATTACTACTGAACACTGAAAAGCAATATAAAAAAACTCGCATATATATCTCGTATACTCTTTGTGAGGTTTACAATAGCAAACATAACAATTTTAATAAACATTATCGGCAGATATAGAAAAACTAAACTAAAACGAAAATAGTGTCAAAACTAAAATATTTCGTAGTATTAACCATATCCATCTTGTCTTCTATTGGCAGCTCAAATGTAAACATGGCCGCTGTGACGTCACGTGGATACTCTCTATGTGGCTGTCCCTGTCCCTAACACAACACAGGCATTAGCCGGCTTCACGTCCTCGCAAGTATTAGACCTAAGAGGGTAGTCCTAAAAACAACAAAGCATTCTTTAGTGGACGATGTGATGTTCCACTTGCGTCTTCGGTAAAGTCAATCGAAGGGGCTTATTAAGGCTGTACGGCCACAACCCTGCAGAACACTCGATTATGTATGTTAAAATTGCTTTAAGATGCATTAGAATTGTCAAAAAGCAAACCATACTATTGTCATCCCATACACAATTTAGTGCTCTTTTTAAAAATGTTTCTTTTTTCACTAAATATTTCTGTTTTTAAATATTCTTATTCATTCTTGAAAAATGTGTCGCAAAAACCCACATAAATGAGAAATTTAAAAACGGAAATGGTAATTGATAATAAAAATAATAATAGTAAATAATAATAATAATAATAATAATAATAATAATAATAATAATAATAATAATAATAGTAAATAATAATAATAATAATAATAATAATAATAATAATAATAATAATAATAATAATAATAATAATAATAATAGTAATAATAATAATAATAAAAGTAATAATAATAATAATAATAATAATAATAATAATAATAATAATAATAATAATAATAATAGTAATAATAATAATAATAATAATCATAAAAAAAAAATAATAATAATAATAATAAATAATAATAATATAAGAGGTGACGCACGTTTACATTTTGACAATTTGTATTTCAATTTTAACCAGCATATATCGCGAGTTCCTCAGAATAGGTGGAAACACAGCCTTAATGTCGCCCGCGTGGGGTCACTCACTGTGACCTTCATTTCCGCAATGGACACTCATCCGTACGACTCCCCATGGTAACTTGTAAACCTCGTTCAGAGCAACAGGTTCCTAATGTTTTGATTATTTTCGATTTTTATATATAAAAAGTTCAACCCTCCCCATAAAGTTGGCGTCACCAGGGTGAAACGGTGAAACCCCGCGTTAATCAATGGTGTTACCTCATTCCGTAGAGATGTTCTCCGGTATTTCTTTAAAAGAATATTTATTTATTTTTACGGTGGGCTTGTAATTGCGAAAAGTGAAAAAGCGAAGAGAGAAGTTGGATGGATAATATTTGTATTTTTAATGAAGCTGTGAAACCATCTCGGTAGTTCAACTTAGATTTTAAAAAACTTTCACTAATTGAAGAGTCTCTTAACGAGCTCGTGATTTATGTTTATGATTTCTTGACCTCTTGGGGTCATCGGCGATGCTATAGTGGGGTGACTGGGACCTTCCTCGTGGGCCGGTCGTGTCATGTAAAGTAGAGTATGGAACTATTGCAATTATTTGATAGTCCTCCAGTGGCGTAAAACACAAAACTTTGTTTTGGATAGCGGTGATACTCTGACGATGAAATTACCAATTAAGGGTGACTCTTAATTGCTTCACTCACAATTTTGTTCAAATAATAAATAAAATAAACATATATATTTTAATTATCTACCCATTTGGTTAAAAGAACCCATTTTCAGTTAACGATTGTATGCTATTAATTTATGTGCCTTATTACTATGACATCTCCAAAGTCACCGTTTACATGTAATACAGTATAATGTTAGTAGACAGTGCAAGAAGTTAAAGAAACGCTAGCCTAAACCGGGAATTAAACCCAGGAACTTTTGGATTAGAAGGAGAAATAAGAAAACGATCTACACAGTACACAATTTTATAATTAAACCATTTAACACAGGGTGTTTGACAAGTGTTTATTAGTTATGTAACGTGTTTAGAATTACTTCACTGTATTAAAAATATTTAACAATCCATCTTCCTTCTTCAAACTCCACAACAATGAACAAAGCACATAATATATACTACACTTACTTCACTAACCACAAAAAGTATTGTCAATAGCTTGGGGTAGAGCATCATCTTCATTGAACAGCCAACCTTCAGAATTATAATGGATTTAGTTGTGTGACGATTAATAATAATGATCAATCAATATAATAAAATTTATCAAAGTAATAATGAAATTCAATATTGATTTTCATATAGGTAATATAAGTACCCGAGAACACAATGCCTAGAATTAATTATTGTATTAATTGTAGAAGCTATAATGCTGATAGTGATAATATAGTCCTAACGGTAACAACAACAGCAACAACATGTATTATACAACGGCTCGAGTTTGCGCCAAGCAATGACATCGAGGAAACGCCAACACTTTTCATTGTTATTTTTTTCTTAAGTCTTCTAAAGAAGGTTGAATAAAGACAAGATTTTTACAAAGTGAGTGAGAAAGAAGAATCCATTATTATGGATTTGTCGGTAAAATATTCTGTCGTTCTCTCCAGACGTTATCGATAGCCACAGCTCACACATGGGGAGAAGAATTGCGACGAGTGATTAAAATAAAAAGTTAAGTCTGAATGAGGGTAGAGACGTAAGGGGTGAAGCCCGGAAGAGAAACATTGTGCGGAGGCGAGGGGAGGAATGAAAAGGTGAAGGGAGAGGGGAGAATGCATTCGCAAACACGAGTCGTTAAGAATAAAACTATGAATATCATCACAAATATGTTTAAAATCGTAAAATGTGAAGTTTTGTTTATGAGTTGAAGATTTGAGAAGCAAGGAACTTAATATATTATCTCTATGTAAGTCTACGTTCAAGAGAGATTTAGTGCTCGCACATATTGTGAAAATCTATGACCGTAGACGGGACTCTCAGTTTACTTATGGTCTAGCGAGTCATGAGAAGAAAGCGAGGAAATGGGTTTTATTATTATTATTATTATTATTATTATTATTATTATTATTATTATTATTATTATTATTATTATTATTATTATTATTATTATTATTATTATTATTATTATTATTATTATTATTATTATTATTATTATTATTACTATTATTATTATTATTGTTAATAGACATAAATACTAATCAATATTTAATTTATACAATTAGCTAGCGAATAGACATAACTACTAATCAATATTTAATTTATACAATTAGCTTGGGGTGTTTCTAAGTATAGTATTCATTTTTGCAGTCGGAACAGAGTAAACCTGTTTTTTCTTCACTTGTTTATCATACCGGTATTTGTTTGCTTATTAAGTCATCCAAGTGACATTGTTTTTTTAACAATACCATGTTTTTGTTACATTACTTAACGTGTAATTACATTATCTGCTTTCGGTAAACATAGGAATTTTTGATCACAAATCAAAAATCATGATAAAGATTATTATTCTCATTGTTAGTTTTTGATATTTCATGATCATATCCTACATGAAAGAGAACATGAACGCATTTTATCTAACTGCTTACTTCCAATAGCATCGTATGAACCGCTTGCAATAAGAATGCTGCTCCATTTATTTTTCAATTTGCCACCTGGTTTTGTTTGAGCTGACCAAATAGTGCACGATAATAATTAATTAGAATCTACTCTTTGTCTGTTATATGCATAATGTGGGTATAACATGTAGTTATATTAATTCATTTTGTTACTTGGATTTGATTATGTTTGCAGGAATAAAATAGTAAATTTGTTATTTGTCTTGTAAGAAGGTTGCTGGAACTCTTTCTGCATCATTGCGCACCTCATTTATGTATTGATTCAGCAATCAGCAAGGTTATCAATGTCAAGCATGGTTAAGCATGTAACTTAAATTATGTTTTTTACTACATGTTATTACTAATTACTAATTACTAATTACCATAATGAATTTGAGCTTGTACTATGAAACCACTCAGTAATTTAGCGGGTTCTGTAATTTACTATATATTGTTATGTTAGGTGTTGGTGAAAATAAAAAGTTGAAAATGTATTGTTGGCACACAATTAGTATTAATTAACAAATATTTTTCTCGACATTGGAAACATTATTTTTACTATTTTAAATATTATACTTATAAATAGTTTATTTTGATATGATAATTTTTTCAATAGTTTACTTCGCGAATTAAAATTTTTCGCCTCTTCATCTCAATATGATAATTATGTAGTAACTATTAAGCATTATGTTTTCGCAATTACCAATACAATTAATACTGTCTTTCGATGATAATTGTACACAAGTAAAATGGAAAACGTCTTTGCACTCGGGCACGCACTCCCAGCCGCGGCACGCACGGTCTAAGCTAAGCTAGACTAGTTTCACATCGATACCAAAGATTGATAAGACAGTCGGTGGTTTAAAAACATTTCAATAGTAATTCTGACAAATTGTCAATTTGGCTAAATGTTTACCGCTGCTTAGAATGATGGGCCGATAATACAAGAAACGCGGTGTGTTATTATTCTTCATTTTGCAAAGCAAAATGCCAGCGTATATTTGGGAAAACAATTTACGAAATGTAGGGGTAAATCTCAAACTGACTCGAACTGGCTTTTAGGACCATGTTGACAACTTGAGGGCGATTTAGTTGAGTGTGGAGCAGCCACAGTGGAGAGGGGAAGGGCGGGGGGGGGGGGGGGGGGGATCGGACATGATCTCGGTTATTGGTTTACAAGGCAGCGAAAGTGAAAGCTGAGAAAGTTCCGTGACTTTGAGGACGTCCTAGATAGCTCCATGTCCAAGGCCGAAACATGTATGTGTGCTGTTATTGGGAACAGGGTACGCGACCACACCCTGCTTCAAGGGGGGATGTTTAAGTATATATGGCCGCCTAGTTAATGACGTAAGCCGAGCAAAACAAAGAAAACGAGCGCGGCGTCTTCGTTTTCTCCTTGAGCTTTTCATTTTCCCATCCCTCGTTTTTGCCACAGTCCCTCGCACTCACATGCGCGCAAATGAAATCGATTAAAATGCGAGCTTGCTAGCAAGGAGGGGAAGTAATAAGGGAGGTTTTTTAGAAAGGGAAGGGGGTTTAAAAGAAGAAGAAGAAGTAGGAGGTGTTGTAGAGTTTTCAACATTCCCCCCCTCCCTCCCTTCACCCCGAGCCTTCTTCCTCTCTCTTTGATTCCCATCCACATTTCTTCCTGGCTGGCCAGATTTTAACGATTGCTAGAACAGAACAGACAGACGTGCCATGGAAAGGGTTGATGAGCGAGGGTATGTGAAGTAAGAGGCCGGGGGGTGGAGGGGGAGGAATTGATGAAGAAATTTCCAGCTACATTTTCTTAGGAAATGTAAGGGGGAGTTTTCTTCTCTTTGCCTCATTCCATCCCGGGTAAAAAATATATACGACTCAATACCGCACTGAGAGACAATATCAAGCAGTTTAATATGTAGACGTGGAACTTTATAGGACAATATATTTCTAATTATAACTTTAGGGTCTGTTGTCTTCATCGGCTTCAAGCCAAGCCATCTCATACTCCAACAATAACTTAGTTTATTATATCGATTATACGATTTCTATTAAGTTTCCTAAAAGTTTTCGAGATGTATTTCTTCAGTAGGAAGGCGTACTGCACTCGCCATAAAGATATAAACCATACATTTTGGTTTCAATTATTGGACGAGAATAGTCATAAAAGGGCTCTATTCGGGATGTTGCTATTATTTTCTAACTCTGTACTAGCAATTATTTTCAGCTTTCAAACTTTTGTTAATAGAAAATTACTTGCTTCTCTTTTTTGCGTAGGACTTCACGTATAAAATCTTTTAAAACTTTATAAAATCGCTTTCGTTTCTAATTGCATCGACGAAGGGACTCACAATCAGCAGCATTTCATCAGACAGTACAGTATAACGCGTAATGATTGTTTCCAGCAGCGTTGGTGGAGGTGCCGGGTAAGACAGGGACGCGTTATTATCAACAATGTTACGGGCATTTTATTAGTGATTCGTCTTGAATTATCCATCAAGGTCATAGGAAGACGCAGTTGAACGGGATTTTAATAATGATGACAGAAGCCATTTGCAAATACTTGTGTGATCATCGTCTACAATGCTTTATTTATTATGGCTATAATTACTAATTACGAGACAGAAAACATATTTTCCTGTCCCTATTCAGAAGGAAGACGATCATTCCAGGTTTTTTCAAACAATATCCTATCGATCCCAAGAAGACAATACAATAATACAATAGATGATACAAATTAGTAGTCAACAGTTCTCTTATAGGGGGCTGTACATCGAGTATTAACACTATTGATTACAGGTTTGAAGGGTTTTTGTTTAAATTTTTGTTTCACTATATTATGGAGTATTTATTGCGCATAAATATGAAATCATTACTGTTTGTAAACATAAAGAATAACACATTGAATGAAATATTATACACGATGCAAAACATCTGTGTATTTGGGAACTTGCAAGTATCCCCTGGAAGAAATTTCAATTACTAAAAAGAAAATATTTGATTGAAACGTTATATGTTTCTAAATATTTATTGTTTTAATTAAATCTAGGGTCAGTGCAGACTTCTTGACTAAAATGAATGTCAATACGTCATTATTGAAATGAAATCTCACTTGACTATTGTGGTAGCTAAATATTATAATAGGTAGAGTAGATAAATAGGTACATGTTTTTGTATAGAGGGGTTAAGACATAGAAGTACATGTGCAAGTAAACAAAACAAAACAGGATCGTATAAAAAAAAAAATTGACAACCTCACTGCAGGACAGTCGTACAGATACCCCCCCCCCCCCCCACACACATATTTTGCTATAGGATATCGGTATCATACGTTCAAAATGTGCAATGCAACTGGCCAAGGTTACTGATACGAACTCATTCAAAATTATTAAGGAGATAAATTGTCCAATCCATGTTTCCTGCTTTCCTGGTCTGTTTTCCGAACTATTGTGCAGTTACTATAAGCGAATGTTGTCATTGAATCCAAGTTGACATACCTATGAAATGCCTTCGCAACACAATTGTGTACATTTATACCACACAAGGGTGTTATCCAAAATGTTATTACAAACACAAAATAACTATTGAAATGCTTTTTGAAGACTTGCCCAGGTTTTTTGTCATTTAAAAGGAAAGTGTTGGGATGAGTTACTAAAACTATGATTTGCTCATTTAGTCCCTACATTGAATACAGGTTAGACATGTTACGTAAAGCTGATGCGCGTGGTTTATCTCAGGACTCCACCAAAAAAATATTAAAGATCCACCCCAAACAGGCCCCAAACAAATGAACCAATACGTTAACATATAAACAAACAAAAGAATACCATTCACGACAAAACAACTAGATGAAACTTTCAAAAGATCGATCCCAATAATTTTTAATATGCCTACTCTAATGGTGCTAGTGTTGCTTCCAGTGCCAGCACTATATTTGAGTTTGACGAATAATTAGTAGACGCTGCGTAACTTTTTAGTTGGGAGGACACTTACACCGAGCGAGAGAAGGGGGGGGGGGGTGAGGGGAAACGGGGGGGGCTTGGTTGTCGCTCAAGAGTCCTGGGTCGAAGCCCTCTCAGTCTACAGCACCACCGCAACTACAGTGAAAGTATAGGAAGACCCACACCCCTCTCACAGTACGCCATTGTAACTAAAAGTGAAAGTATACGGTGACTCACAAGCACCCTCAGTCTATGGTATTAGTAAGTAAGTTAAAGCATAGATTAGAGTGTCCAATGCTTCTGCACTCCCCGTTACTATAATTAAAAGCGAAATTATATGGTTGATATAAAAGTTATCAGAAAACGATAAAGTACGTAAAATTTAAAGCAAAGCGTGCATAACCATTTTGTTACAAGGCCTATCCTGTACGTATTTATGAAATCAAAAATGGCAATCCAGTGTTAGGTCTATAGAGTATTACTTTTTTAAGGTCACAGTGTACTCAAAATAGACTAGATGCATTCTGGCGGCAAAAAAAGAAACTTCTATTAGGAGTGGCTTAGCTGTCAATTTTCATTGTTGTTTTATTGTTATTATTCATCAATGGCGTTGAAAGGGGGTTGCTTAGCAGCGCTATCTATGTAAGTTTTTAGTCCTCTTGAACACAAACAAAAGCTAAGCCTTATAATAATATTCTTCGAATGCGTGATCGGGTAGCCGTGTAAGAAATTAGAAAGTAAAGTATTCACTTTGGTGTGTTTTAACATTTTATTGTAAGATATCATGAAAGATGATATCTTTTTGAACTAGTGGGAAGGAGAAAATCTAGGCCGCTTTAATTTCTGGCTTTAACTCGAATATTTGATAGTAAAATAATACAATTATGTAATTTTACACGATTGTAGATTTTTTTACTATTTCAACAACCCATTTTAAGTTTACACATAACTCTACATAAATGAACATAAATTATCACTTTTTGAGACGCATCCATGTATACTTGCCGAAATATGTAAATCAAGGATCCGACAAATATTGTCTTTTCTATCCTGCACTCAGCCTATTACGGTTCGGCTCAATCTAATTTACGAACCAATGAGCAACATACGTTGGAGAGAAAAGCGATCAGTAACCGATCGGATAAAAGAAACTAGTACATGAGTTGTTAGAGCAAATACGTATTCTCACCTATTACTTAACTACGTCACATACCCTATACAAGCAATTCTCGTGAGTGCGTATATAGCCATTGATAATGATGGAAACATATTACAACTGACTAATCTACTATTGTGTAAGAAATACAATATGAAGCTCGAATAATATAATGCAACTGAAAACTATTGACAGCTGTTGTGGATCTTATTTCCTGTACCAATCTAATGTCTTTGACAAAGAATGGTTATGCCTTCTCTGATGAATGGTATAGTTTCACGTGAAAGTGTGATGTATATGATTGTGTTGTGTCTTGTGTTATTGTTGCCATGAGTGGGAACCAGCTGGATATGATGAGTAATGTGATCAGAAGGAGAGAATGTGTAACCGAGAGATTACCTAAGTACAAATGGGTAATAGAGGTTGTAAGGCGTTTGAGAGAATGCATGAGGAGAGGTTGATGCACGAGAGATAGGAAAGGGAACTGGAGGAGATTTGACGGACTAGCCTATAAACAGTTGCTTTATATTGCCTGTAAAACAAATTATGTTAGGGTACTATTCAAAATATAATTTGATATAAACACAAATCAATGTCAAATATTCAATCGATCTGGAAATCAAGGGGAAAAAATGACTCGTATGGCTGGAAAGTTTAACATGGCGCTTGTTTTGAGTATATTTATGTACTTTTTAAATACAATTTTTTACTAAAACAAACAACGAAATAAAATATTACAGAAACTGGCAGTGGCATATTCTGAAACATGCTGGAATGTAACATACATTAAAAGTGCGACATAGTTACCAAATAACTCAATAACGTAGGTTTAACGCCGGAACTGTAAAGAATCCCTCATCCCAAGGTCATTCACGGTTGCTTGGTCATTGTTGTAACCATCTTGTTTCCCAAAGAGTAAACAAACTGCTGGCCAAGTCAACCACGGGCAGTCGTAAACCAGGGGATATTGTGATGGAGGTGGAGAGTTTCGGGAACTTCCTGTAGCGCCGCGAGTAAAAGAAGAAAGTAGTACTCATCAAGGAATCACGTATAACGAAGAGAGTGACACCAGCCCGGGCTTTGGAATAAATTGCAATCGATATCAGTGCTTTCCTCTTCGTACACATTAGTACAAGCTGACATGGCGGCTCGTCTGGCCTTACCTCGTATTCTTCAGGCGCCTCTTTGTTCTATTTTTAGTTTCTTCTGAGTGCTCGTTAACTTGTGAACATTTTCTTTAATTATTTGGCAAACATCTTTTTGCTAAACTTTTTTACCCGTTGCTTTCATTATTAACATTTCGTCTTGAACAGAAACAAAGAAATACGTATTCTAGTTTTCTAATTCACAAAGGTATTTCAAATTTATTATAAAGTTATCCCCCGTGGTTAGTGTTAACTGGAAGCCACACAAACGAGTCGTCTGGTGTCTTTAATGATGAAAGAAAGTGGGTGCCTGCTTACAACGACGATTGCCACGCTTGCATTCCCGTCGGTTCTATATTTCCCTCTCTATTCTCTGTACTTAGTTATCGCCGCTTTGCATTTCATAAAAATAACTCCATAGTACTTGAATATAGTTTGCGTAACAACGTTGACAATTTGCCAGCTACGCGTTGTGATGTGTTTAATCCCTCCATTTTGTTATTGTAGCTGTGATGTGTTATGATTGTATTCACTGCCGGTACTTCTGTTACAATAATGTGTTAATTCCCTTATCTATCCTTGCTTACAGTAATTTGGTTTGGAAAATATGAAGTCGACGTGATGTTTATAGAAATGAAGTCCACGGGGTTAGACAGCGACGAAACTCAGCGCGCCTCGTTGTTACGTTACAAAGCCAAATACAATCCTGTGACATTTAACTCGACCAATTTCTATTTTATGAGTATGATTGCCTATTAATTTATGTTTTATTCCCTTGTAAATGTTCCTGCAAAGAATATGAAACGTCGAGTCCATAAACCTCTTGCTCGACTCGACGCTCCGAAACAACCGAACACAATGTTGTCATGTAGAGTCAATGTGTTATATATTATAGATAGATGATTTATTGTAACATTTTTGTAATTATTATAGATTTATCCAACTTGTTTCTTAGCGGCAAACATAACAGTAACATTATTAGTGGTAGAGTCTTCTCGTACGAAAAAATATAGATACTTTAACCCTATTGTGTGCGTTATGAGTATGTACCAATCAAATTTAGCCAACTCTGAATCAGTAAACACCGAAAATGAACGCTTTACAATACATTTTAAAAGAAGAGATTCATTTACAAATATTTTTTAAGTCTGATGTATTACTGTTTGTGTGATCTCCCCGCCTATATTAATAACGTTGCTTTAGGCCCTACCCCCTTGAGAATAGTGGCGAGGCTAAATATTATCAGCAACACTATATGTTGTTAGTGTTAGCAGGTCTGCTTTTTATCACAAATCGAGGTGTGAATCTATAGACTTAATTATTTGCGCCTTTTCTGAGCATAATTTTCCCATTCTTCACTACCAAGGAAATTAATGTGTGTATACCCAGGGAAATTGTGTAATGATGATTTTATGGTAATAACATATAATGTTTTAATTGTATATTATTTAATGTTATAGTTATTCGTTACTGGGATGTTTGGATGCATTATAAATAGGAGGGATGGGGGATTTTTTTACTACTGCAGTCTGTTTAGAGAAGTATTGTTCCGCAGTCTGTTTATTCGGCGTGCAATACTTGATGCATCGGACAGCCGCAGTGTCGGAGACATCTCACATCTCATATTCCTTCACCCGCTTGTCTCAGTAATTAAGATGCGATGGGCGTGTTAATGAGATGTCCTATTGTTGATCAGTGAATGTCTTGGATTGTTTTGACACACAGTCTTATGGGGCTGAATGCGAAAAACGTCGGCGTAAACAAGCACAATGTGAGCTTTCGAGATGAAAATCTTAAATCTGAATGGAAGGAAAGGACACACATTGGTAGTCTCATACTGCGCGCAGCTGGAGGCTGAGTGGTTGGATATGTCATTAACACAGCTGATGGTTCAGTAGAAAATTAGTCTTTAGAATATGGAATCTATAAAATAACTATAAATAGATAATCATTTTCTAAAGAATGTTCTCACAATTCAACTTGGTAAGCCAACCAAAGCGACTGTCTTTAACAAGTAGTACGGAGGTCTTCATTGCATGAAATTTGTTAGCGCCATTTTGCAAGATGCAAATTTGGTTTAAAGATGGTTATGAATGCAGTCGACTCTTATTGCATTGAATACTGAACACATTCGAAATTTTACCACCTATCGTATAATCAAAAGTACTAAATCGTACATTTATTTATTTTTTAAATTTATTGAATAATATTTCTTAGAGTATTAAATAAGTCTCATAAGATGATGGAGATTAATTTTTCTGCTCTTAAACTGATAGGGTATTCTTTTTTTCTTATGTTGTCCTGTGTTCAAATAATATGTTACTCTTGTCTCTTATTAAAGTAAAGTCTCTACTGTGGTCCCGCTTGCTACTTGTTCGTTGTTCCTCTTTCTGGTCTGGAAGAATAGGTGCAGGATAACTCTACCTGTCGTACGAGGTGACTAAGGGGCATGCGTCATATGGCTGTGTTGCTAAGTACAACGTTCAACAATAAATAATGTGTTCATATTAAAAAAAATATTTTATTGTTTATCAAAATTTTATTCTTAGGCACTATACTTAACAGTAACTTAATGTTTTTGTAATAGAATATTTCCTACAATAACCAATATAGGAATTCCATCCTATAAATCTTTAAAATTGGGTTTACATATTCACGAAAATGCTACCACCGGCTGAACTAAACTCAGGCCAAAGACTTCCTTGAATTAAGCGATCTCAATATACAATGAAAATATTTATATTTCCCATTTGTGGTGTGGGCTAATGCCTATACTGGCTTTCAGTGAATCGATATTTACAGCACTCATTAGCCTTAGATTGATACGTCCATCACACAAGTTGATTCTAAATGTGTATTATGAACGGAGATGTACCTTTAATAAATCATTGAATATGCATATAGTATCCTGGAGAAACCGCATGATCTTTAGCCAAGATCAATAAAGGCTTACAAAAATATCTCATTTTATTAATGCTGTTTACAATGCTCCAAAGCTATAAATGCATAACTAAGATTTGTTAACAATTGTTCGACATAGGTTTCTTTCGTAAAGGCATTGTAAAACAAGTAGGGCCTACGTGCTGTTCTTAAAGGGAAATCTGTACATTGCAGTAAGTTGGCAAAAGAGAGATTTAGTGCAGCTAACTTAATAAAAACAAAAACACAATGATTCTAGTACGCATTCGTACGACTTTTGTTTTTGTCAAGTTAGCACTGGACCTGTGAGTCTGGTGAAGAAACTAAATAGTCTTTCAAAGATAATTTTGTGGTTTTCTTTTAAATGTACTCACATGATAAGCTTTCGGCCAAATTGGAAACACGAAGGATATGTTTACAATACGCATCTATAAAAATTATTATTAATTATCAATTGCATTCGCGTAACGATCAGTAGCTTTTCGAGAGAAATCTCGTGATAAATGATTAATGGTGTTGTAAGATCGACTACAATTGAGCAAAATCTCTTTTATAGAAATTATTACAGATGCCACTGCTTTTTGCTATGGATTCACACACAGAGTATATCTGATGCAACTTCGATGCACTGCAAACACTATGACACACAAGCTAAAGGATCATTCTACCAAACAAAGAAATAACTAATTACATCATGAAGCATTCATGTTAAGTCCAGAAGAATTGTATGAATAGCAACATAATAGTGTTACAATGTATGAATATGACACACTATAATATACTACATCAAAAAAGGGGAAAGAAATAGGTAAGAAACATTCGGGATGTGGTATTACCGGAGGATGTAAAACATATTTTGGATAGATGCCGAAAAAGGAAGTAGTTAAAAAACAAACGAAGCATGAAGTTTGCGAAAAAGTTCAATGAAACTGAATATAATAATAATGATCAATATAAATTATAATCGAAATACTCATTTTAAATGTGTTATAATAATATAATAATTTATAGCATAATAGTAGCGCGTTCTTGTGTGTAACTCTGATTACCAATTTTGATTTGAGTACATAGTTTGTGAGATGAACTTGAAATAGTCGTTGTTCATAAATAGCTACTATCGGATCGCGAGAGTAGTTTACGTGACTGGTGGCGCTCTGCGGTTCTTTGTGCAAACGTTTCAACTGTAACGTTGGTTTTTGGGTTTTGGGTTTTGGGGCTGACGGCAGCGCAGCTAGTGAGAAAACTTGTCCCTCATGGCGCTGGATTGGCCTTAATTTAGAACCTTTATTGGGAGTAAATAAAGTATACACGCTACTTAATTCAATTTAATTAACTAAAAATACAGCGGTGTATAACGTCTAGGCATTTCTAATGAGTGGAGTAATTTCTCTTTATGGAGACCCAAGCATGACCGAAAAAACTCGATGAGACGAGAAAAACCTAAAAACGGAAATAATGTTTTTCGCTGCGTCAGCCTGAGAGAAGGATGACTGTGTGATTATCAAAAAGGACTCTAGGCTGCATAAATTTAATGAGACGCACTCGAGAAAAAATTGGTTAATCGACGCGTAGACAAGTGTTTGTGTAGTGTACTCGATGTGTTCTGGGGGGGGGGGGGATGTGTGGCGCGAGCTACTCGATACGGAGACTCGTGTCGTTATAGGTGGTTACTTAATATTCACACACGTTCGAAATACGTGTTGTGTTTTAATATAAATTATATAGTATGTTTAAATTATGTTAGGTAAATCTTTGTGCAGTAATAACTGTAACTTTTTGATCGTACTTTGATTTATTCGAGTATTTTTCATACTATAGGAAGTGTGTCAAAACATAATGAGAAAAGTGCAATTTTGTTGCTATATTTGAGGTTTTTCTGACTTTTTTTAAGTTTTGTGAACTTTAAAATTATTGTCAGTATTTATACGTATGGCATAGTTTTATAGGAGTATGATTGTGACTATAAAATTCACCTGGATCTAACTTATTGGGCTATCCTATAACAGAATAATGCACTTTTTACCATGCATGGCGTTTGAAAAAAACAGTGTTATAAACTTTGGGCTGTGATATAGTTTGCGTTAATATAACAATGTTGTTATTGTAAATCCAAGCAAGCCTATTAAGCAACCGTTGCTTAACTCGTTGGCACTGCCTTCGAATAAGCGCGCATAGAAGACATAAAACAATGGGAGAGAGAATCGTCACAACAAGTATTCTTAATGAGTAATAGAGCTCCGAAATCAATAACAAAGTAAACACTACTTGCCAGGGCTTCTGTCGCTTATGAGTGAGTGGTAGAAGAAGATAAATGAGAAAATATGGCAGACTTTTAAGGAGGCAAGGGGGTAACTAAAGAAAAGGAAAAGGGTTTAAACTGAAGATGAAGCAGTGAGGGGTGGCAAGAGAGTGATGGGGTGGCGTGGCGGGGAGGGGGGAGGGGGGGGGGGGACATAACTTGAACCTTATAGCGTTTTCTTAAATGGAAAAGATTATCCAAAGAGACTTAGTTTGCACGATCAATACTAACTAATGGTACAGCGCTCGTATCACATGGCTATATATACGCCTACGAGACATTCAAAACACGACATTCGGACTAAAAGCGGACATTTGGGAGGAACGTTCTTCTAGGACGCCCCAAGAACATTGCATGTGTAGACATCAGACTTTCATTTGAAAATCATAACAGTTCATATCCGCACATATAAGATTATAACGCACGCACGCATCCATGCTGTAATGTGGAAACTCAGTACTTGCTTGAACCATAGAAAATCAAGTTCTGTGTGAACTGTGGACAAACCTTATAATAATTTCATTAATTTCGCTCGTAGAACCTCATTTTTATATTTTTCTCAGATAAATATTGAATCGAAACCGATTTTTAAAACACGAAGTCCCGTTTGTGTCAGCCTTATTTCAAATCTGGATAAATATTAAACTAAATTCGTCCAGTGTCTTGAGTGAACCAAATATTTCATTTTTGTTTTGTTTTTATTTTTTCTTCTTTACAATATCTGTGATACAGATACTTTTTTATGCGCTGGAAAATACCTGAACGGTGAACTAAAATCAAGTGTTAGTGGCGGTTTAGGTTTAGAACTAATAGTAGGTAGCATCCCACACAGCACGCGACGATCCATAAACATTGGAACAATATCATGTTCTGACATTCTAAATATTTGTACAATATAGGGCGACGTTTATACTACCTTGTATAGATATTCATATGTCCTAACATTGAATAGAAATTTAATAAGTACACAATATCACATAATGATCTTGTGGGTAGATTTACAATATTGTTGGTATGTTTACACAATATCGTAGTTTTGGATTTATCAAAATTAAACTTTCTTTTAATATTCATACAATATTGTAAAATTGTGGTGGGGTCACCCCCCCCCTTCCAGAAATACCGTGTTTTAGAATCCACTGAATAATGGTCCATCTCCATATCTCTTGGCGCCGCGGCCGCGCAGTGACCAATCCTAAAGCCGGGGTTTCAGTTGTGGATATGCTCGGGATGGGGCGACGCGAATGATGAAGCTTTCACCCAATCAGGATAGCTTTCAACGATGACGTTTGTTGAGAAAAAGAGCACCCTGATTGGCTGAAAAATAAAATCCGCGCCACGCCGACGAATCCTCGAGTGAAATCCCAGCTCATTGAGTGGCATAAACAATGTCAGCGCGGCAGCACTGCACGCGGTAACTGTTAAGGAAACACATGGAAATCGTCCATACATATTACATTTTTTTTAGCACATTTCTGGGTTGATTTGGACTCCTCGAGCACAATTGTGGGCAACTATTCCAAAACCTAAAATATATTTAAATCTTTCTTGGAGGATGAAGTAATCTGTAATACACACTGGATTACACATGGACAGGACAAGAGGATAAAAAATTAAATCTGTATAGTTAAATTTATATAGTTACCCTAATCGATGACACATGCATCACGTGCGAAATGATAGAAGGCATAACTTAATTACTGATCTGTCACTTTATTTAAAGATACAAAAGTACAATCAGCTCACTATTTTATGAAAAACTTCTATGCCCAAGTAGGCAAAGGAATGTACTACGATCACACAAATTTGACAAAGAATATCTTAACCCCCAAAAACCTGCACAATTGTGAGAAATAAAAATGATAATTAGAGCACCTTAGTTATGTCAGGTGATTTAGAATAAACAAGCATGTAACATGATTATAAACATGATTAGAAAATCACAACAAAATGGTTTTAGCTGGACTTAAGCAGGCACTGCTATAATAAATAGCATATAATATGTTTTCAAAAGACATGACCCACAGTTCCAAGACAGCAGCACAACTGGATTAATTACACAATGAGTCAATGATTAATGATCAATGTGTGTAAGCACATTTTTAATGTTTTAATTTTAATGTCACTGTTACTTTGACATAACACCATTGAATTTAAATCATCATACATTTTTGTTAAATGCTTCAATCACGTAGGCCTACGTACCTATAACCAAAATTTGACAATGTAGCTAACACATATCATACAAAATTTGTAATATCTTGTATTCAATAAAAGAACAATAAAAATACAATACACAAACAACAAAAACAATAAAAAGTAAGAACAATAAAAATTGGCATACAACGCATCAGTACAAAACCGAATAGCCTAGCACAACACACTTGTATAAACAAACAAAAAATAAACTTGGCCTGGTAGCCTACTTTACTCCTAGTAGGCTATACTGCCTTAAAATTGGTTACCTAATACCTATACAATACTGTATACCAGGGGCGTGTGGTCTGGGCAGGCTAGGTAGTAGGTACGCTGCGCATGCCCAAGGAAAATTCACGGAAAAAATTTTACATTTTTTCAGCTCGTTGTTTTGCATGTTGGAGCCATTTAATGCTAGTTTCTATTTCTTGGTCAGAACCATTTTTGGTACAACCATTGCGCCTCACAGCATCTGAAAGAATACACAATATTAGGAACGTCCAATTGAGCTGCTCAGAATCGAGATCACATAGATCTTAATTGTGGGTATAGCTTTATTTCTAGGTATGCTTTTATCATGCAAGCCACTCGCAAGAGAACTAACTTCATTTGGCTGACAATTTGAGGAGCTAGGTTTGAATAGTATAGTTAAATTGATTTCCACGCACGAAGACGACAGGGTGCTTACCTCTTCAGCACACATCACCTAACGATTTAATATTCTGCTGTAATGGCGGAACGATAGATCTCGAAGAGACGTTCGATTCAATTTGGGCATTTTTCTTTCAATAAGGTTTGCATGTCCTGCATTCAAGGGGTATTCTGAGGTTAGGTGGCCTAAAAAAAAATACATAGCCTATAATGGCAACATATGTAATAATGCACATGGGCCCATGACAAGTAGGCTATGTGGTGGCTATGTGTTGTGCTGAAATTGATTGATGGTGGGGGTCAAAATATCAATTTAAATTAAAGGTGAGCCGACAGCATGTAAATTACTTTGAAATTATCTAGGTAGGACATTGGCAAACTGAACCTGTGAAAGAAAAACTCCTGGGCCCTCATCATTCCACAAGCAAGCAGTATGCAAAATCTTGTGCAACCGTGGGATGCAAATGTATAACCGGCTAAAACTGTTCTGGAATGAGGGTCCTGATGTGTGGGAGTCAGGCTTAGTCAGTCATGAAGAGTGGAGGCCTAGGCCAAATCGAAGGGGGGGGGGGGGAGAAGTATGAATTTAATTGTTCAACACAAATACCAGGCTTGAAAATATTTACAAGTTGATTTGCAATCTACATATCATCTTGGGGCCATTAATTCCATTATCTTTCTCTCTATTAACTTCTAAATTTAAAAAACCGTTAGTTATCAGTTATCTAGGTCTAGTCCTAGTTGCCGGGCTGTTGTAGGCCTAGGCCTAGACTGCCCAGTAGGTTAGAAGCTATAGGCTTAGCCTAGGGACATGAGGAGTACGTAGACTAGGGACATATCCGAATTCCAGTTTATCGTTGCTAGTTCTATGCCTGTGTCTAAGTCTAGATTTAACCTCATCAACAATCTGTGATCGGAGGTTCAGTTCAGTTTCCTCTTCATCCATTGTTGATGGCATCAAATCTAGACAGACTTAGAATTAGCAATTCGGCAAAGTGGAATTCAGA
Organism: Isoperla grammatica; assembly: GCA_945910005.1. Taxonomy (NCBI): domain Eukaryota; kingdom Metazoa; phylum Arthropoda; class Insecta; order Plecoptera; family Perlodidae; genus Isoperla; species Isoperla grammatica. Next base: position 28,975,351 of record OX246737.1, read on the forward strand.
CACGTTCTAAGTAGGCCTAGGGCCTAGCCTAGCCTAGGAGGCCTAGGCCAATTGAAGTAGTATACAGTAATTGCAACCAGGCCGACTAGGCCTAGTGACAATGAAAACAATGCAAATGATCAATGAATGAGTCAGAATGGCCAGGCCGGGCAGTCCAGTCACAGTTACAGTTGGCTAAGCCTACCTAGCAGAAATTATAAGCAATAGGCGTAGGCCTAGTCCAGTCTAGTTAAATGGTTGACACCACCTTTTTATTAAGTAGGCTAGGCCTAGGCTAGGGCCTAGGCCTAGGCATTGTGTTTAAAATACCTTGCCTAGGGCCTAGGCCTACCTCAGGGACAGGTAACTAGGCCTAGGCCTAATCAAGACTTTATGCTGTAGGCCCTAGTCACAGCTTCACCACAATTCTGAATTGCTATAACCGTATAAGAAAGTGGCTAGGTCTAGCAACATATAGGGCCTAGTCTAGCCCTAGCCTAGAAACGTTCTCGGGCCTAGGGCCTAGGCCTATTTCTCACGCTCGGGCTTGAAACCAAATTGTTTGGGTTAATGAAAGCGGGATTGTGTAGACGTAGCCTAGGCCTATAGGCTAGGGAGTGTCTATAATACGTAGAGGACCTATAATACAACAATCTCACAGTTAATAGTGTACACTATACTTAAATAACAAATTGAAACTTACAAGAAACGAGGATGATGCCCTTCACCATAACACAACACAGCGTGAGCCAGGCGAGGCATGGGGACTTCGTCCTCTTCTTCTTCTTCTTCTACTTGACTTGTCGTCACAACTGCGGTAGTCAGTGACAGCACCGTTTCAAATAACTTTCGATTTCGATGGGTTAAATGTTAAAAGACAATATAACGCTTTGAAAATCAAAGATAACAATAATTATAAATTATTATAAGAAAATTACTAATCTAATATTCGAATTTCGTACTTCAAAATTACAAATTAATGTGATAGATATTTTCTTGACTGCTATTTTGTGAGCGCTACATTCGAAAAAGCAATTGGCTGTGTTTTGTTTCGGACAAAGGCCATGGTAATGTTGTGTACGTGTTGTGAAATGATTAACTTTGGCGAGTAAATGACGCGTGCGCGTGCACGGTGTGCGAGTGTGTATTTACTATTTACGTGTAGGGAAATATAATTGTGCGTATCAACAATTCAAATTACTTAACACAAAGTATTAAAACAATATTTACACTATATTAAAAAGTTACCATCTCAAAATATTCTTTTATGATATTGCATGAATGTTTTCACGACTTCAGTATATCCATATTTTATCCACAACGTTTACATAATATTCTCATAATATCATGATCTAGACATTACATTGAGCACTTAATATGAATATTCATACGATATTGAGTGCTGTGTGGGATACCGTTCTATGATAAAGGTCCTAACTGGTAACAGTATACTGTTGTGTATTAAATATTCTAAAGATAAATTGAATTACACAAGACAAAGTTACTTGTGTCATAGAGATAAGATAAAATGGAAAAATATAAACTTAAAATTAAAATGAATAAGAAATTGAGTACAAAGAATCTCAGCAATGAATATATACTGTGGGTACAAATACATCTCAAATGCAGTAGTAGCTAGCATTGCGAGCAACACACTATGGCTGAAAATATGTAATTAAAAAAAAACATATTGAAGAAAAGTAAGAACATTACTGTTGTAGAGAGAATACAATTATAACTCACAACTTTGAAGCATATCATTCCTATTACACGCAACTTCTTTTTGCTAGCTGGCCTTGGAAACATTTTTTATTACCTTCTTATTTAACGTTCCTGTCAATTGAAGACAACTACTATGACGGCGATATACTTGAAAGTGTCCTGGTCGGAGTTATTCGTGTGGTCGGGCCTAGCGGGCGTGCGCTTCACCATGCAGAATGCAATGCACAAGTGCACACTTGGATCATTCGCAGTCACACATCAATAGCCATAACTGCCTGTCTGTCTGTCTGTCTGTCTGTCTGTCTGTCTGTCTGATGCAATCTGCACCACGGACAGGTGAGCACTATTCTTCCATGCAGGCGTTGCACTCGAGATCACCCCGGGACAAAGTGCATCTCAATGACTATATTGCTTCGAACCGTGCAGCATGAGCTTATTAACATATACACTTCTTTGAAGAATACTTACTTCTGCACATAATTATAGTTATTGGAAAAGCCATAAACAATTAAATACAAAAGAATATGTATGCAAATAGTGATACGATAAGTATAATTGCAATTTCAATATGTAACTAAAAATGTGTACTATTAAATTTGTCTAAACATAATTACTAAAACCGGTCAAGGGTTTGAGACCGAGATATGTCGGTGAATATCAAATGCAAGGTATCATCGTGGGAGTTAGATGAACAAACAACAATTTAACACAAACACAAAGTTCCGTTTCTGTTGCTTAAGTCCTTCACTATTTATGGAATGGTTCTATAGTGAGACTCTTATGAGAACAGCTTGCTTATGCTTAATTTTTAAATTATTCATGTTATATAATATATATATATATATATATATATATATATATATATATATATATATATATATATATATATATATATATATATTATATAATATTTTCATTATCACTTTAACTTACATTATATTTCTCCACGTCATGTGACATTTACATACCATCAATACAGATGGATGGAAATAGCTAGGCCTACCTAAGATCCATGTCCAAGATTTGCCGTAACTCAGCTCTGAACTAGTATAAAATTATATCATGTATAAATTTATTGCATAAAAAAAATCAAAATCAAAATGCTCGTGACAGTTTGCACGAGTTCGTTGAAAGTGTTTGTTGGTGTTGTAGGTTGAAGGTAGACCATTCTTGATATCCGACAATCAGTAAAACTATTTCTACAAGGCACTTGTTGCAGAACATGTCTGCTTCTTATCATCGTGACGGGATAAAATATGCAGTCAACTAAGTTGGTTGTGCCTACACTCTAAATCAATATAGATTATAGAATACCTGTGTATTTAGTTTCTAGTTGTTCTTATTTATATTAATATGTAGTTTTAAAAATAAATTTGAACTGCTTTTCGCTGGTACCATTGTTTCTAGTTGTTATTATGAATGTAGACCTATTTGCCTTGTCATATCTGTGATTTCATTCATAGTCATAGTATAGTTGAGCGAATGAGTTCAACCCAATACCCATCCATGGAACGGCCAAATGGCCAAATGGAAGTCACAAATGCGGCCTACGATTAGAAGACATTACAACAATGGAGCCAGGTTGGGGCGGCCGCTTGCAGCCCCTATCCTCATCGCTTGTCATTCACTTGGTTCTCAAACCTTGGCCATCAGTACTGCTGGGGCAGCTCACTTCTCTGCAAATAATGTCATGTTTTCTGTTTTGATTCAAGGTGGGACGTACCAATCGGTTTGGTTCGATCTGTAAGTATTTTTGTTTTAATATATATATATTTTGTTGTTTTGGCAACAATTTGGGCACAACAATATATTTTGTTGTTTTGGCAACAAAGGTGGGACGTACCAATCGGTTTGGTTCGATCTGTATATATTTTTGTTTTAATATATATATTTTGTTGTTTTGGCAACAATTTGGGCACAACAATATATTTTGTTGTTTTGGCAACAAAGGTGGGACGTACCAATCGGTTTGGTTTGATCTGTATATATTTTGTTTTAAATATATATTTAAATTATATTTAATACATTTATATTTAATTTAAATATATATATATATATATTTTGTGGTTTTGGCAACAATTTGGTAAAAAAGTACACTTAAACTAGAAACATTTCAACATATCGTTAATCCTCGCACTAAAATGTGACCTTAGAGCGAAAAAAGAATGTACCATTCTTTTTTATTCCATACTTCTGATCTAATCCAAATTACCTATTACAAATATCGATTAATAATTTTTTGAGGTTAAAGTGCAGATTTTCGTGGATACGCTACAACCTTCATCTTCCAACAAGTAGGTCTACGTTTATTTAGTTTATATCAACTTAGAGGTGACTTTCTTCATAGCATCGAGGAACATAATAAATTGTTAATTCCGTCCCTCACAATACGTACTACAGATTGTATTACATGGGAGGTTTTTAGTTGAGCGTTTCGACCTATAATGTATAATGTATAATGTGTAGCCAAAATATATTCATTAGCAATACATTTTTAAAACACAATTTCAACCGCAACCTTTTTGTTAAAATGGTATTATGGCCATTCAGAATTCTATTTCAAACAGGTGTCTAAAACCCCGTTTCTAAAATCAGTTTATATATTACCAATAATGTGCAGTATCTTTCGTAAACACACATTTTTCTCCCAAACCATAATCAAATCAAAAACACGTCGTATACTACAAAGTCAACTGTAAAACTCCGTGCTAGCATCTTATATGTTCCGGGGGTACAACTTTATCCTTGCATAATCTAAGAGTCCCCCGGAGCCCGACTTACTGGCGACATGTTACATCCTCGACAGTCAAGCTAGGCTACACTACTTCAGAAACCCATGCGCAAGTTGGCGTTAATCTAGCTAAATTAATCGGATATTTACATTTTAACTGACCACTTTTCGAAATTGAAATGTTCACACCACATTAACGAAAATTTACAACCCCACGAGGCAAGGATGCGTAATACATATATGATAGAAATGTTGTCATGTTGATTCCGTCCGTAGCCTATAGTTTAAGTGCAGGGTGGTTTTCCATACATTTTCATTTATTATTTAAGAGTTGCCTACACCGCAAATACTGAATGCACCTATCAAAAACTGCTATAATAAGTAATAACTGTATTGATTTTTGTTTTTGCTTGCAACTATATTTTTCGTTGCATTTACAATAGGTTCTTTGAAATTTAGCTTTAGATCACGTATACGTTAACTCATTAACGTTTTTATAGCGTAACTGGAACTAATCTAATCGATTCAATAAGAATATTAAAAAATGCTGGATTCATTTCAAAATTTCATTTTTCATTAAATACGTTATTGTTCGCTTTATGTACAGGTAAAATTAAGAATCAAAATAATGCCATTTAAAAAACAAATCTATAATAACTAAAATAAATAGTGGTATAATTTCCGAGTGGGCAGTCGGACAAGCCTCGGCCAGGGGATGTACGTTCTATGTAGACCTAGTGGATGTACTGACCCGCTAGGTGTCAACTTTGAACCCTAGCGTGATTGTACTCGCCAATGTCCGTTCTCTACTGATTGTTTTACTGTTTGATGTATTCGTCCTCCACGGCTCAGTTCGCGGTTTATTGCGAGATCTTTGTCTTCCCGTCCGTACATGGATATGAATTAAACATAATGTTCGTCTTAGATCGAGTAGACGAGTGAGAAGCGCATGGATAGCCTCTCAAATACAAAAGGGCATTAGCTGAGAGGGGTTGCGGGGGAGGGGACGCTGATGCAGCGGAAGTCTTAGGCCGGAAGCCCAGCGTTCCGCTAGGTCAAGGTTTCTTTACTGTATTAGACTCGATACATGAAATAAATGTCTATTTAATGCCTATCCACACAATTACAAGAAGAATTGAAAATCAAAGTTTTTTCTGTTACAAGATGAATGTGTCCTAAACAGCCCTCGGGACATTCATTTCTAACAATCCACAAGCGTAACGTGCTGAATATGAAAACAATATCACTTCTTGGTTTGCTCTGGACTAGTAGAATTACAATTCGAAAAAATAGATCACAATTGTAAGAAACGTTTTAGAATTTCTTACGCGTTTCAGTGCTGCGAGGTCCATTATTAAATGACTGGAAGCCCCCGTATTAGAAGAGCAACAAAACCTCCACGCTATGCGGGAATCGAGCCCATGACCTTCTGCACTGAAGAAGAAACAAAACCGCAAGACCAACGAGCCGCAATGGGACAAAAAAAATAGTGTCGAGTTCGTGTTGCCAAAATTTCGTTTCTTTGTCGTCTTTAAATCACAGCACAATGCAAGTTCAAGGAAAATATTCAGTCAAAATGTACTTTAGCAATATAAATAAAGTGTTACATGATGAATTGTTTTCTCATAAATAAACTGCTATATTCAAGTTAAAAGTTTTCCATTCTTCTTCCAGATCTTCACCTGTAACAAGTATAGCAATGATCACACATTATTATAAACTAAATAAAAACTGAAAATACCACAATTTTGCTTTTCTTTTTCACTATACTGAACGATGCACATGAATACGTTGGGGCGTTCCTACTAACATAAATTCAGATGTACAACTTTTACGGCTTTTTCCAATGGGCTGCACTCAGTGCGCACTGGTGCGTCTATTATATTGCTGTGCATTGTTGACTTAATTGTTAAAGGTAGTGCAGTCCAGTGCTGCAGCAGCCATTGGAAAACGCCATAACGTTCAAAAGAACGCTAAATACAACAATGGACTATATGCAGTATGCACGTCGTAAACGTTTTTATTGTCTGCAGTTGTAGACTATAAGATCTGGTGTAAGTGCATGCGTTTTTATTGCACATATTGATGAGAAATTATTGTGAACTGAGTCTGTCCGTTGTGTGAAGAAAACACTCAACACTTGAGAAACTATGATAACACCTCCAATCCAAGCTTGTTTATCAAATAACCGACAAGAAGGCTGTGAGCGATGAACATAGCGGCACAGTCGATACAGAAGTTTCAGGGGGAGAACTTCTATATCGACTCTGATAGCAGGCCATCGAGTTGATGCTAGAAGCACAAATAACCTACAATCTGTTATCTGTGCTAGAAGGAATGGCTAGCTGTCGAAATTATAACAACTACAAGTTGCTAAACGATTGATTTATTCTAAACTTACGGTTAGTTCATAATTTAAATAATTATTATAAGCGGGAAATTTCCTTTTCAGTCACATGTAGGCCTACACATTAGCGCACTTCCATTTGGTAAAATGTATAACTCAACCCGATCACCGCTAGGGTGTTGGATCGGCGCGCGCATCAGTTCATTGCAAACAAATTTGTCAAGCTTGTCTTTATGTTGTGGTAGTAAAGTGGTTCCACTGCAACCTTATGAATGCTGACGTCATTGATGAGTGAGTCGGAGCCAATCAGCAGGTGGCTTGTTTAAATACTGACATTTGGTTGGCCAATGTCTCACTCGTCTTGACGTCAGCATCCACGATGTTGCTCTGGAACGACTTTACCACCGTTTCTTTGCTTCTCGAATTGTTTTCTCCAAACATTCTCCTTGTCTCATTAAGTGTGACCATTACTCCTAAGATCATCAATTGTGTAGGCCTACGTCTCGACTAATGCATACAGATGTATTGACATAATTATTTTATTGTTAAGCATTGTTGTACGTGTTGTGGGTGGCCTTAATATCATACGTCACGGATACTTGGGTATTTCTGAAATGGGTAATTACTAATTACTCAAATGCAAAATTCCCTTACGAAGACGAAAATTTACATACTCACGTGACGTGTATACGCAGTCGGTATCCATGAATGTGTGTTATTATGATGCTTGCTATTTTCCATACGAAAAACAATTTCTATAGCAATCAAGTAAAGATTCTATACTTGAATGTGAATCGAACACATTTTACGGTACTTGGTTTTAAAAAAAATGGTAACACGAGGGGGGGGGACTGAACTATCGATACCTGTAATCGATCGTAAGTGTAAAGCATGAGTCGTACTTAACACAATGAGTCGTTTGGGATCATTTCAGATTTTAGGATTTTATTTCCTAACCAAATCAAACAAAACGTAGACAGCTTTCACAAAGTATATGGACCAGATAAATGTATGAAATATCGTAACAACTGCACGCGAGGCACGAACTAAAGCCCGATGATTACCGATAGGACCCGAACGAGGACGTTTGCTCGTAGAACTTGCGCTAACTAAATTTGATTTGTTCATACCACGGATACATCACATTTTTTTGGCTGAGAAAATCGCTTTATTTGTTTCAAGTTTGCTGTGAAAATATATCACGTATTGTTGACAGCTCAACTTTCTACAATGAATAGTTTTTGTCGTAGTCATAATATGACACCTATGTATTTATAGGCTCTAAACAATAGCCTACTTATAATTTAAATTAGCATCACTAATTCAATTCAAAACAAATTGTCAGTTTGCAACATTTCAACTGTTATGTTCGTTAATGTTTACCGCTCACATTTCTATAGTCAATCAACTAAAACCCAACTCCAAATTAAACCACTATGTTCTTATCTGAACGTTTAATCAACGTTAATAATGACGATTCAAGTGCATGGTATGTTTTATATACCTCTATGTAGTCTGCATGTAACCATTATAAATGCAAAAATTTATCTTTTAACATTCCAGTAATTGTAAAAATGTGAGGGATTTTTTAAAAATATAGAGCGTATTTTCTTAAGGTCATTACTTGTAATAATGAAATAGTTGGCATATTATCTAGCATTCCAACTTGTTTAAGATTAGCTTGACAATTGTATTTTACAAGACGAGCAACATACTCTGTATTTCAATACAATCCAGCGAGCGCTAGTTAGACCAAACAAAGAAAACGTGTCTCGATCTTAGAAATTAACCAACCTTAATTTATAAAGTTTTGAGCAGATACCTTATTTTATTATACAATACCACTTGGAATTTAAATGTTTTGAATGAAAAACACATAGATGAGTTTTAATTGGGTGATATTAAACTTAGCATAAATTTATTTCCTTACGAGATCTTCTAAGAAAGATAATAATTTTATCGAGAGGAAAATGCAGGTGTTCTTGTTTCTGTCGCAAGAATGCATCTGTTGTATCTCACGACTTACGGCGCCGACATCTTTATGCGAACTGAAGTTTGAAGGGAATCACAACAATGACAAACTTTGAATTTCAAGTCTCAAGTTTGTATCCGCGAGGCAACTTTTATCGTTCGTCTGGACAAATCAGAAATATACTGCAATACAAATAATTAGTAATTAGATCCGTGGATTATTCGCAATGAATATAGTTTTGGATAGATTCGGTTTTTTCTTTGGACATAATAATGAGTGCCTTTCAATTTTATCTCATTAAACGCAAATTCGAATAATTTGCTTCTAATAGTTTATTTTTAAAATACATTATAATACCTCTAAGTTACAAATATCCCCCCCCCCGCCCCCCCCTCCCTCCTCCTCCCAGGCCCGGGATTGGTCTGTACCTAACACTGCACAAATATCTTGGTGTACGTTTTGTTAAACATAATACTTTTGAAAGACCTCCCATTTTATTGTTTATAGTTTATTAATTGACAAACAACAGTGAAGTGGTTATTTGCCTCTCTCTTGGAGACTAACTATAGTACGGACAAAATTGTCCGTACTGAACCAGGCAACAACCAATGACAGATTGCTATTGGCAGGAACCGACACCGAGACCTCCTGAATTCAAGTGTCGTGCGGAAGAATGATGGGCCACCTAATAATAGTCTAACTGATTTCATGTGCCTTGATCCGATAGAGATGGCTCAGCGGTGACACGTGAGGCTCTAATCGGGAGGTCGCCGGTTCGATTTCGATTACCGACACAGGAAATTTTGACTGAAGATTTATTCCCAGGGTTTTCTCACTTATACGGTGAATGCTTGGATTCTAGAAATCTTAACCTTACATATACACGATTGTACTAGACCTACTAATTTTCTAAATGTTATGTTTATATTTGTGAATGTAGTCTTTTTTATTAATTTTGCATTTAAAAAAAATGTATAAAATAAAATATGTACAACTGAAAATGAAAATGCAAATGAAGATTTTTGTTTTTATTTAACTGAACATAGCCCTTGGAAATTTCCTCCCAACTCGATCCAAACACCCTTATGTATCCAGATAGCCAAATTAAAATGGACCAATCAGGTGAAACCAAAATGAAATGTACAATTCCGAAACATGAATATATTCGCCGGGAGGGGGGAGGAGGGAGGGAGGGCAATAAAACAGGAGAAACGGTTTCGTTACATCAGCGATGGTTAGTAATGACTACACTGATGTGAGGTTACATAATGCATATTGACGAGCATCATTAGACATGTTTTTGTACATGGTAATTACTCTTAAGCTTAATGAAAGGAGCCGATTTAAGACACGTTTATCACAGCAATTACGAACTGGAATTCTAAACAATGTATTGTTTTGTTGAGTGAGGTTTGCTTGTATTAAGCTTGTATTGTGTAATAGAGAATACGTTTACAGCTCGAACATATCGTGACCTCGTACTGACGTTTGACTACCCTGACCTGGCGCAATGATCAGTTAATATGTCATCAACTCAACATTGAGTTTGATTTAGAATAGGCAATCAACCCCATTGTAACTCCCTCATATGAAATGTTTATATAAACAGTTGGCGCACCCTTGAATGTCCCTGATCCCTTGCCCCCTCCCCCCCCCCCTCCCCCTTTATACACAAATCCTGGCTACGCCACTGGACCCTCGTACCACAGATAACGGATTGCTCGTACTTTACTTAATTGTAATTAAGGCCAGTGTAGGGCACAATGCCCTCTTTAGCCTGATGAGTGATGATTTGATAATGAGGAAGGGAGGAGGGGAAGCCTGGTACCGGACGAAGCCTACTCCTGTCGAAAAGTACCAAGGGGATCGTCGGTTTTACGTCCCATCCTAAAGGACGGTGTAACTTTGACCAGTTTTATAGGTTCCTCCACTAACCTGGACTGCCGAGCAATTAACGAGAAGAACGAAGCTGTTACACAAGTTTTGGGTTCTGCGAGACATGTATCTATATATAAGTAATATGTAAGTAATACAGAATATGTTTTATGAGCCCAACAGTAAATTCTACAGCCGTGGGTTTTATTGCAATTACAATCTATAAATAAAAATAAATAATACGTAACTGCAATTTTTTTATAATCTTCGCATCTAATTTAGATGCTCGTGTATAGATTGATTTGTTTGTCATTGTCCCCAAACCTGATCGTCCAAGGTGTACAGAAACTAACCAGATAGATGAGTTACCAAACACTATTTGAACATCGCAGCTAATCGTGCAAATATTGGGGCCGAGTTTCATCTGATAGCTCGACCATCATCAGGTGTGCCTAAGTCATGTAATTACCAATATGATCGTGTAAATGGGATCGTGCAGTAGATAGCGCAATGTTTGTGAGACGGCTGCTACAATGGGCTCGTATCACGATCTTGATGTCTTGTTCACGAAGACGTTGGTGTTATGACCTATGTGGTGAGGTGGGTGGGTGGGTGAGAGACACATCCCGACGTCTTTGCGAACAAAAGCGAAAATACGTTCTGTCCACTCACATGTTTGTGCTCCTACTTGAAAAGACCAAAATTCAATTTACAAAATGATCTGGGATCCTTGGATAGGTTTTAATCACGGTCCTGTAAATCTTCAATGGCAACAATACACAACAATTAAAAATTTAAAATCAAGGATATTTAGTAGATGGTGTTGTAAGCATCAATCAACCTTGACATAACATTTACAAACTAGTTTTTAATGTTGAACATTGTCGCCATAGACAATTTCAATAATCGTGCTTAACTCAGTCGTAAGGTGCTAGATAATTTTGATGAACGATATAATATGAATGATATACTATAATCTATGTCGGTATTCTAATGTCTTTGGTTATCAAATGTGGATGTTTTATTGCATTATTGTAGGACACATGAGCAATATTATACATTTTTTCCTATGGGTAATTGATTCTCTACTTTAACAGGATCAAGGTCTCACTGGTCCACATTAAATTTAGAGTGTTGAATGATGATTTAGAAGTGAGTTGGGGAAACCTTGCACTGACACGTAACCTACTCCTGTCGAAAAGTACCAAGGGACCCATCGGCCCACCAGGAAGGACGGTGTAACTTTGACCAGTGAAATGGATTTCTTCACAACCTAAACTGGCAAGCAGATGATGAGAAGAACGAAACTGTTACACAAGCTTGTGAACTACCAGCGGTCACCCTCTCTATTCTTGACCTAGACCGATGTTGCTTTACCCTGGTGTTTGCATGGGAACAGCTAAGCGGTCACGGTTAAACCGTTGGTATCAGGGTATTTGGGGAGTTATAGGTACCGGTACCAAACAAAAAAGTATATGTGACAATTTGAATGTAAAGTATACATTATTATAAATTACAACTCCAACCCGAGGTGGAATTGAACGCAAGTTACCACTTGCTCAGAATATACACGGCAAGGAGACCTGTATTCAATTCCTACTCGTGCAGGTAAGACTTAATTTCTGGTTTTTACTCATATGTTTCCGCACAAGAGATTATGCATTATTATTGTTCCCAGCTAGTAATCTGATTATTTCTTTCAATAAGTGGCATTGTTTAATTTATATTAATTATAAAAAAACATACCTTCTTATATAAAATGATTTCTCTTCCACTAGTTGACCTACCTCGTTTCCTAGGGGCTCCGTTCTATATGTACTGATGCATACGTCACAGCTGAGAGTATGAGGGTATATTGTACTATCCGCCCGTGATTGGCCAAGATATCACTCGAGTATGACTCCAGTACCGCTAAAAAGATATAACTGTACCACTATAAGAATTGACATTCAACCCATCGAATGCTGAAATCTTTGTTCAAGAATCTAAGTTGAATAATGTGTAGCCAAATCCTGTGACCATGGTAGTGTATCGAAGATGTGTGTTATTGGCGTTGTTGTTATGCATTTAATCAGAGAGAGTTGAAAGTACTCAGTTTCCCGGATATATATTATTACAAAACAATAAATAAATAAAACCCTAGCTCACCATTACCAACAACCGAGTGTAGGCATCTTGGCGAAGAAAAGAACGAGGATACTTTGCTTCCGGGTCATATCGTAGATATAATTAATGTCATACTCATCTTCCTGGATTACCCTAACACTGGGATGAAAATAAATGCACATTTTTGCAAACAGGGGATAGCACTGTCGCAAGTGTCATGGCGGTAGCTTATTAGAGATGTGAACTCGTTTGGCAGTTGTTTTGAGTCATGATATTATGAAATAACGCAAGGAGATGGAAAACAAGTAAATTCACTAGTCTTGGACTCCACTGCTTGAAAACTTGAGTACTGTTGCTTATTTGTGTAAGCAACAATTGCAACGTTGTGCAACGTTGTGATTGCAACAATTTTGTAATTGAGCGTAGGAATAATAAATACATATTTATTGTATGTAGTGTCATTTCTCGTAACACTTCAATAAGATCGAACATGGTGATATTTTAAATCATTTTTTTTAACCATACATTTTGTTTCGGTATTTTAAAACCGATGTTACAATCGTTCGTTATTCATTAGTCACTACGTTTTGGAATTGAAATGTGTATGAAATATTGCAAACCTCACAATTGACATGTACTCGGGAGTTATAGCCCTACTTTAGTAGTGTGAAGGTACATACGAATACAAAATTAAAATTAAATCAGCAGTCATAACATAATGTAATAATTAGTTGTTTTGAAGACAAAAAGTTAAAATTATAAATTGAATTGTTTATATTTCAATTTTATCCACTTGTTTTTTGTTTGATGTGATTATGTTAATAACGTTTTACAGCGATATTTTATCATTGGACAGCGATATGTATGGAATTAAATAGTCGATACTTGATTGGTTAAAGATTATTTGACTCGATATTAGGGTCAATGGCCCAAGGTGTTCCGTCATATCCTACATAAAATACTAAGAAACTCTTAAACAAAGCCAACTCAAACATTGATTATCAACAGTTCAGTTTGTTTTTCCTTTTTCAAGTTCTGTGTATGAAATACATTTCAAGACAAAGAAATAAAGTTGTAGTTTTTGAACAACACTTATGTTGGATTTTCGTTCTCTCACATTTCAAAAGATTTCACTTGAATATAATTACTTGTACTACTCTACAGCTTTTTATATTATATAAGACGCTTATAGTTTTGAAAACAAGACGTATCCAAGTCTTTGAATTAGCAAGTCGTGAGGTCTCCTTATTTTCATGTTTTTCAGTTCTGTCGCATGCACAGGCCCAGGCCTACTTGAGACTATATTCAAAGCAGGGACACAAATCCCATCTTGAAAAGCCAAGTTGTATCCCGGATTAATTAGCTAATTCTTCTGCGCTCGCTTGTATAGAAGAAACGGAGATTTAGCATGCAGGACAAGGAAGAAGGGAACAGGGGATGTTCAAATAAAACGCTAGACGAGGGCGGGGAACAGAGAGAGAAATGAATTCATAACGAAGACAGGAGACTCGGAATATGAAAGGGGTGATTTTCAAGGAAATGGTGGTGTGTGTGTTTAAGAATGTGTTCTGAAACCGGCCGTTTGTGAGCCCGGTAAATGCGGATCCCAGGCACAAGACGGGCCAAAGTGGACCCGGTTTATGCCCGTAAAAGGGGCACATGGTGTCATATTCATATCTCATATTTGACTTAGGTTAGAAATGTGAAAAAAACCGAACAAATTATAGATATAAATAAATAACATTTTTTTTTTTTAGCTAAATAGTAATTATTATTGCTATTCTTATCACTCCGTAATTATATTATACACAATTTATAAATATATCGTATATTAATTAGTATTACTCATCCGTTCCGAGAATTTAAAGATATTATATTATTATTATGTTACTAGAAAAACACCAATGTATTAAGATACTGTAATTACATCAGAATATATGTTTTAATTGCACTTAATAAATTATATTAAAATTGGAATTAATCACATGCCACAGAATTAATAATCACTGGGAATAAACGGAAGACTGAGGTAACAAAAAAAATAGATATAATTGGCCAGAGTCAATTCACTTTGTATGGAGAAAAACTCGATTTATATTGGCATTCTCCAACGTAAGCTGAAGGAGATCTTGAAAATAAATTAGCAATATACCAAGAAAAACCTCGGAAAAATCTTCAGTCAGGATTGCGGGTAGTCGTTATCGAACCAGTTACCTCCAAACGTAGAGATTTACCGCTTACAGACGCATAGGGTGTAACGTGTAAGTATATAGGCGCAGAGGGTGTAAGTGATAAGTGGGGTACTGGGCACGTATGCAGTTACAGAGAATACACAGGTAAGGGTGGAGAGGGCGAATAGAGAGGTACTCTATAGGGTGTAAGGTGTAAGTATACAGGCGCAGAGGGTGTAAGTGATAAGTGGGGTACTGGACACGTATGCAGTTACAGAGAAGACATAGGTAAGAGTGGATAGGGTGTATACAGAGGTTTACTACACACGAAGTGTGACAGACTCACACAAATTGCAATGACATTAACATTGAGCATAATTTCCAACACAGGCGCGCAATAAAGAGAAACCAGGCATAAAAGCCGAGACTAAGAACGTGGAACTCGAGAAATGAAATAAATAAAGAAGACAAAGTATCGGTTGAGGGGGGGGGGGGGGTAAAGAGGGGGGGGGGGTTCGTCGGAGGAGATGCTGCAAGGTGTGGAGACGAATTAAAGTGATGCGTCTTTGTCTTGCGGCTCGGTGCAGGGAATCCATCAAGACGCGATTAACAAGGCTCGCACGGCTTCTGCTCGTACAAGAAGCACAGATAATATGCGTGCATGCGCGTGCGTGCGTGTGTACTTCGGTGCCGTGGAATATGTACAACTGCACATTTTTGTTGTGTTTAATATACACTGAAGTATGTTTTGTTTTTCTAAATTACATCGAACATTACCTTCTTATTATTCTTATAATTAGGAGTCTTACACGGAAAATCAGTCTTATTACTGAGTGGGTAGACTCTATAAATACGAATTTATTTATTTATTTTATTTATTTAAAAGTGCACAAAATTAGACATTTTAGAATAATCCATGTTTGTTTTCCACAACAGTATAAAACGTTGTTCCTCGGCAACCTTGTGGATGCTGACGTCATATATTTGTCCAACCAGATGTCAGCATGTAGAAACAACACCCGCCTATTGGCTCCAACTTACTCGTCTATGAAGTCAGTATTCACAATACAAGGTTGCTGTGAAATTATTTTTTGTAATTTGTTTGCTAACATTTCGGTAAATGTTGTTTTGAGTACGAATCGCTGGTGTAGGGTGAACAAGCGCTTTACACAATGTACCCCACATCAGGTGCTTAGATGTAATGCATTGTTTGGATTGTTGGGAAGAAATACTGTAGGGTTGTTTGTATTATAAGACTCGGTTTCAGCGTTCGTCTTTTCACTGAAGAAACCGTCGGAAACGAACCGGTAACCTCCGGAATGAAAGTCCTGCGTGTTACCCTGCTCATATCTATTTTCAGGCAGTTAAATAATATGAAATCCTTTATCCACACCTGTGTAAAATATTAATCCGATTTTTTTTTAGTATGTATTTATAATTGTGTTTAATTTATTTCCTGCTTTGAATGTTTTATTAGAAGATCACTTTAGAAGCATATTTTAGTAACAATGATGTGAAAATTACATTATATTTGTTATCATTAAACGATTGTATGAATGCTCGTATGCACATTCATGTTTAAAAAATGAAATTGTATCGGTATGTATGACGATTGTATGATTGTATGATTGTATGTGTATGTAGTCTCAGATGTACATTAACTGAAACGACCGATAGAACGAACAATATTAGTGTTTTTGCCTTATTTCTACATAGAAAGTTAATTTCTCTTCGAGGGTGTGCGCATACGTGTATGTGTGAAGTACATGTGATCATGCGCGTATCTCCTAGTAAAGTGGGCCCATGCCGAGCACATAATGGTCATTGTTATATATTAGGTTGTCTCTATAAACAGCTATTTCACCAGTTGAGTGAAGTGAGAAGAGGTTTTGTCTCACCCTATCTATATCTAATAGTTTCAAATACCTTGGAGAAGACTGTCGGTTAGATTGGATTTGTCGTCACTATGAGATTTACTAACTGAAACAGGAGAGAAATAGAAACTCAATGTCATTCCAATTGAAACGAGTAAATCGTAAACTTTTAGTTGACTGCAACACCTGATTTACAAAAATAATTCAGTCTACCCAGTATCCCTTTTCTGTTGACCAGGTTGGTACTATTAACAATGGTAAAAACTAATTAGCCATAATTTAACCAATGTATGCACAATCATTATTGATGGTAAAATCTATATTATTTCAATTGATGGTTTTCTAGATATTTGTGCCCAAAGATATGTTTTCACATTGGTTTAAAATTTTATTGACATCAATGATTGGAGCGATGTGAACCAACAAATATGACAACGATCACTTTTGTCATCGATAATTACACTTGATGGTGATCGGTATTCGTATCGATGTAGCTTACTTCACGTGAGTTGTGCATTGCTACACCGATACATGACAGAGAGATGAAAATGATTACAATTTCCTCTAATTAGACACACTAAAAAATATGTTATTGTTATAATTTTAGGTTGTCTGATTCACTTGTATAAGTTTCAAATTCATAGTCGTACCCCAGCTTACGGGCAAATGATAATATTATTGTTAATGACTTGTGTTTTTATATGGGAAAGTGCTTGCAGGGAGCGAATAACACACTAGCAACGACGGACGCCCTTGAGATAAGGGAAGGCCTTGAATTTTCACCTAAATGTTCATCTTTCACTTTTGATTGGTGTGATTAAAATAATTTTGGACGATTTCGTATATGAAATGAGGCGCTTTTGCCTCCTATTGGTCTAAATTAAATGATACTGCATGAAATGCTCGTTTCTGATTCGCTCAGCTCGCATGATATCCTTGCTGCCTTATCATGGGCATAGCTCGCACTAGATGCTTGCATGCTCGCTTCTTATTGGTCTACATCGCAGGAGATTGTGTCGTCACAGCTGAGATGTGGTAAAACAACTTGTTTTGGTGTCGTCTCCTGAGCTGAGTGTTCATAATCTTAACAAGATTGGATGTAAATTGAGTGGTTTAATAATCAACATACATAGAGAGAACATGGGTGTTCTACGTGAAAAGCATCCATGCGACTTAAACCTAGACACAAACGAAAACTGTTTCATATCCGTGGCTCAGTGTTAGCGCACACATGGTAGACGCCACTGACAACCTAGTTTTAAACTTTACTACATTTCATTTGTCAGTTATATTGTCATTTACTTCCCATAGGGTTCTTGATAGTTTTGATGCATCACGAGTGACAAAGTCTAACGTTTGTTAGACGCATTAGTAACGCATTGGTGAAGTACACAAAATCAAACATTCACCACGTATGGGCTGAAATAGACTCGAAACAATATTAAAGTTAGATACATTGAAAATTTTTAATCATTTCATCATTTTTTTTAATCATATGTTCTTCCATCTCGATTTCCAGCCACGAATCTAAAATTTAAACGGTTAATAACTGAAGATATTGCTTTTCATATTACGCATTACTATGAAAGAAAATTAGCCGGTCTATTCGAATATATGAAAACATAATGGATCATCTGAACTGGTCTCTATCCTCAGACAGAGAGAGATGAAACCCCTTCAGCCATTGTGTTGCTGGATGCATTGGTAATAGCATCGTGCATTCTACGCCACATCATTATTAAAGGGTGGCTATTGCAGTGTAAGAAGGAGAACGTGGCACTTCACATAGTGGAACAAGTTCTGGCGGCAAGTTGTCAACTGGTTTTACACTTTTACACATTGCGCCACGTGACTGTTGTGCAGGCTCGTTGAAAGACCACGTGGTAAACCACGTGTCGACATACAAAAGAGGCGTATACCGGGGAGGGTGAAGATTGGGGTGCTTATAGTTCTAAACAAAATAGTCTTTGGAAGGGCATTGTGAAGTGTGTATATGCTAGTGTATAGTGTATAAGCGATGGTGACAAATAGGGGTGACTTCACAATTGTGTAACTTCAGACACCGAATAAGATTTCTCGTATTTTTTGTTTTAAGGATAGCATAATTTAAAAATTGAAGATTGATATAACATTCTGAGACAGGCAAATTTCTGTGCAATTTAACAGGTCTTTAACATTTCACCCTTTTGCCGTCTTATCTACATGAATATGTTTAATGTACAAAAAGTAAAAAGCACCCGATTGGAAGTCAAAGCAGAAACAAGTTTTAGACATGAGAAGTATATATAAAAGTTCGATCGTTTCAAGACGCGTGAGTGTAAATCGTCTCTAGTTTGGCATGCAGTTTCAGTTTCACAGAAACGTGCTCGTGAACTATTTCGAAATTGTAATTATGTTCCCATTCATAACACGTAACTCATAAAGTAAAGATGTTGCCACGAAAAGAAACACATCTCTAGCCAGAAAGAGAATCTGCCGTAGACGTAGAGACGTGGTGAGTATTACTCATTAACCGGAAGATGATAATATAAGTAAAAAGTTCTGATAAACACGGTTAAAACATTACACGCACTACTCACCCACTGCGTTATATTTCAGCAACATCTGTCGCCATCCCCAGTTGCCTCGCGTCTGAGGATGGCGACGGATGTTGCCGAAATATAACGCAGTGGGTGACTAGTGCGTGTAATGTTTTGTCCGAACTTTTTACTTATATTATCAAAAATGCATTAATGCGTCCAGTCAAAGAATCCAAGAAGACCGCAACCAATGTCAGTGCCTTTGAACTCGACCAATTTTGTTTATATCAACCAATGAACACATCCACCAATGAGCCTGTACCAATGAACACATCTGAAAATAACACACCTCACACGACAACCGACAAACAATCGTTCATGATGAACAAACCCGTTACGGCGACCGTATGAGAATCAAATGTGTCTTCA
The DNA here is from genome assembly GCA_945910005.1 of Isoperla grammatica. Taxonomy (NCBI): domain Eukaryota; kingdom Metazoa; phylum Arthropoda; class Insecta; order Plecoptera; family Perlodidae; genus Isoperla; species Isoperla grammatica. Next base: position 28,995,076 of record OX246737.1, read on the forward strand.
AGACAAGGACTTAATACTATCGTCAGGTATAGTCATTTGCGATTGGAAAGACCTTCGATACTTCCTGATTATCGTCAGATAATCAGCTGTGCATGACAACGCCTACAAGACAACTGTGCTTGACAAATGACAAGGCCTTCGAAATGATTGTCGGACTACAGTTGTGCTTGATCAGGCCTTGATGACGATCAACACATTAGCTCGGCTTGAAAATTACTGACCAGGATGATTTTCAGACAATCAGGTGTGATTGACCAGGTTTTCAAGACGATCTTGATTTCATCAGCTGGGCCATAATCATGATCATAAACAACACAAAACTATTTTAAATATGATTAGTTTACATTGTGCTATGGCTATAAGTATAATTTATTCAGTATAAATCCTTCAATACACATAAAAATATATACTTGATACTCAAAATTTTAACATTTCCGACTGTGAATGTCAACGTTGCAAAATGATGAGCAAAGCATTTACGTCAACTCAGACCGAATAGTTTAAAGTTACACAGGCTATTGAATGACTTGATTAAACAGTGAACTTAATTAAGAATTACCCGCAATAGTGGTTACGTATAAATTGTGAATGATCACTTATAGTTCATCTAGCTTTCAGAACACTGCTAAGGTTGCCACACACGATCCGACGTAGCCCAAGAGCCACAAGAGGGGGTTTCGTCGTGAAACGAAGAGCGTAGTCGAGCGTTTGGACAAGCCTCTGACTTCACTAGCTATGCACTTTATGAATGGAAGCGTAACTCTCTTCAAGGAATGCCATTGGTTGCAGCGAGGAATTACACAAGACCGTGCGACGGCTTTAGTAGACAATATCTGCTGAAAGTGAGTATGCATTTAAACTTGAATGTGCGTAGTTGCGTAAGGTGTGCTAACGAATTATGTACAGCGCCTGTTAAATTGTTCTTGTTATAGAGAAAACTTCATATCAATGCAACGATGTTACTAGTTATGCTAAGATTATTTAGGAATAGCACTTATCTAATTTACAGTTGAAAAGCCTAACAGCAAAATATTACCCATCTGATTTATCGGTGTAAGACTGTAAGGGTTTTGCGTGTAGCTTAAATATATGAAGTTCGTTTTTTCGGGACAGTATATCTAAGGTATAGTCTTACAATGTCCCAATAACTACTTATTAATCGAAAAGCTTGTTTTATGCATGGCAACCACTAATCAGAACCCTTGAATTCCTCCAAATTGCTACAAATAACTTTCTTATTAGGAAATTGTAAGACCGGCCTTAAATACAATTTTCCTCTTGTCATGTAATTTTGTATTTTTTAGACTGAGTTTTAATTTCATAAGTTTAACGTAATATACACGAGAGGTACACTATTTAAATTAAACAATGATCATTGCAGTTAGTTTTTTAGTGTGTATACTACTGGCTACACAATGTTTCTTTCAATCCGTACTCGTTAACTTGCCTTACGAGTGATGATGTAGAATCCCGCATACTGAAAGTTACGCATAGTTAAGTTAACGTACGTTGTACTCGTGTTGCGCATACGCCACATCTGTGCACGATGCTGCCATCTTTACGACAAAACTTTAACAGTTCGAGTACGTTGCCACGGAAAAGTAATCGAACCCTATTTCAGTAGACTACAACAACTTTAGTAATTCGAAATTCAGCCTAAGAAACGAGAAAGAGAATTTATTTTTACCTTTTTAGATTCATTTTAGTAACTTGCGAATAATACCACCTAAACTTATCGGATATGCGTGCGTCACAATAAAGGCCGCTGTGACGTAATGTGGTAACTATAAAACGCCTCATTGTGAGAAAATGTTTCTAATAACAATTGTTGATTTGTTTGTTTTTACAAAGATCAGCATGCAGTCCCCCAATGAAATCCATAATATTTGCGTATTCACTATCAAAAAATACATTTGGTTCAAATTTTATATTTTACGCTTTACTAACGTTATCATATTAAAAATTAAAAATATATATATTCAAATTCAAAACAAAACAAGATTGTCATTAGTTGGGTTGCAATTGTTTGAAATTGTTCACAAACGCAAAGTAAAAACTTTGTTTTGTAGAATAATTGCTTTAAAATTAAGTCAAATATAATGCTGACGTAAATGGCGGTGGATTACCGAGAACCCAGAGAACCCAGGTAGAAAGAGAGAGCGTATCGATAGAGTCGGATGGACGGCTTCGCTCGCTCCACTCGTTAATCCAATTATTTGATATCATAAGGTCTGGCGTAGAAGCGCAAGTCATTCAGCAAATCAGAGACAAGGATTAGTTTACGTGTGTTGAAGCTATGTATAATAAACTCAAGTCTGTATTATCTTCCAGAGCGATGGATGATTTCAAGCAAGCAAGCAAATAAATAATACACAACCGAGATCTCTAAGTTTGTTGTAACCATATCAGAGTAACTAAAAGTTCGTACAGGGATAGACAATTGAGAGTAACAACTGGGTAACACGTAACAGTAACATCATTGGTGTTTGCCACAGCGAAGAATGAATAACTACACTCACATTGAAATACTGCAGGTGATAATCTATAGTAATGATATTAATAAATAATTCAATAGGATTGTCATTTTTTACAAGTTACCTTTTTTTTTTTTTACCATTAATATTTTGTAAAACAAAAAGCAAACTATTGTGTATCCACAATCTTCATTTGCGTTTCTCAGTTTTAAATATTTTAAAGAAGCAATTATTCGCAGTGCTGTGAGTAGGGTGTTCCGTGTTCCACCGAACCAAAACGAGGTATTGTATATCGTTTAGCTTCTCACGACGAAGTCACGTTGAACAACATGCAAAACACAGTTCGCCAAGGAAGGCGTCAATGCACATTGGAAATAGGATGAGTTTCCAGATTTATTGCAATGGTTGGATAATTAGAACCAGACATTTTTGTTCACGAGCCTTTTCTTTTTCTTGACCTTAAGTTTTTTACATTATTTATCGCGATTTTTGCGTCCTAGTTGATCATGCAGTGAGATCGGTACCTCTTAGTACCGCTCCATTGACCTCTCTCTCTCTCTCTCTCTCTCTCTCTCTCTCTCTCTCTCTCTCTCTCTCTCTCTCTCTCTCTCTCTCTCTCTCTCTCTCTCTCTCTCTCTCTTCTCGTTCTCTATCTCTCTATCTTTCTCTCTCTCTTTCTCTCTCTTTCCCTCTTATCACGCTACCTTTGTCTCTCTCTGTGGCGGCGCAATGGCAAAACCCCAAGCTAGAAAATCATCAACACAGAGAAAACCTCCGAATCAACTAGACTAAAATAGATCTAAATATGCGGAGTGAAATTAATTATGTCGACTCGACGGGATTCTATTATCCTATTAAAATAACTCGTTCAACATAATCAATAACCTTCGTAAGAAAGACAACGATTATTATTTCGTCTCTGTCTGTTGATTGGTGCAACTTGAATTCTCTGGACTGTATAAGCTGTGATCAAGTATATGTACGTTACACTTCCCAATGATTCCAACTGTTTATGGTATGAAGGAACGTGTGTTCGAAAGTCGAATATGGCATTTGTTTTGTGAGAAATGAAATAAATGAAACATTACTTCATTTCAGGCGCACTTTCACATGCAGAGGTGATTTTCAGTGCGAGTTCCTTATACAGTTTACTTTATGGTTGTTGGTTGATACTTTGAGAGTTCCAAAGAAAGTCGACACCGTAATGTATGTTAAAAATATATTTTATACCCTTCAAGCATTCAGCTATTGATTCAAATGGTATCACCGCAGTTATATACAGATGTAAAACCACAAATACCTTTCCAAGCCATACTTAAAGATAGAAATTCAACAAATGTTTGGATTCTGCTTTGGATACTCACATAAAATAAGTAAAATAATTACAGTCACCATTCGTAATGGTTTTTGTTCAACAAGTAGGCCTACATAAAACTGCATAGGTCGATACTTCTGAAGTACTGTAAGAAATGAACCATCGTGATGTATGTTGTTCCAATCCAAATCGTAAAACCTCGCTACCACCAACGACATTCGTCGACTCAACCTAAATTGTTAGTCTCATCGACACATTCACCCACTTACCTTATACTAATTCAAATTTAGGCTGCTTTCAGGAACCACCCTATACGTCATAATATTGAGTTGTACAAAATTTCACACATTATTATGATGTGAAAAAATAACATTTAAAAATAATAAATAATATTAAAAAAATAAAATATTTACGTGTATCAAAAGAAACAGCGACTTACATTTCCGTCAATGTGTAAATTCGTATCCGCGTTGAGAACCTTCGCCTTCCGCCTTCAAAACTTCGGCTCCCTTGTTACGATATTTAACGTTGCGTCACTATATCGGCGATGTTTTGACGCAATTCTCCCCCTTCCACGCGTCTTCGTTCTATAGATTATGCCGTGCATAGATTTAAGTTTCTTATTCTCATAACCAAACCCAATTAGCAAGCCATTCAATGATTAAGCTACCGTAGGAGATGCGATACAATAAAGAAAACGAAAGTAAGGCTTTGTAAAGAGTTGTTTTACAATAGTCAGCCCCCTCTTCTCTTCTTGGCCAGGTGTGATATTACAGAACATGAACCCGTCTTTCAATCTCATCATTTAACGTCACGGGTTGTGGAACTAATTGTCATATGTGACATAATTGCTTATTAGGAAGGCTCATTCCAATTAGTTAAAACAAGACATAAGAGCTAGTCTATAACGACATGCATGATATTTTTATTTCAGTCTACGAGATAGAATCTGACAATAATTCAGCATGACAGCTGCTGTAATTGGCCCCGTAAACACGTTACTACCTGTAGCGATATCGGTGAAAGAGTCGATGATGTATCAGACAAATCGAATTACATGAAAAACTATACAAGTTAATTATTATGTTATACACGTATGGAATAATTTATTCTGTAGATCAGACTGATATTGCTAATGAGATGACATAAATAAACGCGAGGAAACAATGAGATATTGCGTTTAGCTTTGTTACATGTTACACCAACGCTGTAACTGCTACGATCAAAGTTATGTTGCAAACAAAAACGGTTTCTTAGCTTCTCGTGGAGGGTTAACAATTTGTGAGCATGGGGGATGCTATACATAAATTTTTTTTTAGTTTCTTGCATACTCGATTATAGATGCGTCGAATAAATTCTATGACCAGAAAATGTTACTCTCACTAGAGGTATTGTATTATTTGGGCCTTATTGTACAGTTATTATACATTTGGAATTATTGGAGCAGGTATTATTGTCTGCAAGTAATCTGTAGTTGTTAATATTAAAACCCATGCAACTAATGCAGATGTATTGTTTGTATTAATTCTGTTATTATACCGTCGAACACGAACAACAACACAGCTACAAAACTGTTTCACCACTTCAATCTTTATGTGCTCACATTACCAGTGTAATATTTAGTTTTGTTGTGGCTCTTATTGATGTCTATCCTTGCTTATGTGTTGTGTACTGATGTTTATCGTTTTGTGTTGGAAAAACTGTTTTAATTGTAAATATTTTGGTACCAACACACACAAAACGTTCATTAGAGATTCTTGAAAAGTGATACAAAAATGTCCGTAATAGCCTGAGTGATATACTTGAATTATAGCTGCGAAAGACTAAGTTTCAATGTACTAGACACTAGATAGTTACAGATATATTAACAAGAGGATAATATGTGGGTACTCTGAAATGTAAAAGTATAAAATGAAAAGAGCTTGAAAACGGTACACAGAGGGGAAAAGCAAGAGTATATAAGGCCTATACTTAGAACGAACATAGGTTTGCTCTTCTTCTCGCTTGCTCTTACGCATTCTTATTATAGATCTCTCTCTTTCTGTCTCTTGTTGTTCATCACCTTCATCTTCATCATCTGTCAGCACAAACTTTGTATTATTGTTGTCAAGGATTATAAAGGGATTCCTTTGTAATCTTTGATGGTATGTTTACTATTGCCACCATAGTCGTAGTCTATGGTAAAGTTAATTAACTATGTAAGACCTACGATTTAAAAATATAGTCGATGGAAACGACTAAAGTTCATCCTAAAAAATGGTTCATAGGAGTACTGGTGTATTGGTGGGTCTAAAATAGAAGTGTCTATTTGGGATATAACACTATGAATTACACTAACTAACACTAAGAATTTTCATCCTTCTAAAAAATGGTTCATAGGAGTGTAGTAGTGGGTCTAAAATGGACTGTCTATTTGGATAATGAAACTATTGGAGTTTTAAGACTTTACTTGATTCAAGAAATGTCAGGCCTCTTACCATAGACCCACCCACCCACCCAATCAATACAGTCTTAATTTATCTTGCTTGGAATTAATTAAAACATTCAGTCTTGGAAACTTAATTATATTTTGTCGTAGTCGAGTCTCTTATAATTTCGTTGCACAGCACGGCAAGGTTTTTACGCCAACGCAGACGTACGTTACGCGTTATATCAATATTGACTGGGAGGCATTACCAATATTGAGGGTAACACCCAAAATTCAGATTATTTAGAAAATTAATGTCTATAGGATTCAAATTGTGCCGCCCATCCTGATCAAAAATCCGTAGCACGTAATCTATAATTGAATAAAAAACATCTAGCTATTAAGGGTACTGGTGGGTCTAAAATAGATGTGTATTTGAATAACAAAATAGGATATTAAAGAAATAACTTGATTCAAGAAAATGTCAGACCTTTTATACCATAAACAATTTTAATCCTGTCTGTCGATAGTATATAACTGAAACATCTAGAAAATGAATGAAAATCTAACACTTTTTAAAACTTGGCCAAATCTAATTAATTCTTATAAGTTATGACTTTCGCTATCAAATGTTTGATAAATGTGTCTGTAAATACATTGAGATATTATTTATTAATTAAATCAATTTTCTAGCAGTTGCAATTGTCATATTTATTACATTGGTCTAATTCTGTATGTCTGTGGTTCCATGCTGCTCAAACCAGCTATTTAATACTGCTGGCTTGATACTGCGGTCAAAACTTCAATGTTGTTGCCGATAATGATAAAGTACCAATCAAACATAGACATTTGAGACATAACTATTATCAAGGGCAACTTTACTTTTATCGTTTCGTATTCCTGCTTTATTTCGTATGGTATTCTTCTTTAAGGAGCACCACTATAAGACGACATAGGTAGAAATTAAATCACCTCAGGTACCAAGCTTTCAATGTACCTAATATTGTGCTAGCCATACACGAAAACCACTGAGATGTGAAATAATGCATAGTGATAAACAAGCTCACTGATCGAATTGAGAGCAGCACATTTTACTTGATCTCAGTGTAGGAGTGAAGTGTCCAATCACTGATTCATACGTTTCGTATTTGAAATATCGATCTTTGATTGGTTATTACTCACTCGTCGATGGTGTTCGGAGCCTACAGGGTTGGTTTAGTCGCTTTAATTTAAATTAAAGTCCCCCACTGCAAATCAGTTTCGTTACTGAGTGAGTGGGTAGACTCTTAAATGTGAATCTATTTATTTATTTATTTATTTATATATGAAAGTAAATAAGTGGAGTAGAGAGGTGTCGGAGTGAGGGTCACTAAATTATCATGCCGTTACAAAATATTGTATCATCCTTGAAATTGTTCCACCTGTGCCTGTTTTTGAAGTCAGGGCGACTTACTGCAATTGCAACAGTTTACACATTTTATCATCCGTGAAAACCACAGTGTAGCGCATAGCTAGAATAGTTGACAAAGCAGAAAACTTACACTTCCAACATGACGATCGACGACAACACAATTGTCCCGAAACAAGCTTTCCTATGTGTTCCTCATAGACGAGTGACGCGTGACTAATAGACTATTATTTTGGCTACGAACCACTCGCCTATGACGAGTGCATCTGTATGGTTGTTTCGGGACGAGTATACTAAATGACATCTTAATACAGAAACCTTACATTTTATTCGTAGAAATACCTGCTGTCTAGGGTCACACCAGTGTTATCAGATGTGGGACTGTTCAGGTAATTAACTGAGTATATGAGCGTGTTTTAGATAGTATGGATGCAATTAATGTCAAAGGATATAGTAGAACTCAAACCTAGGAAACTTTCCAGGCATGATTGCCGGTGGCCGGAATTAGGCCGGTGTCCTCCTGCCTGCTGAGCCACCTCCATTTACATATTATTATTATTATTATTATAATCAACGCGACTTCACACTATACTCACAACCTTGTGTGAAAACTACGCACCCCCCCCCCCCCCTCCCCTCCTCCTCCTGCGCAGAGCCAGAGGAGGGATATGCACTCTGGCAGCGCAGAGGATGTGAGCAATTTTCGACAATTGCGTTTGGTTTGTCTGTTCTGTGAATATAATTGAAAGAATTACCTTAACCTTATCTCTTGGACCTTAAACGCGGGTAGACACACAGACACACACAGCAGTCAGCCGGTCGAGGGTTTCCGCTCTACAGAGACGTCTCCACAAAAACAAAATGTAATTAAGATTAAATTAAAAGGCACATTGTAATTTGAGTAGTAATTACGTTTAACAACTTAGATCCATTTGTAACAATCAGGATTTTCTTGCTTGCTTTAACTTGAGCTCGTATCTGCTTAGAATTCATGACCACTTTCAGTTAAGTTATTTCGGTAATAACTCTTTTATTTTAGAAAATCCTTAGCAAGCTCTTCTGCCGCTGTGTGTTTCTCAAGAAACACAGTTGAGAACGCAGCGCAATGCAGGATCGTTCCCTTCACCACATTTACCTAACAACTAAATAGGTATTTATTTATTACCTTTATATTACGGTATTTAGTTTTTACGCTATATTTACTAACTGATAATTTTGTTTGGTCTGTCTAGCAAAATGCATCTTGTGAATATGTATAGACGGTCAAAGTAACATAACAATATCATTATAGAGCCCAGATTATGGGAGCTCGGCGGTAGTACATATGACTGTACTGGCGGGGGCAACGGTTTCGATTCCCACAAACATGAACGAAACAGCTCTTGGACAACCCACTAAATAGAAGATAAGAGAATAATGTTAGCTCTGCAGTACCTGTCCGTGTCTGAGCTTCATAGAGACTTACAATGAATAAAGTAGATAACGATTAGTTACGGTTGCTTGCATTTGATTGATTATTCCTGAAAGATAATAAAAACCTTCTCGGGACAGTCAAAATAAAACATATTGTGTAACTTATAAACTCTTCTTCTTAACCTAACGGAAAACAATTAACAATTTACAAATCAACCTACAATAAGTACGCTTTATGACAGGTCATATACTACTTGTAAACAAATATTTGTATATCAGATAACTTTATATCGAAACTTCTGTTTGGTGGTTGATTGCCACGGTGAAAACAAGTTAGCGGAATTATTGGATAGTAAAATATTTATTTGGAAGTCATAAGAAAACGCTTGTCTATATTCATCCCGTATTATGTTCTGATAGTTGTTAGTAAAGATGATTCTATGTAGGAGGAGTGGCATAGTTGTTGGTATTAAGGAAGATGATTCTATGTAGGCGGAGTGGCCGTCTTATACAAACTAGGGAGTTTTAATTTAAATTTATTAGGTTTCAATTATGTTGCCTTGTTTTTGATATTTTTAATTCGCGTTGGGGTTGTCTCAGACGTTTGATAATGAATGCAGGGATGAAAGTAATGCTTGTATACAAGCATTACTTCCATCACGGTGATGGTCTTAATTATAATAAAAACAACGATTTATTTCAGGTTTGGTGATAAAAACTCGTCAAGAACAACCGTTACACTTTATTTTCGCCAATAGATTTTCACACTTCCATTTACAATAGGACACATCCTCATTGGAACACTTTTGTCCATATTAAATTACCAATTAATAAAAGTCAAACATCTCAGTCACGAAGTTTTGACGCCCTTGCTTTCATGTCTGCTCGTATGATCCGTCTTCTGAATGATTGCCTGTTCTTCTTCCGCCCAACAGGTAATATGACAAGAGGCTCACACCCATTGCGAACCCGGAATCTTGACCAGGTACAGTCGCACTCACAACATTATAAACTTGAAACTTGATATGCAATAGAAATCACTGAGCAATCTGCAATACGTTTGTATTGTTCGTATTAGTTAATTTGGAAGATTGCAATTAGTATTATTTTCCCTTCAATCAATGAGTTTTCATGATATTATACATCACAATATTCACATCGACTACAAAGTCGACATCGACAGTCTCTGAAAATGAATATGCATCTAAAAGTCACTTCGCAGTGTAACCTTTGGAGAAAACATAGCTATTTATCTAACCATGTTGTCAACCTTTGGATTAATTTCAAACAGCTTTCCATTGTCATCTTCCAGTCTTTAAATGTCTCCATAACAACACATATCCTGGAATATCAGTTGCACACATTCCAATCTTCCAATCTTCCATCCAATATTACTAAACTATTTTATCCTTCCACTTTCCCGTCAATTATACTCTTAGTCTTTAGAATTACTTCGTGCCTCAAATGTTTCCAACTAAAGCCCTCAGTCTCATCAAAAGTTTATATAGCCTATTTTCTACTTTGCATTTTCAAGCACTTTTTCAGTTGTCACTCTAACTATTAAATGTCTCAAACCCTTTATTTTCCCTTTTTTCGATAAATTTCTTATTTACATCCACTAATGTGTTCAAAATAAATTTAACAAAAGATGCGTCAAACACCAACACATGATGTTGTAATGTATTTTTGCACACCCATGTTTATTTTCGTCTTCTACACATGCAACCATCCATTTACCTGACATAGTTGTACACCCCTGTCTACTCTAGTCCACCACACATGCAACCATCCATTTACCTGACATAGTTGTACACCCCTGTCTACTCTAGTCCACCACACATGCAACCATCCATTTACCTGACATAGTTGTACACCCCTGTCTACTCTAGTCCACCACACATGCAACCATCCATTTACCTGACATAGTTGTTCACCCCTGTCTACTCTAGTCCACCACACATGCAACCATCCATTTACCTGACATAGTTGTACACCCCTGTCTACTCTAGTCCACCACACATGCAACCATCCATTTACCTGACATAGTTGTACACCCCTGTCTACTCTAGTCCACCACACATGCAACCATCCATTTACCTGACATAGTTGTACACCCCTGTCTACTCTAGTCCACCACACATGCAACCATCCATTTACCTGACATAGTTGTTCACCCCTGTCTACTCTAGTCCTCCACACATGCAACCAGGCCCGCCATAGACCCCCGCCTACACCGCTGATGACCAAGTCACGCTCCACTGTGCCCTAGTTATTGGCGGTTCCTCTTATCATAGCACCTCGCATGCCTTTATCATCTCATTAATAGTAACCCTATCCAGCCTTTGTACCGGTTATACCATATGAGATGAGCATCGGCTGATGCTAATGATACGGACATGGTAAGACAGCTCTTCCTATACTCTGGCTGAGCTGTGTTGTAAGCTTCTGTAACATGCCTGTCAGCACCGCGGCCTGGTGGAGGAACCGTCAACTGCCCAAAGCGTATTCTACTGTACCATCAGTCGCCACACAAGATCTACATTCATGAACCACGTTTGTACTGGCTAGAGTAACTCTTGTTGTGAATGTGAGAAACCAAACGGAACTATTTATTGATATACACACTCCATCGCTAAAGTTGACCCAACGTAAACTAGTCTCAAGCTGACAAAAAGCCAAATCCAATAGTGCCAACTGTTTTTTTTTTTACTTTGCTAGTTCCTAATCGAAACCGGTTCATTAGTGATAATTAACGACCGTGTATTGGAAATATGAAATCCCCAAACACAGCGGGTAAGACAAATGAGGCTGTGCATTCGAATAAGCTCTGGACCACGATTACGGATGTAACGGATGTATTTGCTTGCATGAATGTTCAGTTTTGGACTAATCGAAATGGCAGTGACTTACTACAAACTAGAAAAATGGCTGTTGGATTGAAATAAATATGCATTCTGACCAATCGAAGTTAAATATCTATCTCTGCAGAAGCATGTTTACGATAGAAATGACATTTGGGTTTTACCTCTCATATTTTGGCAACGATGCTAACTATAGCCAAGGGTGCATGGGTGGGTGAAATATTATGAGTTTTAAAAGAAATTCAAAACAAAGATGATGATGATGGATGCTCAAGCCAGGATTCGAACCTGTAGTCCAAGATATTTGCGTTTAATCGATCATGGCCAATACGCTCCATGGTTTCATAAAATAGCTCTGATTGGCTCTGACAAGCGGTGTACGTACAGTGTTTGCGCTGTGTATTTGAGCACCAACATACCGGTACTAAAACATCTCCGTGGAAACAAAAGCACGTTTATATTAGTTTTTGCTATTGGGCCCGGCCGGCATGACTATTCAGAACTAGAGCTGTGGGATGGGAAACAACACGTGCTCGCATCGTCTGATTATAGCCGAGATATACGCGATCATAAAGCATAACGTGACATGGGCATAGTGGCTTGTTCACGATCTACATAGTTGTTGTTTGTTGTTTCACGTCGCCATTATGTTGAGAGATGAGAGGACATAACTGGAGACCATTCCTTACGTACGTGGGGTCGAACCCATGTCCCTTTTAGTACCGTGCGGTTCGGAACCGCACACAACACACATGCATGGGGCGGTTGAAGTGAGGTTCTTCGACAAACCTACAAAATATGGTGATAATATGGACTTTCACCCAAAATTATAAGATAAATAATGATGATTTCACAGGTTTTGAGAGATGATACAAGTTTTGACCGACTGCTCAAACCTAGATATCCAGTTCTAGAAACAAACTCATATAAACTGCTATGAACAATTACAAAGCATGATTTAAAACCAGTTTGTCTTATTTATTGTAGAGTCGATTTCTAGTCGGGACAAACATAAATTTATTAAAATAATTGCTTTCACTTCAAGCAAAAATAATGTACTAGTTTACAGTAACAAGTATACGTGAAACAGAATATATAAGATTGCAGACACCGGAGAACTGTAGATACAAAGTATTGTGATGTGTGTATTGTAATTTGAACTATTTGTACACCATTGCACGGGTCCCTGCTTAAATTTGTTGAATCGCACAACTATCTACAAAAATTAGTTTATGGAATACCTATACAAACTTGTGTGGTATTAGATTAATTTATCTATTCAGCATCATTTACGCAAAAAGTGACATATAAATTGTATGGAAAGCCATTCTGATGTGATGATTGTGTTCTTCACATTATAGTGAGTCAATTGATCCGATGTGAGAATTGTGACTCAAAAGCGGCTCCATTGTGGTTGTGGTCTATCATACCGTGAGACCCTTTTGATGTCTCCTTATTTTCCTCCTTGGCTCTCTCACACTCACACTCACACACACTCACACACACACACATAAGTCGAAGAATGTATTGTCAAGGTCATGTAGGTACGCATACGTCGGTTTAGAAATTAGTCGTGATTATCAAAGAAATAATAGCCCCGGCCGGCGAGCACAGCGAGCACAGCGAGCACACACACACACACACACACACACACACACACACACACACACACACACACACACACACACACACACACACCATATCACGTCCGTCACATACAACCGGCGGTCACGTAGCTTCACGTAGGGGCTCAGTAATAACGAAGCTGGCTGGTCTGGTACCAAGGCCGGTCAATTATCGTTGTGCAACACGAATTAATCATGATCCGTCGCATTTTGTCACACGGTCCATTCGAAGACAAAAACGTACATTACGAGAATTCGCTGCATACTTCGATTCAACAACGATACAGAATTTTAAATATACGAACATTCGACGATAGTTCCGTTGCATTTCAGTAGAGTTTAAAAATTTTATAGAAAAAATTATCAAATCAAAAAAATCAAAAATTTTCACCAAACTTTGATTTGTTTATACAAGTTGAAGTCGTATACTGAGGGTTCGAATATTCATCGTCTATCAGACAACTTTTAGGAGAGCTGACTGAAATATTACATACCAAAGTGGGTTTAGCTTTTATTTATTGTAGTACATTAATTACACATTAGAAGACCTAAAACAGACGAATTATAATACATACACGGTGGTGTATCTGATAATAATGGATTGGATATAGCGATATTTCCTTTACTGCTCTAAAAATATGTGGAAGGAAAAAAGGAAAATTAAGATGAGAACACTTTTCTCTAAAATGTAGTAATTTAAAACGAAGAGGCACCTACGCCACCAATTCAAGATATACGACTTTCTTCTCAGTATATACTACCCGTAATAACGTAAGGTCTTTAGGTTGATCTTGTATTTCTGAAATGTAATATTTTATAATTAATGTTATCCACACTCACTTTTAGAAATAGCTTTTCTATTAATTATTTTGATTACACAAACATACCCAACACTTAATTTTGAATGTCTGTTGAATATCTGTTGAATATGTTCGTGTCGATGCACATATTAATCGCAACAGGGAAAACAAAATATAAAACAAGTATTTTACGAAAAATTTGCTGTCTATGTTTTCTGCAAATAACATCACAACACAAACACCCCTATAATAATCTTAACAAAACTGTTACACTTTTTGAGGCATCAAACTCGCTGCGTCACGGACACGAGAGACTTTCAGGAAGATTGCAATGAGGGACTGTACAGGAGTGAGAAACGTACAGTGACGTCAGAACCCGAAATGCATTTTGTCAAGTTGGTGTCACTTAATACTGACCATTGCCGCGAGGAAGCAGCATATGTACGACAACTACAACGACTCCGACAGCAACTCAATAATAACTTATTAATGTTCAAGATCGGTGGCATTTAAAAAAAATATTTTGTGATAACTATTATCTTTGAGTGAAAACATAAGCATTTAATAGCAAAGCCAAATAGTAAAAAAAAAAAATGTTCTCTACTGTCAGGCTGTGAAGTGTGATCACTATTTTGCCACTTCCAAGGTCGTCATTAATTTTCTTCAATATTAGAATGTTGGATCACGCTATATAAGTACATTATACGGTGAGTATGGGCTATGGCTCTACAGAGGTAGTTTCAGGAAGTGATTGTTTTTAATTTTTGTTGCTGATGCTGATATTTTCTTATCGATGGTCACAACGTATAAGAGAAAGTGCTGCGCCTCCCACGTTAGCTCATCTGATACAGCTTATAGGTGTACAGACATGTTGGGGGGAGTGTGGACCCTCTTCTCACGATTCTTTTCAGAGGACATAGTTCAGATTTGATTTAAAAAAGAAGACTAGTAACACGCCGATGAAATAGAATGGAACACAATGCCGACCGACGGGTTAGAAGGCAATATTGCCGGGCGTCGTCGATCCACACATCACGTACAGTATTATTTATCGGCCGGCGCTGTATTGTCCATCACGTATCACGTATCACGTACTGGTCTGTGCACTTCTACTTCATACTTGGGCTTCCCCGCGGTCAGGAGATTAACAATTAGTTTTGTTTTTGGACGAGTGATCGATTTGTTTTCAAATTGCTGAGCCTATATGCCAAGATTATTACAGCATGTTGACTAAACTGCATTAATTCATCATACGATTGAAAAAAGTTGATTAAAAGCCATGAAAATAATCCTATATCAATATTGATTTGGTGATTGGTAGATTTAGTGGAAAGTGGAACATTGTGTTTTCATAAAATAAAATACACGTAATAATAATAATAATAATAATAATAATAATAATAATAATAATAATGTGTTTATTAGTCCTTTAGTTTATCATACAATGATATCGGACAAGTCATAACAGTCATAATATCAATTATAATAATTAAGATTATTACAATCATTACATACATTGATACAAACTCTTTTACAGAATAAAAAGAATTTTCAATATATGTATATTTTCGTTATATGTAGGAATCCTGTAAGTTGTCCTATTTTTGCCACTTCATTTCAACCTTTTTCTTTGCATTTTAAGTAAAATTATTGCAGTATATAAGGGGTTATTTGTAAACACATTACCTAAAGGTCAGACAGTGACTTTTGTCTGGGGTTACGATATCAAGATAGCATGGTTTACTTGAAATAAAAAACACCTTCCACTTACATCGCATTCCCAGTATTTGATTGTCAAATCGTGTAATATGCTCCACTTTATCACTATTGAGCTAACCAGAGCATTCACTCAAACTAAAGACAAATAACTTTCATCTCCTGATGCAGTCATTGTTGCCAACGTTATGGCCATTATTCCCAACCCTAAAAACAAAAGTTATATGATTTGATGCACAAACCCAACACTTTAGATTATTTATCTGTGTACCCCGCCTCTGCTGTCGCTTTACTGCAAGAGGAAATCGTTAATGTGTTGATTTTGATGCAATAAAAATGTATGTGATGGCCGACTCACACAAAGCTCCTAACTTAGTCTTGGTCCATCAGAGATAATCCGTTAATCCTGTCCCTTGGGCGGGGACGGAGTAGCAGTTGATCTTACTCAAGTATTGATGTTCTTGTTAGCCCAAGTGCTGAAACTGATCAATATCCCGATCTCGCTAATATTTTATGATTTCGACTAATTTATCAGATATTGCGAGAGAATGATTTTTGCAATATTTACGCACTAATGTTTCTTGAGGTATAGAGAAGATAAAAGTGTTTTTGATATCGTCGCAGTCATAATAGTGGGACACCCAGTGGCGGACCCAGTGGCGTTCGTTCCTAGGAGAGACTTTACTTGGTGGATGGATAATTACTGGTCTGATGACCCATACAAAGAAGCGTCGTCCAAGTTTTCGAAACAAACATCAAAATTAATATACATTCAGAAAGAATGTAGTATGTTCCATGTGCATTGTATTTTTTTTTTTATATATATATATAATAAAGCATTATAACTAAGTACAACAGGTAATATGATAAATCACACAAGTAATAGGAGTTAACTCAAAAAATATTTGCATATTATATTATATTATGAGATTTTGTATTTATTCAGTCAACATCTGTTCCTGTACCAAAAATCACCTCGCTCGCTCGTAGCATGGAAAAACATAATTACCTGTGTACTCACGGGTTGAACTTGAATGTTTTAATAATTTGAACATTTTTTAAATGTTAAGTCTCTGCAGTTCACATTTCTGCCATACGGGACAGAACACCAAAACAATATCATATTTGTGCAGTAAAATAATTACATCAAACGAAATGAATTCTATATAGTTGGTTCATGAACACATCATAAACTGAATACATTTTTTACATCGCCTGTTGGGATATTAGAGAGACCATTGAGATTATTCTTGGCTATTCCTCCCCTTCGCACACAGTAACGCTTATGCAGATAAAAATTGTGTTCACCATTAATTAACTATACAGTTATTTTGAGTCTAGAATCTCTGTTTAACTATTTGGCCGCTAGCGAACATTAGAGCTCATAATTAATTGACGAGAATAAACTATTATACAGTCCCACATGGAAATAATTAAAATAGATTAGAGTATAATTTGCTTAACTTCAATCTGTGCTACTTACTTTGGCATTGCTTCTCTAATGTACTAGATAATAGAGTTGATAATACAACGCTAAAAGTACTAAACCAGACGGTATGTTCAGAATTTGCAACATGTAAGAGGAATGATTTTAGTCAATTGACAGAGCTATGAGCAAATCTTGCACTTTTTTGCAATTCACAAAATAAGCATCAAGTATGTACGTCGTTGAAAGTATGTGGCGCCCAATATTGTAATTTATCATCATGGCGTAACAGTATTTCGTTGTATATCAAATGAAATTTAGAATGAAGAGAAAAATGTCGATAGACTTTTTTTTCTTTTAATAGCAATAAAAAGATGTAGTTTATTTCCATTATTCTTCCTGTTTTCCCATGAAATACGCTGGCTTCATTGCGTATGAAAAATATTTCGTTGCACACTTCATATAGTATGGCCTTGAGGAATATAAGGTTTTATTTAATGCTGGGTATGCTGAAACTTGGTGCGAAACACAAAACACAGAAAATCTTTTCATCTCCAGGAAATATTTTTTTTACTTTTTTAGATTCATAGAATCTATAAAAGAAAAAATGAAGAAAGTAGCAAAACATAATTAATATGCAAATTTTCAGACGTTTTAGTAATTGTGTATACAAAACAGTTATTGTTTAGATTTACAAATAAATTATTCATTCATATTTTTCCCAAAAATGCGCCAAGGTCTACTTTTCTATAAACGTTAAATTCCACAAGCGGAATAAAAGTCTCACTATGTCTAATGCAACAATCAAATAATGTGTATTGTATTCGTTATTTATGATCAGCTTGAAAGTGTTGTGTATTATATTAAAATCAGTGCATCATTACTCACCAGGTAGCATTATATTTTACATTCGAATATACAATAAAGAATTTACAAAATATTAAATGCTAGGATTTAAAATATTATTCATATTCTGTAATACAGCTTTATATTATATTAGCCGAGTAACTGACAGGTTTGTTTGAATAAGATCATCTAAATAAACTTAAACTTCGTAAATGATTCTCTAAGCCACAATGTGCCACAATGTGACACATTTTTGTCGATTTGCTCTTCACAATACACAAGGTAGACACTAGACAGATACACATATATAGTTGAAACTTTCTTCCACTAACTCAGAGTGGAACACTAAGCCGTGGGCTATTAAAACTCTGCTAAGCAGTGTAGGCGTGGAAATGCCGTGCGAGGGAAACTCTTTGAATTGGAGTTTATGTCCCACTGAATTTTGTTTTCAAGTTTTGGTAATACAGAGTGAATCCTGTGTTGTGGTTGTCTACTAAAACATGCAGACAACACAGATTACGCTCTCTTCAGGGCTTATATGGCAATATTTTAGAGTGGGATTAGTCTCAACCAGACATATTCAATAGAACAACTGCCATAATATTATTAATATTTGTTTAAATTACACAATTTGTAAGTAAATATTTTTCATTTCGCTATTTTTCAAAATAAACTTCGGTATTATTAACTTAATTTAATTTGTACACATTCCAAGTTAAGATTTGTTACGTGTTAGTATTGATTTAAACCTTCGCGTATGTGGGATTCGTAGAATGATCTTATTACAATTCTTCACCTGCTCTTAAAACTTATCTTATCTAATGTTTAACTATTTGCAACATGTATTTGGAACAACTATTTGGTATCTCTCAATTTTCACTTCGTGACCGATCACAAAACTATGCACATTGCAAGCAAATTGTTCGAATTTCATGTTAATATTTTCTAAACCTATTCGTTGAAACTAATTTATAAATTGGAAATGAACACGTGATAAAACCATTGGTAGACGATTACAGTTTGACTCCCCGAATTTCAATCACCTCAGACAACTAATGCATTTGACTAGATACAAGGGAATCCTAAAATCCTAACATCGTTCCCGATACCCTTCAAGCTACATGTGATAATATCCACTTGCTACAAGGCGATAAATTCGACTCAAGAGCACACGTTTATCCAAGTAAAGCTTTCCCTAGTGTGGTAAAACACCCCCCCCCCTTTCCCCCCGCACTTCTACCCGCTCAACTTCCAAACAACATTGTTCCCAAGTTATTCTATTACCTGCACACACTCACGCCTCGAAATTATGTTCAACTTCCGGTTATTATTAAACCCTCCTCTTCGAATTTAACATTCTTTTTTTAAAACAATATAAACGGTATTTTAAAACTCTTTTGATCATCACTAATGACCTTCTGCTCTAATGAAGGTTAACTACTCATTAGGCTGTATAGCCAGTAGCCTTACGTAATTCATCACATGCATGACCCTAATCGTCATTCCTAGGTTTATTTATGAACCAACCTTTACCTTAAAATGCCTCGCATTAGTGTTGAAAAATAAAGTAATTTTTTCTAATGCGCATACGCTATAGGTTAGTGTGTAATTTGTCTTCTTCGTTGAAACTCAACTCGTTTGTGTTAATGCAATGTTAATACGTCCCTCGTATTGGCTTCCGATGGTGTATGTTATTAAACATTGTAGACTTACCTTTATGATGGTCATATAGTCCGCCCATTTCTACTCTCCAAGTTTTAGGTACAACACCGCACATAGTCACATTAAGAATTGAAGCACGTTCGTGGGGAGTACAAATTACACGTTGCATCTTCCACTTGCTTGTGAGTATGGATTCGAGGTTATCAAATAATAATGTGAGTAAGGGACTTCTAGGCGGTCAATTATACTATCGCATGATAATTGTGAATAAACTATTAGTTAATAAACTGTGAATGGTGGAACTGATGACTCGTTTAAATGATGAATGTAAATTGAATTATGACTATAACGAAAATTACATTTGAAAAGGGGAAATAATTTTTTATATTTGGTGGTATTACGAGGGATGAGATGGTTATTAAAAACGTCTAGAATAAATTTAGTAATACTGAAGAGATATTAACTTTTATCATTGCGCCTTTGTATTTAGTGAGCCAAAGTGTCTTTCTACCTTTTTACAATCCTAACGAATAGACTCAAGATCAGACATTATAATAAATTAAAAATAATATAGATAGAATATGAATAGAGGTATATAATACAATATATTGTTTTGGAAAATATATTTGGAGAACAGGAGTATAACTATCAAATCGAAACCGAATACATATGAGGAGGTCCAAAACAAAATGCAACATCTGCCATTGCCCATTTGTGACCACAACACCAGAAACTGGAATTAATTATTACCACTCTTTTATAAAACCTGACTTTAATATTTCGATTTTAAAAGTCCATATCATATGATGGAATTAAAACGATTCAGTTTTAGCTTAATTCTGATTAGATATCTAGGTGAATTGCTATCACGTTTAAACGTTCCAAAGTTTGTTTTTAAAACCTGCACCGTATTTAAATTAGTAAACTATCCAATACCTGCTATATGGACACAGCTATTTTCAACTTCTCTTATATGTATTTGTGATGTGTCAACAGGAACTAAAAACGTTTATTATAACCCACATTTTTTCGTATTCAATCTCATTATTTCGCTCTTCTCTTGTAACAGTATGACCGCATCCCACTAAGGTTTCCACCGCGCAGATATAACATGTTATTGGCGGCTTATACACCATTTACCTGTTGCCAGTGACAATTGCCCACGTTCGCAATTCAACTGTAGCCAATCGGTCTGTCGGCTTATGCTAGGTTTTAGTTCTAATTTTGTTTGCTTAATTTCCGATAGTACCCAGCCACTTTCTTATTTTTTTGTGTCCCTTAAATTAGAAAAGGTATAATGCAATGTTAAAAAATATAACAAATACAAAAACATATTTTGGAAAACGGATGCATTCAAAATTTTGTTTACAATTTACATTCACGTTCGTTACGGAATCGAAGTATTATGAAGGAAGTATTATTAAAGAGTGAAGCTTTATATTTTGTATGTAGCACTTTTAGGAGCATTTGTCTATGCGATGAAGCTTTGGAAAAAGAGCATCTTGAAAAGTATTTGAAAAAAAAGCATGGGCGTTGACGTTAGAAAACAAATCAATCCATCCCGTAACTTCAGACCAAGTTTCCCAGCAGTCCAAGAACATGTTAAACAGCTGGGTGGGCAATATTCAAAGTAAGATTATTAGTACATTTTCAATTATTTTTACACTTTTTCAGTGAGCTTAATCACAGCCTCGTTAAAGATGTGTTCTACTGATGAACGAATTGCATTTTAAACTACAAATTTACAGATAAAAGCACAGAGGCTAGTTGTTTACCTTTACGTCATCAAATCATAGTATTCTTCTTAATTAATCACATTAATTAATTATATTATAAGAATATAAAATAAATGCAATATACAAATGTATAATACAACACATATTCTAATAATCTTAATCTCAGGTCAGCACTTCGTGCCGATGGTAAAGCGTTACGACATTCCAGCGGAAAGAACGAAGTTACAAACCATGTGTAGTAAATCTTTCGCAAGGAAGGTAAGACGGCTATCTGATCGGCAATGTCTGCCTGTGTGCTCTATCAGCACTGCAATGTGATTCGTGGCCTCACGTATCGAGGGGGCGGTGAGATCGACGCGGCGGTGAGCCACGGTCCCGTAGATAAATTACAAGACTCAACAAGCTACCTGATCATTTGCCGCCATGCTCGACGCAAGACGCAGCAATAATAAGCATTGCACCAAGGCGCGTGCAATTCTGCACATAGCTACCGATCGTAGATTAAGAGACACGTATTGTCTATACCACAGACGCTGTGGGTGAACCGAGTTGTGGAGAGATGGGACGTCCAATTAACTTCAAGTGTAAATATTGGTATGAAAGGGAAAATTAAAATGTAATGTATTAATTGAGGCAGTGTCTCAATGCTTCGTAGTCATCTAAATAGTTAACCAAACAACAATGATCAACAATGTATTATATTTTATATATTTCATTTATTTATTGCAAATATATCACAATACTTGTTTGACAGAAGTACAAATGCAAGTGACGTTTAAAGAAAGATGGTAGAAGATGTGATTGACTGGCAGTTAGTTAGAGTTAGCAGACTAATATTTAGTCCATATACTTGACACATGGATAGAAAATTACAATTTAGATTGTGATACATTTAACAAGTTAAGAAATGACATACACTTGAATGCAACCTATTGTGTATTGATAGAACACATACGTTGTTTGTTTCATTATCGTAATTGCGCAAATAACCAAGATGCTGACACGTCGTTAAACAGCTATTATCGTAATTATAAGGATGATTATGATGATAAAGTAGTAAATTATAATTAGATGGAAAATAACGACGTAATACAAACAGTTTTCATGAATCGTTTTTGTTTTGGAAGAGCAGAGAACGAATCAACAGATGTTGAAGCTTTAGTAACAAATCTTTGATTTTGATTTAGTTGTAACACTACCTGATAACAATTCCCTTTTTCATACATTTATTTGACCGTCTTACCCCTAATTGATGTCACATTGCAGAGCAAATCCAATTACATGTACAGATCAAAATCGAATTATGCATACATTAATTCTAAATCGTGAATTCGGTGAAAAAGCCGTGTAGAAAGTTTTAATCTACGCTTGCATTTCTGCATTTCCTATCGATTTCAAAATACAATAAATGCACGATTCGATTTTAATTTTTACAGTTTGATAAATTACTTGGACGGTATCTATGATAAATTATGCACGAACAAAATAAAACACGCCAGTTTGAAGGGTTATGCTATCTACGTCATTTCCCTTCGTTTCTTCCATTGATCTATCTTAACTTTATTTCAAAACATAAATAACTTTGTCATCTCAAGGTTGGTTCAATGAACTTTACCAAAGAGTTTAGCAGTGGACTTACTACCAAGAGCCAAAGAGTTTAGTAGTGGACACACTTCCAAGACAAGAGTGTCCAAATCAGGGCAAACTGTTAAATTGCGATCACATTACACTAAAGATAAAGTTGAAGTGCTTTGCCAGTCAAGAAAATACTGTGCATTCTGGTGACAAGAAAATAAATTATTATAAGGAGGAATTAGCCGTCAAACGTTTTCTGAAACTTTTAATGGTATGATAGTCAGTGGCGCAGATAAGAAGGTTGCTTAGGAGCGCTATACTTGTGACACATGTTTATAAATATCCAGGAACTGTTGACTAGTTGCGTGTGTTGTGCTTCCATTGACATGTTCATCAAACAATGTTATAGGAACTCTATAAAGTCCCTTGGGATGTAGACCGTTCGCAAAACAAAAGAGAAACAAATAACATTTTACTTTTAGGCATGTATATAAAAAGCGGTTTGTTTGCAGACAGCCGCAGACACATTGGCGCCTCAAGACGTACAGACAAGCAAGCAGGGGTCTTCAGTACACAGCATCATGATGTGCGAACTGATGTCTGAAAACCTCAAAGATTGTGCGTAGGTCTATATACGCAGTCGAGAAGCTATACATAGCGGTACATAACAATACAAGCAAGGGTAATGTCCCACACGATAGGGCATTTAAGCAATCGAGGTACCGGATGAGTGTGCACTGCATACATTGGCCTCTGCAATCTGCATGCTTATTAGCGAGCAACTAAAACATAGACAAATGATGGTGGTGGCGCATTAATTGCATGCATATCAACACGTAAAGCAAAATACCATATGTTGATGCATACGAACAGGCCAAAGAAACCCGACATAAGTTCAAATGATTAAATCCAAGAAATGTTACTGATAAGGTGACAATAAGTAATATGACATGTAAGGTGAGTAAAGTAACTGAACAAAATACTTAATATTTGTGATATAAATAAAGAGAACCGGACGATACTGCGTACGGTATAGCTAAACAGTTACACAATTTTCGAGCAGATAAGCAAACAAAGAACCGATATTCGTGCATAGAACCAATGTTGAAGTGAGTCAAGAAGAGGCCCAATGCTGTGCATATAAGCAGACAAGAGGCCCAATATTGTGCATATAAGCAGACAAGAGGCCCAATATTGTGCATACAAGCAGACAAGCGGCCCAATATTGTGCATATAAGCAGACAAGAGGCCCAATATTGTGCATACAAGCAGACAAGTGGCCCAAAGTTGTGCCAATAAGCATACAGTATACTTAATGTTGTGCAAATAAGCACAGTGGAGACCCAATGTTGGTGCATACAAGGTCGATCGCGCAGAAAAGATGATTCTCACACTAGCTCGGAAGCGGGCGTAACGTTCAATAAATTGCGGCAAGATCAAAGCAAGAGAATTGGTTTAGTCTATCAATCAGGTGAGGCTGCTCGGCACGTGAGTTCTGAGCTCTGAGCTCTCCACTCACGGCCTCGAAACTCAAACCATTAAACATCTCTCACATCTATCCAACGATATCATTTCGAGCGGTTTTATTTTTATTTACATTCTTTGAGCTTCTCTGTTTGTAAATAGTATTTCTCTCCCAAATGTATTTTGGTGTTTTGGCGAAAGGTTGAAAGATTTCATCACTTTTATGAAAGAGATGTATACTTTTATTGTATTCTTGTAGTATTTTTACTTTGTAGTACTATTCTCTCCTTTATACATACATTGTAAGAGTTTTATCTGGATATAGTGTTTTAAAATCGAAATTTGTAACGACTGCAGTAACCATCAAAGTTCAAACGTCACCTGCATGAACTGTTTTGTTCTGAACTTACATGGGAGAATTGACCCCGCTGTCCATTTCGCTGTACATTTTATTCCAGGTTAATATTTAAGAGGGAGAGTCGTAGCCTGAAAATTGTTTTAAGTATCTAAATCAGCACTGACCTGCGAGCTAGTTCTACTAGAGTGAAACACGCGCTACCTTGTTACAATACATCACCGATACATTTCATTGCATATTATGCTAACCTGAAGACGATTGCAAATTACCGATGTTTTCCTTATTGGAAGCGTGCAGCACAACTAGACGTGAAGTTGCACGATTACACGAGGGAGGGGGGAGGGGGGGGGGGAGGGGGAGGGAGAGAGAGATCCATCCGTATCTGTGTGTGAGACGAGAAGAGGAAGGAACGTGACTGAACATATTAGTTCGAATCAAAAGAGAAGAGCATGTAGGCAAGATGACGCAGAAATAATCAAACTGTGCAGTATGTACAATTTTAAATCTATTGCCTACGAAGCAAAACGTTTAATTGCTTCAAAATGAAAATGAAATGAAGATTTTGTTCCATGAAATTGTTTACTGATTTTTCGTATGGTCTTCGCAACTCGTGCCGATAATCCCCCCCGAAAATTCGCGCTGTAATATGGCGTTACTCTGGTGTATATTTGAAGGAGAGACACCGTCTTTCACTTTCACAGAGTGCAATGTGCATATTATATTATGATAAATGTAAAACTCAGTTCATGCTTATCCTTCAACGTGGTTTTCTCACTTGCAGTTGACTCGTGCAAATTGAAATCACCTGATACAAAAGTCGTGGCAGTTTGAAGGAACGCATTAACTTTTTCACGGGTTTAAGACAATGTCATGCAATTAATTTTGCATACCCAAATGCAAGTACTCTGCAGTAAAGTGACAATGTTAGTCACAACACAAACAACAAAATATTGCAAGATGACTTGCAAATAATAATAATAATAATTTTTATAGGAATACCCGTTCTAGGGTGCACACCAGCTTTACCTAATGTGCCCCTCTTCAGGTGACTAACTAGGTTATGAGGGTGTTTGGATATTTGGGAAGGATTGTCCGAGGGCTGATAGTAGGACTCAATCCCAGCATTCGCTTTTACGACTGGGGAAAACCTCGGAAAAAACCTTCAGTCAGGACTGCCGGTGGCCGGAATCGAACCGGCGACCTCCCGAATTAGAGTCTCGCGTCTTACCGCTGAGCCACCTCTATCGGTGACTTGCAAAATGACTTACAAACTAGGTGGTCAAGTCAAACCGCGTTCTGTAACGCCACGTGATTGCTCAGCGCTCGCCCCCGGTGCCGATAGAGGATCTTTCGAATGACTGCAATACTTGAACTGAGAACAAAAGCGTGACGTGATGGACAATGCTGGGAAAAAGTATTCTCTGCATGGCCACCACGTGACTGCATCAAATAGCAGCCATCTTCTTGCCGCGCATACTCGCCATGTTATCACAGGTTATCACATCAAACAAATTTGAAAAAAATTTAATTATTGTATTTCGTTACAAATTTTGAAAGGTGTCAACATATAAACATGTATTTTATTGTAACGTGTGTTTATTTTATTTGAACCTCAAAATGTTCTAGAAAAATTTAATATATTGCATTCATAACTGACAGTCATATTATATTCATAGCACAAATTTTAGGAAACACTTCGGGTGTAACATTAAGTTAAAATTCCGTATGAAGAATAATGAGGGGGGTCCGTACACAGTGGGAGTCAACCCCCGATCTTTTGCTTGCCATGATGTTGACATGTGGGCTAACTGAAAACCAACATCTTTTAATTTTTTATAAAATTTCATACCATTGATTACATGCCTTTCATTAAAATGAAACTAAACTTATTCTATTTTCAGACAAGTTACAGTTCGTAGTGTTCATGAAACTATACGAGTTTTTCATTTAGTTGGGTCAAGAGCAAAACGACAAGTGAGCGCGAGAGAAATCACCCGTGTTTACACAAACAGTCATGTCAGTTTATCACACGCCGAGTGAACAAGAGATTATCGCACAAGACTCATGAACTAGGATAGACTTACATAAACATGTATTGTAAATCCGCGTAGATGCGATTTGAATACAGTACCAACAAAACAAACTGAAACACGTTGACAACGACCACAACGACAAGGGACGCACGACTTGCAACCTATTTGTTGCATTGTAAAGTTAGCTACTTGTCGAATCTACAGATCGATCAACCACAAGTCGCATACATTTAACTTGAATGTTCCGGCAATGAGACACAGATACTTCTCCTTCATTTATCCTGAGGCATTTCGCAAAAACTCTGCCAGAAATAATCTGTCACAAGAAAGAGTGATTGGCGTGATCTGTGAGAGACTTTTATCTGTTTTTTATCCACCCACGCACAGTTTTGCAGGCCAATTTAGTTTGCACATACAAACAAGCAAATAGGATGTTGATATACTTTATGGCACAAAGATGCGTTTTTAACCGTTACTCTGTACAAAGTGAGTTTATCACCTTCAACAAAGGATATATTTGAAAATGTCATATTATGTAATAGACTAGACTAGTTTTAATAATTTTTCAGCTTTGGGGCCCCTCGTGTTAAAAGCTGCCAACAAAGTGATCCTAATAGATTTTTAAACGCTGAATCTGAATAGCATTGTTGGCAATCGCCATTTTCACTTTTATACCCTTAAATCGTATTAAGGGTTGGATTTTGCCGTCAAGAAGAAAAAAAATCACAGAAACCACTATTTTAACAATACAAACCAAATCAAATTATTATTATACTCAGCGAAGATTACCTAATGCAATTAATGATTTTAAAAAATGGATCAAGTTAATATCGGGGTGTAAAACGAGGATGCAACAAGAACAAAAGTGCATATTATTTATGCAACTACTAGACTTTGAGCCAGAGGGTAAAAAAGGCTCATGAATAAACGTGTCGTACACCGTTGGATTACCTATACTCGCGAAAATATTGTATAATATGGAACTTTTTCAATATCGGAAGGGAAAATGGCGTCGCGACGCCTCAAATTCAGGTGTCTGAATTTCATGTGTGCACATCTGTCTATATAAATGCCTCTAACTTTGTATTTACTCTAGATAGGGCCATAAAATTAACTAGTATCAACTAGTTATGTTTAAAATAAAAAATACAAACAAAATTTGGTAATAGTCCGTTACAGGATAAAATAGACTACGGTAGCAAGAATTGTAACAATCGCACTGGTTTGGTAAGCCCTGAGAGCCAAACTTACAAGTTTGGTTATATATTAAACACGCCGTTCATTAAATCATACTTGCAGATAAATTATTTGGTATTGAAAATTTCAATATCAGAAGGAAAAGTGGCGGTGTGACACCTCAAAGTCAGACGACGTCTGAATGTCACTTATGCAGATATTGTGTCATTTCAATAACTCAAGCTTGTGATTGCTTTCAGGTAGATCCATAGAGTTAGCCACTATAAACTTTCTAATGTTATGTTTGTTTATAGAAAAAATGATAAACAATAAAAAACTTTGATAAGTACTCCGTTTCATAAAAAAATAGACCTCCGTAACGAGAATTGTAACAATCTCAAGACTTTGGTTACCCCTGAGAGCCACATTTATGAAATTGGATCAATCTGTCTTTACCCGTTGAAATGTATACATTCTTTAAAAAAAAGTATTTAGTATGGAACATTTCAATATCGGAAGGGTTAGTGGCGTTGCAACGCCCCAAAGCCAAACAATGCCTAAATGTCACGTACGCACTTCTGTCAATTAAATAACTCTAGCTTATTATTGCTTCTACGTAGAGTCATGAAATTCACTATTATTAACTCGTATGTTATGATTGTTTACATAAACAAAATAAAAAACAAAAGAAATATTGATAAATACTCCGTTTCGTAAAACAAATAGACATCCTCAGCGAGAATTCTAACAATATGAAGACTTTGGTTACCCCTGAGAGCTATATTTTTGAAATTGGATTAATGGTTTTTAACTTTTGAAATCAATGTATATCTTATTGCATTATTTGGAATGGAATATGTCAATATCGGAAGGGATTGTGGCGTCGCAACGCCCCAAAGACAACATTGTCAGAATTTCGCGTACGCACTGTGTCTGTTAATTAACTGTACCTTGTTATTGATTCTAGGTAGAGCCATAAAGTTAATTGTTATTAACTCGTAAGGTTAAGATTGTTTACAAAAAAAATTTAAAAACAAAATTAATGTTGATAAGTACTCCGTTTCTTAAAAAAATAGGCCACGGCTTACAATAATTTTAACAATCTCGGTAATTTGGTTACCCCTGAGAGCCAGATTGATGAATTTAGTTATCAATGTCTTCCACCATTGGATTCGTCACACTCTAAGAAAATTATTAAATAAAGCATATTTGTAATATTCCCAGGCAAAAAGCTTAAAAGAAGAGATTGAGCCCACCCACCTGCCCAGGGACTGCTACGTCCTTCTTGACACTTTCCTCCAAATACACCCGACGTCATATGATCTTCGTTGTCGATTACGTCGTTAAACCAAAATAAATAAAAAAGGTTTAGCCACAATGGGTAAAACACTTGCAGTGGGGACCATTTTGTTTTTTACGTACAGCTCGTGAATCTCTAAAATTTGAGCCGAGTACTATCAAAATTATTATTACATATACCTAAAGGAAGAGACTTAGCCCACTCACATAGTTCATTCTTCATTCATTGAGAAGCCCACTGGAGCCAAAATGTGTACATTTTAGTACAGATTAACATGCAAAAAATTAAAGTTCTACGTGAGTATTAAATTCTACAAACATACGTGCATATCATGTTTGTGTAGAATTTTAAGAGAAATAATTCTTGTCACATTCAATTTTGTCATAAAACTTTGCATTATGGAGATAAATGGGAAAAACACTTGCAGTGGCGGCCATTTTATTTTTTGCGTACAGCTCGTGAATGTCTAACATTTGAGCCGGGCACTATCAAATTTATTATTCTACAATCTAAAAGGAAGCGATTAAGCCTACTCTCATACTTGCTTCATCAAGGAGCCCACGGATGTACATTCAAGTAGAGACTCCGCTTCGCTCTGCTGCCCCTAGGATTATTACACTTTGCCACCTTGTTTCAATTACTACACAATACCTAAATTATTAAGACTAAATATGACGATTGTACACTAATTATTAATTGTTGATGATGTTTTAGGAAAAAAATAATATCTCCATTATGTACCGTTTACTTGCAATAAAGTGAAACATTTCATTGCTGCTCAACAAAAACTGAATATTTTGTGTCATAAAGCCATTTTCTTATTCAGTTTCGATGAAAATTGAAAATCTGAAATAGCCACATTCTTAACAATACATTTTTCTACTGACAAAGTTTTAAAGATAAATGTTAGTATAATTTTCTCCGGACTTATGAATTATTAAAGATAATTCCGTAAAAATTGATTTTTAGGGGAAGTTTGGGGTGTTTGGGGTTGAAATACTCAAACAAAAAACTGCCAACAATGGTTTTCGAATGCAGGGTATTCTTCTGAGTAAGAATAACCTTGTTGGCAGCTTTTAACAACCCGGTACCCCAAAATCGAGAAGGAGACACATTTTTTGAAAACTGATCTAGTCTATAAGTGGGTTTGTATGTATTAGTTATGTTTTAAAGAGACGATAGGCGCACAATCCTTTTAACAGAAGCGTTCCAACCTTCTGTACAATATTTTAGAGCACGAATTCAGATTTTCAAGCAATGTCTGAAAACTTTTAATTCACCATGTTAGCACGCGCTCACTACGAACCATAGAAACAACTACAATCTTGCTTGTGCAAGCCAAGCTTGTCGTACAGAACTAAGAGTGAGTGATAGGAACGTAAGATTAGAAAAACTGACCAGCTGCGGTACAAAATCAAACACAAATGTATAGAATACGTACATGTATGTCTATAGGTAACTGGCTTCGACGAAAGTTAGGTATTTGAGAAGTTCGATTTAATATTTACATAGTAATTTATGTAAAAGCGCAGTATTTTTCCAACTAAGAACAATCTTAGCCGAACTTTAAGGAATAAATTATAATTAGTATTGAAAATACAAAACCACAATCTATTAATTTTGGGTGGATAGCGAACGAGAAAAATATGAGTTGGCTTGAAAATATATTGAGATAAGAAAGTTAAAAAAATTGCAGTATATTACGCAACACGCAACAAGCAAAGAACAACAAGCAAAGAACACACGTCACGATTTTGCATTCATTCATGCTATAACCTTGTCCAGATCCCCCCGGTTTCAAAGATGACTTGACACCTCATGATAGGGGAATAAAAGATTTGCTCGGAGGGTCAAGTATAGAACGTTTCATATTATACTCAACTTTTTTGAAAATGATTTGCCACTTGTTGCCCCAACGAATGCACCCCCCCCCCTCCCCCCACCCCTCTCCAACCTCCCCTAACGCTGTTCCGCCAACTCTCTCGACCTTCTTGAATGTAGAACAAGTCTACATTGACTCAGAAAGTCCATTTTTGACATAGAACATTTTAGAGAAAGCCATAAACTTGGTTTCTCGCGCTTCTCATCTTGGGCAAAGCCTCTTAGAGACGCATTGACTCGTCCTGACCTAAGACCACAGCCGTCTGGATCAACAAGGCAGACGGAGGGGCGTGGGCTCGATACCCACCACCGCACTATCTCCATCACGTTGGCAGTTGTTACCAACACATCATACATCTTTTCCTGTTTTCACAAATATATATTTCTAATTAATGTTGTGAAAGTTAAGAGTTGTGTTATATACTCGTGAATTTATGTCCTTATTTAAGTGTTGGAACATAATGAAATAGATATTTTAATAAAGAGCTGTTTTAAACTAATTCAAGGGTTGATTCAAATTTCAAATAATGTATATATAATATATTTATACATGTCGAGACCCCAACTAAGGATCGAACCCAGATTCTGTGGCATAAAGCTGGATCTAGATTTAAAATCATATCATCATCATAATGCTACATCCATGCAAATACAGATTGTATGGAACAACAAATGTTGTGTTCCATCCAAATAGGGAAAGGTCGAGTTGCATTAGCAGCAAAATTGTACTAACTGAGTGGAAACTGGCACCTACCTAGAATATCAAAGAATGTTTTGGCTTATTTCATGGTGGAGTTATAAAATGACTTTTAAGGATTCATAATAACCCGTCAATATCTCTACCCTAAAAAGATTGAACAGTTCTATGAATGGGCAGTGGCAAATGCGTTGTTTGGGCTTTGGAAAGAAACGGAGCTGATACTAGCATGTCATATTTTTGTTGTTTTGGCTTGGCTTTGTTTTTGTACGTTTGCAGTTTCTGAAAAGAAAAAGCCATAATGGTACACCTTTATGCATTAGAGAATATTTGCAAGACTAGGTGGATTATTGTCAAGAGCGTACGTATATTATCGTCACATCATAGACAGATGGATCTTACATGGGGCGACTTTCTCTGTAGTCTGGGCTTGACGTCTGGGCCCAACGGAAATGAATGTGTTTGCATTAATCTTTTGAATCAGGTATACGTTTAACAGTTTTTACAAATTTTATTGTAGTGCTTTAAAAGATGGCTTCATAATGCAACTAGCGATTGGAAAAGCGAATACCTACAAACGTTAAAAAAATAATTCATTTTCATTATTCATAATTTACTAAGGAGAAATTACCACGAACGAATGTTGGTTGAGTTCTATTTTAGTTCAATAACTTTCTAGTTTTTGGACTCAGCAATCGAAAGCCTTGTTCGGCGTGTCACGCTAGTATTGGGAATACACTAATAATTAACAATTCATGGGATTTCCTCTATCAGTTAGTTAGTCTCTATGATGACTGTCTTATATTCTATAATTCTTAGTAATTATAAATAAAAAATAGTAATGAAAAATGAAAGCAACCTTGCTCAAAGAACCGGACCAATAATCAGCACCCTATGGGCTATGCAGGTCTAGTTAAAGCCATGGTATTCAATATATATATATATATATATATATATATATATACATATATATATATATATGCTACACTACACTATGCATATTCACTACAAGTTATAGCAGTGTAAGAAAAAGCTGTTATAGGTACGATCATCGCGCCAACACCTCACTATGTATTCATCTCACAACCATGAAGCTGTGCTCCTAACCAGTATGCCATTCGCTGTGAATCGATATTTATTTTTTATCATATTTATATATTATATTTAATATTTATTATTAACTATACTGATGTTTGATTTTTGGGTGCACTGAGTTTCCGTATGGTAACGTTTTTTCAATTAACACACTACGTGTAACCGAAACAAATCAAAGATGAGTACATCTTACTTTACCGAGAAAGTTTCAAATAAACCATAAATCATAATAAACGATATTCGACTGGAACGCCAGTCATAGATTTATTCAAAGCCTAATAAATTGTAAATGTAAATAAATAAAGAAACACGTAAGTATTTGGCACAATTAGTAGGACTACTTCTTAATGTTACCTTGCACTTGGTTTATTATTATGCTAATTGTTTAGTTGTAGTGCAATGAGTGAGGTCCAGCATTCACCTTATAACTGAAGGCGGCTATGATTACCGGTGGCGGGAACAGAAGCCACAACCTCCCGCACAGTGTGGCCACATCTGTCGGTCTCATGCAACGTAGCTAGTCAAACTGTTTACAACGCTCTCTATTTTAAAACCACATACTCGGTTCAATTTCCCATTCAATTTGTTGGAATCAACGTTTAACTTGAGTGGTAAGCTAAACTGTAACTCATCATTCTATTTCTTATTGACACCTTTAAACCCCCAAACACAATATGGTACAATTCAGTTATTATGTTTTTGATATTGAATGCAACGAATCGAATGGGCAAACATTTAAGCGCGTAGTTCAGGTTTGGTTCAGGCATAATATTTGTATAAAGCACTGCCTACTCAACGTGACAATAAAAATGTATAATAAAATTTCGTTTGGCATGGTTTATTTATCACTCACTCATAGGCTACCATAGGTCACTTCATAGGCTACCACATTTATTGAACACGAATGCTTACATAATAATAATTGCACGTAGGAATATCTGTTATATTTGATTAGTTCGTTCACAACGTCATGGTTATTAGTGCCTATACCTGTTACTTATAAGGTGCACACCGTATTTTCCTGATGTGCCTGTCTAACTATATAATAGGTATGTTATTGTTAGGGTGTTTGGATAGTCGGGAAAGAATGTCCGAGGGCTGTTAGTAAAACTCAATCCCAGCATTCACCTTTACGACTGAGGAAAATTTTCGAAAAAACTTTGTCAGGATTGTTTGTCAGGATTGCCGGTGGCTGGAATCGAACCGGTGACCTCTCGAATTAGAGTCTCTAGTGTTACCGCTGAGCCACGCTTATGTACACATGTTACTATATCCTGTTAGGTATCCTGTTGTATATTCGCAAGGGACACTTGTGCAATGCGCTCGCCCACACAAAGTGTACATCTCGGTATATGCGAGACATTTATTATTTTGTCTCGAATTGATCGTAGCAAGATGAAACAATCATCTAATGTGTATTTATGGCTTCGACGCGCGCTGATTGACAGTCCCGCTTGGGGGGTCCTGGGTATCCTGGGGAGGTCCTGTGTGTCATCCTGGAGATGTAAGTTAGATAACTGACGAGCCGAAGACAATGAACGTAGCCAGGTGCGACTGCGAGCTGGTGGGTCAAGACAATTGAAGCGAATTGTTTGCGTTAACAACAGGCCACAATAGACGGTGTTCGCTACAATTCTTTAATATTACACATCTGGACAATGTGAGCTTGTAGTTAATGTCATTAGACTTGACGAAACTTTTGCAAAATTTTGGAGCAATAATTAATAAAAAAACTATGTGCAAGTATTAAAACAATTGGATATTTAAAAAATGTGATATTACTTTTAAATTTGTTTATGAAACGTCAAGCAATGCAATATTCATTATAAACTCCGCATAAATGTTCTTGAAATGTTTTAATATGTCACGCATGATTTATTGACTTTAGGGAATACAGTACATTTTTTTTATAACTCGGATAATATTTCTTGAATCGGCGAACAACTTTATTTATAATAGTTTTATTACTTTTTGTATTGTTATGTACGTTTTTAAATAAAAATAAATTCCAAATACATTTAAATCACAGCAACTCGATCACACCACAGTGTCGTTTTGGGACCTGTCACTCATATAATATGTATATGTGTATGTAAATAATTTGATGTGGAGACGAAACATAATTGCTATTTTGTAATCATACTGTGACGTGCGTGTACGTTGTACCATACAAGAATGTTATCCTTTGGCCATCAAATATAGGTGAACAACTATTTTTACTTAGATAGTATTACATAACATATATTATTATTCAGCTTATTAACTCAGGAAATTAATTCAAAATTTCAAAATGTGAAGTAAATGGTTTATCAGATGGTTCGTGTTTGTATGAGCCGGTTAATGTCATCGATTATAATACACGGTATAACGCCACTCACGCCATATTAAAATATGTTTGACGATGGGATTGTGAAGCTGCACCACATCTAAGAAAGATGAGGCTTACATTAAACTCTCCGCAGGAGTAAGCTACGGGTCACCAACCACACACAGTGTTTTGTGGCTCACCACCTTACATTTAGAAATTTGATTTAAATGAACAATGAATTGATGGAGAAATTGACTGTGCAGATAGATTGGAGTCAGATGAAGCGGATCAAGATGGGAAGCATGGTCAAGCACAGACATATAGACAGACAGACAGACAGACAGACAGACAGACAGACAGACAGACAGACAGACAGACAGACAGACAGACAGACAGACAGACAGACAGACAGACAGACAGACAGACAGACAGACAGACAGACAGACAGACAGACAGACAGACAGACAGACAGACAGACAGACAGACAGACAGACAGACAGACAGACAGACAGACAGACAGACAGACAGACAGACAGACAGACAGACAGACAGACAGACAGACAGACAGACAGACAGACAGACAGACAGACAGACAGACAGACAGACAGACAGACAGACAGACAGACAGACAGACAGACAGATAGACAGACAGACAGACAGACAGACAGACAGACAGACAGACAGACAGACAGACATACAGACATACAGACAGACAGACAGACAGACATACAGACATACAGACAGACAGACAGACAGACAGACAGACAGACAGACAGACAGACAGACAGACAGACAGACAGACAGACAGACAGACAGACAGACAGACAGACAGACAGACAGACAGACAGACAGACAGACAGACAGACAGACAGACAGACAGACAGACAGACAGACAGACAGACAGACAGACAGACAGACAGACAGACAGACAGACAGACAGACAGACAGACAGACATACAGACATACAGACAGACAGACAGACAGACAGACAGACAGACAGACAGACAGACAGACAGACAGACAGACAGACAGACAGACAGACAGACAGACAGACAGACAGACAGACAGACAGACAGACAGACAGACAGACAGACAGACAGACAGACAGACAGACAGACAGACAGACATAATAAAATATCGTACATATCCGCCATGTTTGTCGGTTGCCCCAGTCCACCCTAGATGGATCCCATATTTAAATAATGTGGTGGCTTCTTTATTTACTGTATTTCTTCACATTTACCAGTGAAATATCAATATTAATCACTGAGTTGAGGGATAAGCTGGAAATGTAGTGTTAAAAGCATTGTTGCAAATCTTCCAGTTATGTTTCAAAAAGCTTTAAAAGACAAAATATTGATTGTGTATTAATACACTATATGAGAGAAGATAAAATATTATAACATGAAATTAATTTCACATGAAGTATTCAATGTAATAAATATACAAGTTAATAATCGTATTTTGTAAAAAGTATAATAACTAATACAAAAATAAAATATATTAATGTATTAATATAGTAGTAATACGGTAATGGCGACAACATTTAAATAAATAAACATAGAATATATAAACTGGAAATATAATTATAACGATAATGCACACACCCATGACACAGTGTCAAAACTGCACATACATTATTGAGCATTGTAAATTTTTTATCCAACTCTTCTCCGCCATTATTCTTTTAGTATAGTTTTCATGTTTCCAAGCCTGCGGTGGGTATTAAAATATGACATAATGTGCTGAATACTATGAAGTATATTCCCTAGATCAATAGTAATTGAACTATTCTTCGGCCTACTCTGCACTAAACCTTTTGACGATTCCTGACACGAAAAAGTCGTTTAAATCCGTCATGCCGTTCACTACAAGAAACATAAAAACCCATTTCTTCTTAAATCGTTAAAGTGTCTCCGTCCTTAACTTCAGCACTCGTGTATATAAATTCAATTCACATTATCCCTTTAGGCCCGAGGAGCAAATAAAACTACCAATCAGGAAGTGACATCTGAGTTGATTTGAAGCGTTTGCTCGCTCATTTCATCCATGTCACACCGTTACGTTGTCCGTCCTCATGTATCAGCCAGTGTCTGACGTCATGCATGAGTTAGGCGTCGTACTCCAATGTATGGGAGTTAGCAGAGTGAAACTTCAATGAAATTGTTTTAGGTTTCTTTTTCACCTTCATTGAACAGAATTGCATTCACATCACAGCTGTCTAGCGTACTTTGGTTCTGGGTTCTGGTAAAGTACAGAACCGAGCAAAAGTCATAGTCTATAACATTTTTTTTTAAGAAGTTTACCAGCTTCGTGGAGCAACCACATCCTGTGGATACGTATGCGGCCAACACTAGCGTTTCTACATGGTTGAGCGAAGCTTCTATTAAAAGTAGTTTCCGGTGTGTATGTTGAATAATTACTTAACGATATTTATTTAATTGAAATCTATAAAATGCATATTTGAATAACATTAGGCTTTCGATAATCGGATATTTGACACTATGAAGAACATTATATAATCATGCGTTATGACTAAAAACGGATAATAATGGCTTTATAAAACTGTCCTAGAAAAACTATAAACAAGTCGAAAGTTCCACAATTTATAATACATGCAAACTTTCAATATAGATACACATGCTGAAACAGTTTACGTGATTTTAGGGTTATTAGTTTTCCTGCTCAACGTACCATGTCAACAACACCAGAAAAGACCTTCGTGTGAATTTTTGTTCAAGAAAGACTCTCGTAGGTAGATTTGTTGTGAAATGCAGAAATTCGGAAACGAACCCCGACTAGGAGTCGATTCCCTCTTGCCGGATGGGCGCCTTGACCTCTTTTAGAGTCTAGACCACCAGGACCAGCATTTTACATTTGGATATGTATGTGCTATATTTTTGCCATTGACTAAAATGTGAACTCTGTTGCAAATTCTTTTCTGTCAAAAAGATGACTACCGTTTTTTATTCTTGTAAATCAAAACATATCTCATTTTACGGAAGATCGTTTCTGCAAAGTGTAGTTTGTACTTTGTATCAGTAGGCCTACACTCCCACACGCACGGCTTTTGTTTGTAATTGAATACAATAAGCTAGCTTGGTTTATAAAGATATGGTCCACAGAAGATTACTATTATTTATCTGGTAATAAGTAAGATGGCTGCAATTCACATTCACAAAATACAAAATCACAATTCGCGGAGATATGTTAGTTGTGTATCGTATAAAGAATATTATAATCAATCAAATATAGATTATAAACTGGCTTGTATAGGCATTATAAAGTTAGTTTATCCTTAGTTTGTAGCTGGGATAAACAAAGTTTCAGTAAACGAATGTTCCGGTAAACCCTCTTCCTATGAGAGATTTTAAAGTTGTTTTAAAATACGATTTACCTTTCAAGTAACAACGAAATAAAAATAAAATAAGGGAAAAACAAATGGAAAACCCAGCTCCATTTGCTGCGTTAATTAATTGAGTTGTGACATTTTAGTCCACTTCGCTTACGTGGAAGAACAGAGGACCGTTAAAGGGAATTCAGAGCCACACATGTTTCCTGCGAAAGAAGAAAACTGTCTATTTAAGCACATAATGAAGCTTAATTAATTAATATGGTGATTAATTAATTAATTAGTGACTGTAGGTCTAATGTACGATTGTTGCGGGAAAGCAAACGGAGTTTGGTTGACTTAACTTGGCAGTACTCCTTGAGCAGCCCCCCCCCCCCCAGCCCGCCCCCTCCCCATGAGCCGAGCAAGGCCGCCTCCTCACATGCACACTGTTTATCGATTAGTACGACATGACCAGTACCTTAGGGAGGGGGAGGGGGGCAGATCTAAGACAATCGGACACGAACACAACATAGCAGGCATATACACATGAGGCGACGCGGCGGTCATGTGAGGACTTGGCTGGCTACTGATAGCATAGCATTAGCAGGCATGTACATATGTGACAACATGGAGGGCATGTGTGCACTTGTCTGGCTACTGATAGCATAGCATTAGCAGGCATGTACATATGTGACAACATGGAGGGCATGTGTGCACTTGTCTGGATACTGATAACATAGCATTAGCAGACATGTACATATGTGACAACATGGAGGGCATGTGTGCACTTGTCTGGATACTGATAACATAGCATTAGCAGACATGTACATATGTGACAACATGGAGGGCATGTGTGCACTTGGCTGGATACTGATTGCACAGTATTAGCAGGTATATTAACTTGCCAATCATGTGTGACTGATAGCATAGTATAAGCCGATATAAACATGTAATTACATGAAAACATGTGTGACTGATAGCATAGTATTAGGCGATATAAACATGTAGTGACATGAAAACATGTGTGACTGCCATTATGTCATTAGTAGCCGCTATGTAAACATGTGTGTATAAGCCGCTATAAACATGTGATGATATGGAAACATGTACGACTGATGTCATAGAATATGTTCAGCTTGTTTTGATTGGAAGGAAATGTTTGTGAGAACATTTAATATGCTTTGCCTCAGCAGTCATGCTGCTTTAGACATCACGGAATAGTTTGGACTCAACAAACATTGGCGGGTAGGTACACACGTGACGCCTGTGTGATATGTGAAGTATAGCTCGGTCAGTGAGCTGTACACGTCAAGAGAGAGGGTATGTGTGGACATAAGTGACAAGGACATGTGACTTACACGAAGGACATATCAATCAATAAGATGCGCATTCACATGGCACGACTTGTCGTAGCAGGTATATGTTAAGACTAAGAACAAGTCATGCACATGTAAATAGAATTCACTTTGTTGGTCGTGCATAAGATAAATGCATCTCTCTTTTAACTCATAATTTTATCCAGAAATGTTTTCTCTAGCCCTCTCTCTCCTGTATGAGTGTTTTGATCGCCTATTATGTCAACACTGCTCTAGCATAAGCGTAAGTAATGTTGAGACCAAATGCTGATTGCTTTCACACATTCTCTCTTTACCCGACTGACTGGGTTGATGGACTAAATGCAAACATATGAGTTTTTTTGTGTGTAACTTTTAAACTAATACGTTACGATTTAAAGAGCAGTAAATTGTTCTAGAGCAAAAAAGTTAGTATGTAAACTTTTACCGTCCAGTTACATTATGATTAAAAGTAGTGCTAGTACGACTAAGTAATGAAGAAAAAACTTTAGACGTTCTAGGCCCATATTGAATTGCTGACCTCCAGATAAATTTTAATAAGGATAATTGTACTTTGTTGGTAAGGGTTAAGTGCTAAGATCACAAGACAAAGGTAAATTTGGTTTTGAATTAACAATACCTTTCGGTAAAGTCCCAATCTATCCAAAAATATTTTTTGTAAACACTTTTCTAATTAATGAACTTTGACTTGCGTACTATCTCTTTATGTATGTACAGTATAGACAAGAGTATTAATCATCCAGTAGTACAGCATACTATGCTTTTAATTTGTTGACACGCCGTTTCGCAATTCACTGCTCACACTTACTTGCAAACACTGAACTGAAAACATAATCTTAATAATATACAAGCGATATGTAGTCTTGAAGAATTCTTGTTGTGTATATTGTAAGAAACCAATTATACACAACAAATATTAACTTTTGTCAATGTTATTAAACGTTTCATTGAACTATATTTGCTTTCTTTATCACACACTCGTCACACACCTCTCTTCGTCGTTTTATCTGCTTTGTATTTTTCTACGTTAAATTAAATAAGATCAAACAAAGATTGGCTACTTGGTCTGTTTTTCATTAATTATATTCTTCTTCACAATTTGCCTTACTTTCATCCAATCAAGTCACGATCATATTGTGTCCTATTAATTTAAAGTAAACAGAACATAAAACACAAAATATGTACATGCTAGCAGAAAATAGAAACAAATAGCTGGTGTTAATATCCCGGTCTATTATTATAGTGGCATACGTTCCTCACACAAACTTTTAATTCCATAAAATTAAAACTACCCTGTCCTATTGTTATAACATAAATTGCGAAACCACATCTGGAGTAGCGTTGACTGCAACTTACTAGCGTCGGTGTATATGTAGTAGGGAGTTTACTGTATTGTTGATAAACTTCGTAGCTGACTATTTCGACAGGTCTTTGAACTTTCTATGTTGCATAGTCTGATAATAGTTGTACACTTTACTTCAGTACAACCGATAAACATATCAATAATTTCCTGAACTAACGCCCTTTACATGCAGGAAATACCTTGGGGACTTACTGGATTACGAATAACCCAACGCAAGGTAATCTGAAGTATTGGCACAATGCTAACAACCCTCTACACAAAATACAACATATTGTTTTCTGTACCATACACACACATGTTGCGTACGGACATCAGCTCTGGTCAACGATAAGTTGTGATACGTGTCCACTGACAAAAGTTGCCACATTTAGTCCCTAAACTATGTTCCGTTCACAATTCGATAGTCCCGAAAAATTAAAATACCGTCCATCCGACTGGCGCAGACATAGGTATACCAGCATCTTATTGGCGTGTGTTTAAAACGTTTGGTGCTCGGACGTTTATAATTATTTAGTAAAAAAGGTATTGTGCATGAGATTATCATCAAAATTCAAAACCGATTCTCATATCATGAACGTTTTCAAAGTAATGTTAACCTACCCAAACTTGACACCTACTTAATATAGTAGGCTCAACATATTAGACTAAACTAGTGTGGTTATACACTACACTGCGGATTTTTAGTGAAACAAATCTATGTTGTAAATGGATAATATAGTCAAATAAATAAACGGGAAAACAAAAAAAGAGAACTTATTAAATATCCATAAAACGTGTAGACCTATACAATTCATTCGTGATCGCAATTAATATCAGTGACACAGTAAAAGGGAACACAATGGGGTATACACTGTCGAGTTCAAATCTTTGTTCTCACTTTCCTTTATACGAAATCTTGAATGAGAGCGTTCGAAGTCTCACAATTTAGCTGGTCGTTCTGAACTTTGACTCGCCTCGACATTTACGGAGTTGAATAGTGGGTCTTTATTGCAAAGATTGCATAGTGGACACTAACCACTTGTATTAAGGACGCATGTGTAAATCTGGTTGACTCACGTCTTTGCAAACGTCGTAGAAACCCAACGTCCACCAAGATAACGCAAGGTAAAGCACTAATTGCAATACCAATAATATTGCCCAGTTGTTACTCCCGCGCTCTGTTGACATTGCTCCGAAGCAGGACATGTGCGGGGGTTGGGGGAATCCAGGGAAGGAAGGACTTCATCTCACGAAATGTATTAATTGGTCCAGCAGAAGCAAGCAAGCATCTCTGCAGGACCCCCCTTCCCCCCCGCCTCTCCCTTCCCCACCCGCTGCCACCCTTCTAGCCGAGGGGGTGACACAACACAATGTGTGCTTCAAGTGGACTAAGCGCTGTGTGCATATCTTACGAGACAGCGCACACTATAGTTCATACATTAGTCCACCACACAAACGCAAACCTTGACCGAACTTCTAACATCAGAAACCAATCCATAGCGCAACTCCTTGCTACAGCAAGACACTCAACCCCACGTCGCCTCTT
Source organism: Isoperla grammatica (assembly GCA_945910005.1). Taxonomy (NCBI): domain Eukaryota; kingdom Metazoa; phylum Arthropoda; class Insecta; order Plecoptera; family Perlodidae; genus Isoperla; species Isoperla grammatica. The sequence goes on from OX246737.1 coordinate 29,038,229, forward strand.
TGTATAACCATCAACATTATTAACTTATGTACATATCTTTATGAAGTAGAAAAAATACATACACAAATCATCTGAAATAACTCTACTTTTAAATCATGTTCATAATTATTTTACAAGTGTGTTTTACAAAACTCAATGGCCGTATCTTATACATAATTTCTTGTGCCAACATATGATTTACATTAATACAACACAACTGTTATCGTATTCATAGGTTGCACGTACGTCACATCTTTGCGCGTGGCGGCCACATTTGTGATCAAACTTTAACGTTGCCATGGAGAAACAATTGAAGGCTGTTGTTGTAGAACACAGATTTTCTTAGTTCTTTAAAATTCAGCGTGTTTTTTAAATAAAATAAGTTTACTTTTTAAATTCTAAATTAGGCTTATTTATTGAATTTTAATAGTATTTGTCAATGGTCTAGGATTGGTCCTCATCAATTGTGTCGCAATCATGGCCGCTGTGACGTCACGTGGGAACTATGAATTAGTGGTAGAAAGGATGTCAACAGTCGGATAGACTTCAATTATTACAACATTTGAGAGACCTGCTCTAATACTTATGATTCAATTAGTATTGTAACATAAAACATTCCCCTACTACCATTATAATAGGATCGACCCCTCCATTAGGGCTTACACCCTACAATATTTGCAAGAATGGGCGCGTGGCTACTCTGGATATCTTTACACAGAAGCACACACGCGTCTCGTAAGGCTTGAGGGGGGTAATTGCGTTTGCATTCTGGCTCAATAATTTAGTATAATACCGACTCTATTCGACATGCATACTGTGTTGGTAATCCCAATAGCACACGCAGTTAAGAATAAAACTAAAGATAAACAACTTAAATAATAAGTAATTTGCTTAAAATCTGAGAAGTTGATAGTGATATGAATGTACACAAAAATCTGTTCTGCTTCCAATGAATGTTTGTAATAAGATTGTTATAACAGAAAAATAAAATAAAACAAAAGAAAACGCAGTTCGAAATTATAAATGTTACACTTGCACTGTCTATGATGAGATGCATAGGGAAAGGAATTCCTTAGTAATGAATTATATCAGTACACCACCCTATGTCTTTGTCTAATCGATACTGTTCTTCTAGTTGAACGGATGGCCTCTACAACGCGCTACTTTATTCACACTTATTGTACTCAAACTCGACGATTCTAAGATTGTGTTGACCATACCACACAATTAAGTGTTAAAAAAATGTAATATGCGTGAAACGTGATTACTTGTGTTAAAAAATAAATGTCGATATCATATTTAAGAAGTTCAAAACATGACGATATTCTTGTCCATATCGAAACCGTAGATTTACGTTTGGTATAAAAAAACATGTAATTTCTTGATGTTTGTTACTTGTTGGAAAGTTCTTAGTCAGATAAATAAATTTGTACAGAGAAAGTTCAAAATGCTACAAATGTATGCGGCTCTATATTATAGTTCCTTTTGGCGATGTGCGTTTTCATTACGATTATTTGTAAGTTATTAGAATTAAACAGCTGAAAGGTACATTTTGTGCTGATTGATTGGTTGATTGATTGATGCGTCAATATTTTAATATACACATTTCTTTATCTATACATTGTATAGGCAGTATATTAAATTGGTACCTAAAAATACAACACTTACAGACAAATACTTATTTGTCAAAATGTAAAAATATCGATTATGTCATTGACATAAGTCATAATTATAAGTAGTAAGAACGAACACGCAAAAATGGTCCAGTGGAATTAACCATGAAACTTACAGGGATCTGCATTTATAAACATATAAATCATGTGTATAACTATAAATATTGCTATAACACACTAAATTTAAAACATCCCTTCTCCTATATAGGAGCGTAGCTTCTGGATTGTCAAATAATAGTTAAAGTGTTCTTAGCCGTCCGCGTTACGTACGCTTACCTAGTAATACAGTTGTATAATTGTTTCCCACTCGTTACGGCGTGCGTTTCATGTAGTATTTGCATGCTAATCATTGTGGTGCGGGTTTATGTAATTATTGCATTTAAATAATTGCAACTTGAGTATGTATGCATATCTCACTTCTGAAGCTTTGCAACACAAGTGTTTCTGGCTGCTGGTTGGTATTTTGTATTTCTTTCTCGTATTTTGCAACGACATTACTAAATACGATTAGGGGAGGTGTAAATGAAGAAAACCAAAATACGCCACAAGACATCGATCTCAAAGCCAGGATTCGAACCTAGTATGGAGAACCCATGGTTAACTAGATTAGACCAATTATGCATCGACACCAACATTTAACGGTAATTTATTGATTTATTGAGATCGCCTCAAGATGCCGACAGAATGGTTCTTACACAAGATTTGGGTTTCAATCAGCATTTAATGTATTTAAGAACTTCCAAAATATTAAATGTGTTAAGGCTGTTATGTCTGTTCCAAATAATTTATAATTATGAATACAGATATAACAATAGTAATTATTATTGGAAAGTTTTCAATTGTGTAGCCGATTCAAAACCAAATCTTGGATAAAGATCACTTTCTCAATATCTTGAAACGTTTTCTAGATATCAATAAAGAAAACGTAATTTATCTATTTCTCTCTCCTTTACACGTAACATTGAAGCGCGTGTAACTTATACAGTGTTGCAATCTTCCCCTGGGCTCTATTCACTTCCGGCCATACTGCATTGCAAGTAGTTTCATAGTTTAGCCGATGCACGTGCTGCGCCTCAGTGAAGTAGACGATCAATTTGACTGTGTGCTCAAATAACATTAAAGGGGTTCTCACCCGCTAGATTTATTTTTTACCATATGATCTACTGCACCACACCAATCGATAATGAACCATTAGACATCGTAAGTTGAAACCTGTGAATTGTTATTAATTAATGAAATTTCTGGTTAACTGCCGCGGCGACTGTTGGTGTCAGCCGGCTTTTGGTGCGAGTGTACTCGAAGCGATATATCTAAAAAAAATAGACGGCCTTGGTGTACTCCATTCGACACCGCATAGCAGACCGCGTTCATTGTGCATGCGTTGACTATTTCCCCTCCCAATACTACTCTCTCTCTCTCTCTCTCTCTCTCTCTCTCGCTTGGCTTACTTGACACCAACTCGACAGTCGACACCCGCCGACTCGACGTGCACAGCAACGCACAACAACGCTCAAAACGAAATGGAGCACCCGATTACACATCTTTATTTTGTACCTGAACGGAAGCTCCGATTACAAAACCAAAATATACGAAATACGCAGAAAAGAAAGACGCAGCGAAAAGTATTACATCATTTTTTTTTTGGAGCAGAATCCTCCAAGGTCCCAAGGCATACAGGTCGTCCCAATGCTATTTCTTATGGGAGATTTTCGCCGATGGGACCTAGCTCGAAAATCACTAACTTTGATATTTTTTTCCCGGGTTATGGTGAACCCGATTTCTTTTCATTTAGTCGCTAATTTCATAGCTAATCAGCCTTAGTTAAACATATTTTTTTGGGGTAGCGGGTGAGAACCCCTTTAAACGCGAGTTATCGAACTTGACGCGTGCTGCCCGCTGAACCTAGGTCGGTTATAGCGTGCCTCACTTATATATGTTACGGTTATGAAATGCTTTATTTCTAATTCTAATCATGTGCTCGCATAGCTAACATTTTGTGAACTTTTATTTAAGTTTATGTGTTGGAACCAACGCGCAATATATTAGTACTGGTTACATGTAAATAGAAAGATAAGAAATCATTAGAATATGGTCTTGAGTATAGGTGCACGTGCACACACACCTGCTCAATACTTTGGACAAGATAACAGCAGATGAAGAAGTATCCACGTGTGAGGGACTCTTGACTATATTAATAACTGTTCATATTATTCGTTTTTGTTGAAATATTGCTACCTTTTGAAAAAAAATCGTTTGTTAATAAAAAGGGGTCCGCGAATTTCTGTTAAATTTTGAATATAAACACAAATAACTTCCTTCCTCTGTGAGACATCTTGATCGAAATTCCCCACTTTTTGTCCGGCCTTTTGCAACTCACACGAGCATAAAGCCAGACTCCAAAGAGACCAGATGTGATACTTGTGTTGTGTTCATAGTTGGACGAATATCGCTGTGGCTTTATCTGCGGTTGATCCAGTCACACAGAGTCTCGCGTGGGAATCGAACCCGGTCGCGTAATTCGCGACACCTGATTTGGCGGTGGTTTTTTGTTACCCCATTACGGTGTTGGACAATTGCACTCGTTGCATTGCGCGTTCGGTTGTAATGATATACGCGTTGCACATTCATTCACGTATATAGGGATATCGGTTTACTTGGCAAAAAAAGTATATCTTCAAATCGTATTCTACTTTCTTGGACAAACAACATTTTCAGTTCCACATTCCAAATTCCCTGATCAAGTCGAGGTGATATTTTAAGTGAGTCGGCCACATTGATAGAGATGGCTCAGTGCTACCACCTAAATGATGTAATTCGGGAGATCGCTGATTCGATACCCGCTACCAGCAAATCAGACTGAAGGTTTTTCCGGAGCTTTCTTTTTTCAGTAAATAAACAAAATTTTCAGAATAATAACTAGAAATAATTGTATTATGATAATTAAGAAAGAAGATCAAATATATCCCCCATTTTAATATTTAATAAAGTTGACTCTATAGTCATAACATTAAACAACAACCACCATTAATGCTAGTTGTGCACTGACAGGTTTGGGGGTCATGGGCAGTCCGAAGTGTCCACTCTACTAACGATACTAATAAGTTGTACTGCCAATATTTCGGACCTCATACGAAAACAATCCAGTTCGTTAGAGTTTACATGCCTCACATAATATAATATGCCTGCCATAAAAGCAAACACAGACATGCGCTAATTGTATTTTTATTTGTTAAGCACTTAGAAATACTTGGAAATATCGAGGAAACCATGGATACATTGTTTGCAACGTCTATCATATTCTAACACTTTATAGTTATTAAATAGCTTGTTATTTCAATTACTTACACGTGTAAGTTGCATTGGTTAAATACGGTAAATCGAAGGTCACATGTCCAAAATTACAAATAGGCTGAACAATAACATTGGGAAATTCTTGTAGATCGATAGTTTAGAGACTAGCAAAACTTAAAACGTGATCTGCATGGAGTTCCTGATAGGGATTGTTTTAACCCCGTGCTTCTAAAATGTTTGTACCCAAGCCCTATAATATAATCTTACAAGTATTGGCGCCCAACCCACATTTCAAATTTTTGTTATGCAATAACATCGCAACACGTGAAAATATAATATTCACCGTTCAATATTTATACTCCACCAACGACAAGTGTATAACAATATGTGTGTTTGCTAGTGCGTCGTATGAACTGGCAGGCTACTCAACTTGTTGACTTGATTACTTGTTGACTTGATTACTTGTTTATTTGTTTACTTTTCATGTTTACTTGTTTACTTGTTTACTAGTTTACGTGTTTATCAATTTATAGGGCGTAACAATGCGTCGGTGCAGGTCGCAGTCCCGTTGAAGAAGACGAATTGAATAGTAACTGCTGTGGTTTGATCGTCTGTACAAGAGGCGTCGCTCGCAACAGATACCGCGAGTGCAACAACATACTTGGCAAATTGCGACAGGTACGATTAAAGTTGGATCGAGGCGGAACTGAAGTCGGCTCATGTGAAGGCGAAGTCAAGGCGGAGCCGCAAGAGTTCCGCGTGATCTGGCATTTGTTGTAGCGCATCTTCTTGACGGGAGGGAGAGTGTAGGCCTATACAAGTACTTGATATGTTCTAACAGTCTCATTAGCACACATCAGTAACATCACCTATCAGCTCGTTGGTAGAGTTGGCCCGACGTAACTAGTCCCATGCTTACGTGTGATCTGGCATTTGTTGTAGCGCATCTTCTTGACGGGAGGGAGAGTGTAGGCCTATACAAGTACTTGATATGTTCTAACAGTCTCATTAGCACACAGCAGTAACATCACCTATCAGCTCGTTGGTAGAGTTGGCCCGACGTAACTAGTCCCATGCTAACGTGTGATCTGACATTTGTTGTATCGCATCTTCTTGACGGGAGGGAGAGTGTAGGCCTATACAAGTACTTGATATGTTCTAACAGTCTCATTAGCACACAGCAGTAACATCACCTATCAGCTCGTTGGTAGAGTTGGCTCGACGTAACTAGTCCCATGCTTACGTGTGATCTGGCATTGCTTGTAGCGCATTTTCTTGGCGGGAGGGAGAGTGTAGGCCTATACAAGTACTTGATATGTTCTAACAGTCTCATTAGCACACAGCATTAACATCACCTATCAGCTCGTTGGTAGAGTTGAACTAGTGTCATGCTTACGTGTGATCTGGCATTTGTTGTATCGCATCTTCTTGGCGGGAGGGAGAGTGTAGGCCTATACAAGTACTTGATAAGTTCTAACAGTCTCATTAGCACACAGCAGTAACATCACCTATCAGCTCGTTGGTAGAGTTGGCCTGACGTAACTAGTCTCATGCTTACGTGTGATCTGGCATTTGTTGTAGCGCATCTTCTTGACGGGAGGGAGAGTGTAGTCCTATACAAGTACTTGATATGTTCTAACAGTCTCATTAGCACACAGCAGTAACATCACCTATCAGCTCGTTGGTAGAGTAGGCCCGACGTAACTAGTGTCATGCTTACGTGTGATCTGGCATTTGTTGTAGCGCATCTTCTTGACGGGAGGGAGAGTGTAGTCCTATACAAGTACTTGATATGTTCTAACAGTCTCATTAGCACACAGCAGTAACATCACCTATCAGCTCGTTGGTAGAGTTGGCCTGACGTAACTAGTCTCATGCTTACGTGTGATCTGGCATTTGTTGTAGCGCATCTTCTTGACGGGAGGGAGAGTGTAGTCCTATACAAGTACTTGATATGTTCTAACTATCTCATTAGCACACAGCAGTAACATCACCTATCAGCTCGTCGGTAGAGTTGGCCCGACGTAACTAGTCTAATGCTTACGTGTGATCTGGCATTAGTTGTACCGCATCTTCTTGGCGGGAGGGAGAGTGTAGGCCTATACAAGTACTTGATATGTTCTAACTATCTCATTAGCACACAGCAGTAACATCACCTATCAGCTCGTTGGTAGAGTTGGCCCGACGTAACTAGTCTAATGCTTACGTGTGATCTGGCATTAGTTGTACCGCATCTTCTTGACGGGAGGGAGAGTGTAGGCCTATACAAGTACTTGATATGTTCTAACTATCTCATTAGCACACAGCAGTAACATCACCTATCAGCTCGTTGGTAGAGTTGGCCCGACGTAACTAGTCTAATGCTTACGTGTGATCTGGCATTAGTTGTACCGCATCTTCTTGGCGGGAGGGAGAGTGTAGACCTATACAAGTACTTGATATGTTCTAACAGTCTCATTAGCACACAGCAGTAACATCACCTATCAGCTCGTTGGTAGAGTTGGCCCGACGTAACTAGTCCCATGCTTACCTGTGATCTGGCATTTGTTGTATCGCATCTTCTTAGCGGGAGGGAGAGTGTAGGCCTATACAAGTACTTGATATGTTCTAACAGTCTCATTAGCACACAGCAGTAACATCACCTATCAGCTCGTTGGTAGAGTTGGCCCGACGTAACTAGTCCCATGCTTACCTGTGATCTGGCATTTGTTGTATCGCATCTTCTTAGCGGGAGGGAGAGTGTAGGCCTATACAAGTACTTGATATGTTCTAACAGTCTCATTAGCACACAGCAGTAACATCACCTATCAGCTCGTTGGTAGAGTTGGCCCGACGTAACTAGTCCCATGCTTACGTGTGATCTGGCATTAGTTGTAGCGCATCTTGGCGGGAGGGAGAGTGTAGGCCTATACAAGTACTTGATATGTTCTAACAGTCTCATTAGCACACAGCAGTAACATCACCTATCAGCTCGTTGGTAGAGTTGGCCCGACGTAACTAGTCCCATACTTACGTGTGATCTGGCATTTGTTGTACCGCATCTTCTTGGCGGGAGGGAGAGTGTAGGCCTATACAAGTACTTGATATGTTCTAACAGTCTCATTAGCACACAGCAGTAACATCACCTATCAGCTCGTTGGTAGAGTTAAGCTAGTCCCATGCTAACGTGTGATCTGGCATTTGTTGTAGCGCATCTTCTTGACGGGAGGGAGAGTGTAGACCTATACAAGTACTTGATATGTTCTAACAGTCTCATTAGCACACAGCAGTAACATCACCTATCAGCTCGTTGGTAGAGTAGGCCCGACGTAACTAGTCTCATGCTTACGTGTGATCTGGCATTTGTTGTAGCGCATCTTCTTGGCGGGAGGGAGAGAGTAGGCCTATACAAGTACTTGATATGTTCTAACAGTCTCATTAGCACACAGCAGTAACATCACCTATCAGCTCGTTGGTAGAGTAGGCCCGACGTAACTAGTCTCATGCTTACGTGTGATCTGGCATTTGTTGTACCGCATCTTCTTAGCGGGAGGGAGAGTGTAGGCCTATACAAGTACTTGATATATTCTAACAGTCTCATTAGCACACAGCAGTAACATCACCTATCAGCTCGTTGATAGAGTTGGCCCGACGTAACTAGTCCCATGCTAACGTGTGATCTGGCATTTGTTGTAGCGCATCTTCTTGACGGGAGGGAGAGTGTAGACCTATACAAGTACTTGATATGTTCTAACAGTCTCATTAGCACACAGCAGTAACATCACCTATCAGCTCGTTGGTAGAGTTAAGCTAGTCCCATGCTAACGTGTGATCTGGCATTTGTTGTAGCGCATCTTCTTGACGGGAGGGAGAGTGTAGACCTATACAAGTACTTGATATGTTCTAACAGTCTCATTAACACACAGCAGTAACATCACCTATCAGCTCGTCGGTAGAGTTGGCCCGACGTAACTAGTGTCATGCTTACGTGTGATCTGGCATTAGTTGTACCGCATCTTCTTGGCGGGAGGGAGAGAGTAGGCCTATACAAGTACTTGATATGTTCTAACAGTCTCATTAGCACACAGCAGTAACATCACCTATCAGCTCGTTGGTAGAGTTAAGCTAGTCCCATGCTAACGTGTGATCTGGCATTTGTTGTAGCGCATCTTCTTGACGGGAGGGAGAGTGTAGACCTATACAAGTACTTGATATGTTCTAACAGTCTCATTAGCACACAGCAGTAACATCACCTATCAGCTCGTTGGTAGAGTTGGCCCGACGTAACTAGTGTCATGCTTACGTGTGATCTGGCATTTGTTGTAGCGCATCTTCTTGGCGGGAGGGAGAGAGTAGGCCTATACAAGTACTTGATATGTTGTAACAGTCTCATTAGCACACAGCAGTAACATCACCTATCAGCTCGTTGGTAGAGTAGGCCCGACGTAACTAGTCTCATGCTTACGTGTGATCTGGCATTTGTTGTACCGCATCTTCTTAGCGGGAGGGAGAGTGTAGGCCTATACAAGTACTTGATATATTCTAACAGTCTCATTAGCACACAGCAGTAACATCACCTATCAGCTCGTTGGTAGAGTAGGCCCGACGTAACTAGTCTCATGCTAACGTGTGATCTGGCATTTGTTGTAGCGCATCTTCTTGACGGGAGGGAGAGTGTAGACCTATACAAGTACTTGATATGTTCTAACAGTCTCATTAGCACACAGCAGTAACATCACCTATCAGCTCGTTGATAGAGTAGGCCCGACGTAACTAGACTCATGCTAACGTGTGATCTGGCATTTGTTGTAGCGCATCTTCTTGACGGGAGGGAGAGTGTAGGCCTATACAAGTACTTGATATGTTCTAACAGTCTCATTAGCACACAGCAGTAACATCACCTATCAGCTCGTTGGTAGAGTTGGCCCGACGTAACTAGACACATGCTTACGTGTGATCTGGCATTTGTTGTATCGCATCTTCTTGGCGGGAGGGAGAGTGTAGGCCTATACAAGTACTTGATATGTTCTAACAGTCTCATTAGCACACAGCAGTAACATCACCTATCAGCTCGTTGGTAGAGTAGGCCCGACGTAACTAGACTCATGCTTACGTGTGATCTGGTATTTGTTGTACCGCATCTTCTTGGCGGGAGGGAGAGTGTAGGTCTATACAAGTACTTGATATGTTCTAACAGTCTCATTAGCACACAGCAGTAACATCACCTATCAGCTCGTTGGTAGAGTTGGCCCGACGTAACTAGTCTCATGCTTACGTGTGATCTGGCATTAGTTGTAGCGCATCTTGGCGGGAGGGAGAGTGTAGGCCTATACAAGTACTTGATATGTTCTAACAGTCTCATTAGCACACAGCAGTAACATCACCTATCAGCTCGTTGGTAGAGTTGGCCCGACGTAACTAGTCCCATGCTTACGTGTGATCTGGCATTAGTTGTAGCGCATCTTCTTAGCGGGAGGGAGAGAGTAGGCCTATACAAGTACTTGATATGTTCTAACAGTCTCATTAGCACACAGCAGTAACATCACCTATCAGCTCGTTGGTAGAGTTGGCCCGACGTAACTAGTCTCATGCTTACGTGTGATCTGGCATTAGTTGTAGCGCATCTTGGCGGGAGGGAGAGTGTAGGCCTATACAAGTACTTGATATGTTCTAACAGTCTCATTAGCACACAGCAGTAACATCACCTATCAGCTCGTTGGTAGAGTTGGCCCGACGTAACTAGTCTCATGCTTACGTGTGATCTGGCATTAGTTGTAGCGCATCTTGGCGGGAGGGAGAGTGTAGGCCTATACAAGTACTTGATATGTTCTAACAGTCTCATTAGCACACAGCAGTAACATCACCTATCAGCTCGTTGGTAGAGTTGGCCCGACGTAACTAGTCTCATGCTAACAATATAGCAGAGTCAAATGGTACCAACTTATTGTTGTAATTCTCCAGTTCCTACAATCTATATTAGTGATTTACGGTCGTATGTTGAATACCTGGAAATTCCAAACATTGCAGGCGCAATTAAGGTATGTACACTCTACTAAGCGAACAGCCGTGTTTAAGAATTTGTGAAAGAACGTCGAGAATTTGTTGTTTTGCGTTGAAACGGCGTGCATGAAAATCTCAGATTCTTATCTACGAGTTTGAAAGTCTTTTTCATGATAAGAAGCTTTTGTAGATAAGAATCTGAGGTTGGTATGAGACCTGTTACGTTGGGACTAGTATATAGATGTCTTCGTCTGTGTAGAATCTTTTTTATTTATACATAACTTTTTTTTTATTGTATACATAACTTTACAAAACTATTTACATTTTGCAAATAAATACTTAGAAAAATATCGTTACACTTTGATCTTTTGAAAAAATTATCGTCAATTTTGATGTTTGCGTATCTTATACGATAGCTAAAAAATGTGTAACACACCAGCTACACAAAGAACAAAATAAAGATCTCTATGATAGAAATCAATTCAATTTACAAGATTGTGTGTACTGTATACACAAAACAGAAATATTCAGATTTATTATAAATTGCTTTTATAAATGATAAAATACAATATAGAACGAAAGAAAGAAGTGCTTCAGTAACTTATGATTGAGACGCTGATTGGAAGGTTGTGAGTTCGATTCTCACCACACGTCAATGGTTCTGCAACGTTGTCCCCTTGACATTCCTTCAGAACCTAACTTTCGATCTTTGTGGTTACCGCTCACTCGTTGATGGTGTTCGGAGCCTCAGAGTTGGTTTAGTCACTTTAAATTAAAGTCCCCCACTGCAAATCAGTTTCGTTACTGAGTGGGTGGACTCTAAATGTGAATGTATCTATGTATTTATTTTTATTTGTCGGGAAAGATCCTCCCAAACGTTCCGATAGGTGCGCAGTTTCTTATAGCGCACTAGTTCCTTAGTGTCTAGTTTTAAGAGAGCTAGATTATTGTGGCGACCTTGTCCCGAGAAGCCTGCTCGCTCGTAAGCTCTACTGTGTGTGTGAGAGAGTTTGTGTGTTCTCCATGTTTGCCCCTCTTATCTTACTCGAATAGCAAGACTTACATTCGCCGTGCAAGAGGTCGAAATAAATCATAAAGGGCGGAAACTCACGAACTCCTCGACCAAGTTTTGCTTGAATCACTTTTACTTACGAACGCGTGGACTTTGTGACGTCACAAGTAGGGTGGTTGTACTACAAGTTTACACACCTCCCCCCCTCCTATCATCTGACATATTGACTCAACGCGTGAGCAGGCCCTTTAAGTTATAATATATTAACAACAACCACCCCCCTCCCCTAATACACAATTTCATCTGTTTGCCCCCCTCCCTAAATATATGTGATACAGACTCCAAAGATCTCTACAGCATGAGGGCATTTTTTACATTCCTATACTCTCGTTGCCAAATATAAATTATCTATGATACATATTGTTATTAATACTTATATGAATAATAATGAATTACAGTAGGAATACCTGAAGTAGGACGTGCACGCCTGTGCTTCACTTCAGGTGAATATAACTAGCGATATTAGGGTAGCTGGATTGTTTGAAAAAAATGTCCGACGGTTGCTAGTATGGGGCTGAGTCCAAGCATCAGAATTGCTGGTGGCCGGAATCGAACAGGCGACCTGTCAAGTTAGTCTAGCTTGTTACCGCTATAACCACGACTATCGGTCTTGTCCATAGTCTCCCTAACAGTTCTCCATCCCCTCACACACGGACTGAAGAGCGCGACAACGGCGCGGGTGCCCTGTGCGATTCACGGAGAACTGGCCCCTGGAGAACTGGCCCCCCTATAATTAAAACCGCGAGCGGAGAAGTGGCCCCCTACCCCCGGAGAAGTGGCCCCTCCCCCCCGGAGAAGTGGCCTCCTCTTGATATTCTGTCGTTGCTGCCCAATATTTTCAGAATGGTCTAAATAATCGTAAACTCCCGTTTACGCGCACTTTTTAAAAAGTAGCGAGAAGAAAATACTTACTATAAATAGGTAGCTGTAGCGGCTATCAGTTGTTGGCTTAGGAATTTGTAAACGGTGACTTTGGAGTCGTCCTAGCACCGAGGCACATGATAAATTCATAATGTTGTTCCGAATCAGCCCTGTTGATTCTGTTGCTGTCCTTGGGTGCAATCGTCTCGTGACTTTGGAGAATTTTGACCAAAAAAAATATTGACGTACGCAATTACCTTTTGTGTAAATCTGCTATATTTGGTTTTGTAATTTGGGCAAAGTGGTTCGATCAAAATATGCAGATTACCAAGAAGGGATGTGATGCACATTTTTTAGTGTTTGAACGTATATGTGTCACAGTTTTCAGGCCATTTTAGATTAGTAGATCTACCATGCTCTAGTATCTATGTGAAAAAAAAAGAACTTAATAAAATATGAAGTTTGAAAATTGCTTTTTGCTCATAGACCAGCTCCCAGATAGGAAAAGAACACCCCCAACCCCCCTCCCACCACCACCATGCGGAGAAGTGGAGTCCCATATTTTATGATAGGCTGGTTATTTTGGAGTAGACATACACTTTTTTGCCAGTTGGCCAGTGGTGGATGCGGGGGATCAAACGAGCAATTTCGGTCCAGTTTGACTTCTTTTTTGAAAAAGTAAAAACAAAATTATTTCCATGCCATACAAGAAAATGTAAATGTGGATAAAACTATATTTTTTATTCCTTACACAAATCAAAGGCCTTAAATAGATTTCATTCAACGATTTGGCCATGATAAAATAAAAACAGTAAAAAATTCAACACGATTAATCCTTTGGGCACCCCTACCCCGCACCCACCACTGGCTGCTGGCTGCTGGACTGGAAGACATCGAAGGAAATACTTAGAAGACATTGCCACAGTCTAAAGAAATATTTTTTCAACATTTGATTTTTCAGTGACAAATCCAAAAGCTGCAAATATATTAGGAAGCTAGGAAATGGTCTTCTACTTATTTGCGGGAAGAAATATTTTCAAATGACACTCGGGCTCCCTGTTCGATACAAGCGACAACTCGTCATTTCGATATTGTAAAAGTTTTGCGTGAGATAAGAAAAATAATAGGTCATTACACTGTTGTGAATAAATAAATAAACAATGCTCAGTATTAGATTAAAATGACGCGCTCAATTTTCGTAATAAAGACCATCTAGTAAACTTTCGTCATTATTTAGGCAAGGAGGCCACTTCTCCGGGGTGGGGGGGCCACTTCTCCGGGGGTAGGGGGCCACTTCTCCGCTCGCGGTTTTAATTATAGGGGGGCCAGTTCTCCAGGGGCCAGTTCTCCGGTCACCGCCCTGTGCACCCACCCCCCCTCCCCGTGACCGGTCACCCCATGTGTTCAGTACACGACTACAGTTTAGCCTCAGAGGCTTTGCGGCCGTTGCAACCAACACAATGAAGCGGGGTTTGTGGCCGGAGTCCTATTTCTTATTTTGTGGACAATTTCGCTCGTATTTGTGAATAAATTGTTTATTGGACTCTTCATAAAAAGAAAAACCGAATATTTGCGGATTTTATTAACTTTGTACTGTCTTGTAAACTTTGATTATGATTGGAAATGATTAAGTTTTTTTTTTGAAATAATGAATTTTATAAACTTTGTATTGTAGTGCAAACTTTGATTTTGATTGGTAATAATGGGTAACAATAGTGTTAAAATGGTTTCCTATTACATGTTAATAGAATTTTTCTAATTAATCAACAATTCAAAATATTTGATTATTGTAAAAACATATGCGGGATTATATCTTAATAGATTCTGCGTTTGTTGTAAGTATACAGTGGCATTGAACGGCAGCTGACACGAACTGATAAGCTGATAACACACGAGGTTCTAATACGGGAGGCCGCGGGTTCATTCTATTCATTGAAGAGACACCACGTACGTACCTGACGTCCACCCTGCAGAATGCAATTCGTATGAAAAATAAAAATTATACATTACCGTCTTGCTGATTTGAGTTATGATACGGAATGTAAGCCATAACGAATGTGTCACGATTGCTAAAGCTACGATGGTATCTACATCATGTCATCAGACATGATTACTGTAATAATACAAGTGTGCACACGCACCTGCCGGTTCTAGCTACACAGTACACACAGACTGTTGGTTGTTGCGGTTTCAACTGACTTCTCCACGTGAGGAGTAAACCTGTCAGATAATTTCTGAAGTACTTGAAGACAGCTTCAAGTGAAACTGAAACTGAATATACAAACCATGTATACTCTTAAAATGTACGAGTTGGTTATATAAGTAAGAATAATACACATGCAAGTATTAAAAAACACGAACCCGATTTTATTTGATTTCGAATTATTTCTATTGATTCACTAAAACAGGGCACAAGTGAAGCCTTATAATTTACACACTTAAGAAGTTATTCGTTAAACAATGTTAAGTTACATAATTGCACAATATTGATGATATACATAATCATTAACAAGGAGTTTGTTATGGCATTTTTCCATCTTCAATTGGAATGATTTTAGATTACTTTTTATTTAAACGCCAATGTTGTGTGTAATACTGATTGCGTAAGATGTGAAGGTTTTCCTATTTTCTCTACAAGTTTGATTGTTTCGCTTGATTGACAAAATCAAGCGTTGTAGAGTAAGCGTTGCAATTGACAATATATACTCGGCACTGCAAGTCGTTTATACCATGAACGTGACATAACCGGAAAAGAAGCTTACGCAAATGTATATTCCATTCTGTAATATGCATTTATACAATTGTGAAATGTGCAAGTCAAAATATTGTGTAATATTCGAGTATCTTAGCATATCAGCTATACAATAGTAGATAGTGTGTCTATTAGTGACATAGCTATTATAGCCAAAATCTCGTCTGTTGACATACAAGCAATATGTAGTTGTCACTATTTATGTGTGACATATAGCCAACTATAGCCTAATCATACAAGTATAATTATATTTTATATTATGTATAATGCAAGTAATAGGCTAGTGGTGTCGCTACTTGAAGTTAGCTATATAGCCGAGTATAGCATGAGCTATATATACTTGTGTATAGATATAGTAGCCGGCTATAGTCTGTCCACACAACTATATACAACTTCCATATTGCTCTGTGTAATATGCAAGTTACAGTCTAGTGACATGCGCCATACTTGTCTATAGCTCACTGTAGCCGGCTATAGTCTGATAACACATGCTGCACGCAGAACACGAATTCCGCATTACGACTTCGCGTATCAAAAGAGCTCTAAATTTAGATTTCCCTTCACATTATCATAATAATATTTGGCATGACTGGGAAATAGGCCATGCAGGCCATGTTGGTAAATGTATATCTCACGTGTGGAGGTCTACACCCAACTCCGCTCATGAAACGTTCGATTTTTGACCCACTCGAGTCAGTAACCTCTGAGCGACGTATTTCGTGTCTTGCGAGAGCCTGCCTGACCTTTGAGCCTTTGATTTGGACCAGAGCATCAACCAATAGCCCACCCTGCACGGTCTTACTTCACACAGCTTTTAGCCACACCACACAAATTAATTAAGAGTAATTTTCTCATCAGATCCATCACTTGGTTTAGCCACCCGCCGTGTATGATAAATCTACATGAGACCCAATTAAATGTTATTTCTATGAAAACGCTATGACCGCCATTTTAACCGCCGCCTTGCGCTTCAGTGAATAACAGAGGAAGGAACGAGTTGGCCTCAGTTTGTTTAGCCATCAGTCGACATAGACCCTTCGACGAGACATTATATTATGTAATATCACTGTGACAGATCTCTTCGAACTCTCAAGCTAAATCGTCGTGGGGACGCCGAATTCACTATATTTGGCCATTTGGTCTGACTAAGAATCACGCTTTATAGTTAGTTTTGTAATAAATAATTGATAACATCAAATTTGGTAAATATGATCACAGAATAATCTGATAACATATATAAAATGAGCATTTGACTTTGCATTTCCGTTTGAGTTTATCATTGACGTAATAAATTAAATATGCATATACATAAAACGGATGCTGTGGCCACCAAAATACTCTAAATGTCTACTAACGCCACGCATACCTCTGACAGGAGAGTTTAGAGCTTAGAGGACCACCGAACTGTTGAACTGTTGAACGTGGTTGAACTGTTCGGGTAAAAATGCAATGTGATGAATAGAAAAGTAAATCAGTTGCCAAAACCACATAAAATAACATTCTATTTTGAAAAACGTTTACTACAATAAATCTGTGTCTACACTCTACACTGTACAGTTTTTGAAACTAAACTCATACACACACAACTTTGCCTCAGATTTTCAACCTCAGACAAAAATTGTTTTGTGTTTTCAGTTGAAAAGTTGAGAATTTGAGATGATTATAATTATTATTTCAGGATATTTAGAAAACGCTCTGGGTATGTTGGAAGTAGGGAAGAAATACGCCAATTGAATGCATGGGCTCTATCCTATAGCAAAGGTGTACGTTTTTATTGGAGTCAAATCGTTTTAGTATCCAAGATGTTAAAGGGTGTTAAAACATAAACTCATTCCAATCCTTAGCCCAAAACAGTAGTAGTAATACTAGAATAAATTATAAACATGAACATGTACAACACAATATAGTTCCATATCTCACAATTATTAAAAACCAAAAACACGAAGATTTGGTGTTTAAATTCATATCATAGTATTACGATTAATAATAATTTTATCCATGAGTGCAACTAGCCCCTTATGGATTGAGTGAACAATATGATCCCGAGAAAACAACACAAAGATAGGGAGTCTGATAAGAAGAATGTTAACGTTGTAGAGGTTGAAGGTATGAGGCTACGAGGTAGGCAGAGAAGTTCCACTGAAAAAACATTGTTGGGTGGGCATGTTTGAACAAGTGTGAGGGTTGTTGAAAACAACAGCTCAATGAGTCGACTCGTTTGTGATACTTGGCTACTCCTTATTCGTCTCATCTTTCTTTTTAATCTATCTCTCACTGGAATGTCATTTCGGTCGCAATTAAATTCACCAGTAAGACTCGTGCATGATAAGGGCACAGCAATATTCTGGCTTTACCACAATTACTTCCAATCAATAATTCCCAACATAAACTTCGAAGTATAGTAAACTATCAGATAAAAGATTTCAAAAGAAAATTTACAAGTTACAACGACATGTAGGTGTTAGTTCAATGTTATCAGTGCTTCCTATGTAAATGTTCTAAAGGTTAAGTGCGTGCTAGCGTTCACATTGCAAGGGTTGTCTACCCCTGCGTCTAATTGCTTGCTATCATAAAACTACCCCAATTAAAGATAATTCCGACTAATTATGCGATATGGGTCTGAAGTCACTTTCATTAAATCACATGCACAAACGTTTACGTGTAGAGAAATTAAAAGATTCGATGAGAACGAAGGTTTTGATCGAAATAATGACGTCACGGCAAGAAATTAGCGTAAAATAGGCGCAGCGCACGCTATGTACAGTGCGGCTCAAAACTGCGAACAAAACGATTTCCCGTTGTTTAATTAATTTGGGTGGGTCTGCGTGCAAGAGATGGACGTATTTGTTTAGGTCATTGTTGGGATGGTTTTCAATATTCCTCTAGAATCCTAAACGGACAAGCTTTGTATAATCCATGCCTTGTTAAAATAGCCATGTAACCGTATTCAAATTTTATTTAAATTATATGTAGGCTACTAGTGCTCAGTGTGATGTCCAGACAGCTTATCCCGACGAAGACGATCGCTACTGGTATCGTAAGACGCTGTGATTTGAGAGGTTGCGTGTTAGAATCCCACCCCTGCAAAAACAGACAGAAGTTATCCTAGCCTTTCTAATCCATCTATACCCAAAATACCTAGTTTTCACAGTGTATCATACTGTTGTTAAATGTTACTCGTTACTAGTGGGGCACAGATTATTGAAACCCCAGCTGTTAAATCAGTCAGTACATAGTTACAAAACAAAATAACCATCTCACCATGCAGCTAATATAACAATGGTTAGTTTTTCGCAGTAATTTATGCAAAACCACATGGTACTTTTTAAGCAAAATAATTAGGCTACAAGTAACCTAATGCCAGCTTAGTATGGTTCTTGGCTCTCGCTAAGCGATGTAAAATCAATTCCTGGCACGCAAGCTTGTGATGACACATAAGAAAGAAGTTATATGGCGTCAGGTGGATGGCGTGATGATAATCATGATGATAGCCGCGTTGATGAGCGCACACATCCCTAACTCGCGTGCTGGGTGCATCCACGCCCTCGCCTATAAACTACTGGGGGGGGGGAGAGACCCACATGTGTAAGGAACCCCTTTCAAACACCATTCGTTTAAGTAAGAGGTAAACAAAATATTGTGCAATTATTCAAGTGGGAGTTTTATAGAAACTAAAACTAAAATTAAAATATGGACAGAAAGAATGAAATAATGAGTAACTGTTTGAAATGAAACCATGGATTGATAATAAAATGAAAAATCAAAAGTTTGTCAAAGTAAGATTGTGGTAAGTATTTTTAAAACAGGAATTCAAGCCAATTATATTGAAATACGCTCCAGTTAAAGAATTCGGTACTGCCTTATTATGAAGGCGGTTCGTGAAATCGAATCTAGACTGTTTCTATGTAGTTGTTTGTTATAATAGTCTAGTAGTACAAAAATGTTATTTGCTTAATCATGTTGAAATATTGCAGTTATCGAAAAAAATCATCGAATGTGTCAAAATGAAAAACTTTTTCCTCAAATGTTCCAGCAGAATGTATCTAAAATACGTAAAATAAAATACGAAAATATATCTGTGGTGATAACGGAATAATTATGATGTAGACATTTTATAAATAAATATAAAATAAAATAAAATAAATATTTTGAGCTAAAATATGTTTCGACTCTTGACCCCCTTGAGTGAATGGCGAGGACCATCCTCCCTCGATGTACGCGAGAGTACAAAACGTCCAAGTCGGTCAGATTCAGAACCGTAACGTGGAAATGTTAGCGCAGAATAGGTAGATTTGCTCTCCCATTGTGTCTGTATTGTGGACGCCGTTCTGATTTGCGGCGTCGGTGTCGGCGTCGGCGTCCCTTTCAGCGTCGACCTTCAAACGACAGCGATCCCTTGGGTCGAATCGAGAGTTTATCGACCTATCTCGCCCTCGTTCTAGGTCAAAGGTCAGCCGACACCTCGAGAGAGTTGACCGCTCGCTGATTGGTCGAGAGAGACACGTGGC